>JPKZ01003059.1:418248-498543 GCA_000803305.1 Toxocara canis | reverse complement strand
CGTGCATCGATGATCCTATGTTTTACTAGTTTTTGCTGTTAAACTGCTCTCCAAAATGAGCGAACAGCTCCCGATTCCGATGAGTTTTAAATAGCAAATTTAATGAAAAAGCAATCGATTTTACAAAGTAAATGGCACTTAGCAAAACGAGATAAGGATTTCGCGCTATAAAATCTGCGAACACAATCAACTCGTTAATAATTCAAATTGCGTCTTATTAGCTCATTAAATTCGAATAGTTCTTTTCGCTAAAAGCATCATTAAGTTTGTTGTGCTTCCGCTTTTATCGTAAACAGTGAACTTTCTTTTAGTATTTGCGTTGATTGTTCCAATGAATTTTCGTTTTCTTGTCGAACATCTTTACACAAAAATTTCTTCGATTATTTTCATTTAAATTTTAGCTAACCATCAAGGAAATTATTCATCGGGTGAGATGAGCGATTTGCGTGTATGTGTATGCCACACTTTTGAACTCTTTTATGCACAATCAGTGGCTACGGAATACCCGAATGCAAAACTCTGAGCAGCACATCACATTTATATGTTGGTTTTGCTTACTTAGTGTATTCAGCGTCTTTCTTTCATTTTTCGCTTTCTTGGCAAACGAGATACATATAATAGTGAATCATTCGATCAACAACGAATGCTGCGGAATCGAACGCCAAATTCAGCAAGTAAATGCTTCATTACTAAGTCTGACAACTGCTATAGTCGAAGATTTGCTTCGTAAATTCTCCGTAAATTCCCCCAAAGAACGGCCTCTAAGGCAGTTGCAATCCAAAAAGAAAACAAAAAAGAAATATGCCTTATGACCTTATATAGCAAAAACTTGTGCTACTTAGTTGCCCGTCCGTGAAAATACTGCATCTATTATGGTTGCCCTATGGATATATGTATGGCGAACATACTACGATTTGATGCGGTATGCCAACTGAGCATGGGATTTAACTAACTCTTTTATCTGCGCGAATGTGTTCCCTTTCATTGAGCTGCATCAAATGTCAAAGTTATCAGAATGAGGTTAACATATGGCAACGATACTGCTTAAAGGTTGGCAGCACTTTTTGCTTTGCTGTTTAGAAACGTAGAGTAGAGAATTGAGATCGGTGAAAAAGCGCATTTGTTATCAGCTCTTTCGTTTATCGACTATTTAAAAATACTCTAGAAAACAAAAAATTTCTTGGCCAATTTATCACGTATAGCGGCTCCAAATGTGATCGATTGCCAAAGTAATGCAAGCATCATG
This sequence comes from Toxocara canis, assembly GCA_000803305.1. Lineage (NCBI taxonomy): Eukaryota > Metazoa > Nematoda > Chromadorea > Rhabditida > Toxocaridae > Toxocara > Toxocara canis. The sequence goes on along the minus strand of JPKZ01003059.1, from coordinate 497,297 downwards.
AGATCATCGACCACATGAACCATCTAAGACGGTTGTTACGGTGACGTTATCGATCTTGTTTTTGTTCTCTTATTCTATTGTTCTCTTTTTAGTCCTGTAGCCATATTTACTCCCATATTTTCTGTTCTCATATTTCCTTGACGGCTTAATAGTCTTATTTACTCTCTTATTCTCTTTTTTCCCGTTTAGTAATGTTTTTCTGTTCTTTTCATAAATAATTCATGTTATGGTGGCTTTATGTTTGTTTATTTTTTTATCGCATTTACATCACGGTATTTACGTGATGCAAAACGAAACGATAAGAAAATATTGGATCCTTCAACGTCTCAAGAGTTCGAAGGTATTTGGGTTTGTTAAATGAAAACATTACAAGTAGCTTGCGTTAGTAAAGAGACTCTAAAATCTGAAAAAAAAGACCGACCTCGTAAGGAAAAAAGCGTATGTGAGAACGGCCGTATTACCGAGTATACCAACCGTGAAGATGAGCGAATACGGAAGCACCACAATCAAAAATTGTGCACCGTGAATCGGTGGTGGTGGACTTTGCATGCTGAAATTGAAATTTTCAACAAGCTTTCATCAAGCTTGCACAATTTTACTACAACCGTAAAGATTCGGAAGCGTCGGTTCTTAGTCGGTGATATAAACACGCTTAGCTGTTTCTATTTCATCTGCAATCATTCGATCATCCACAGTAAAGCTATCGAGGGCCGAGTTTGTTGAAAGTGGTAGCCAAGCTCAAGCTTGACGAGAATTCATCGTTAATAATTCAAATTGCGTCTTATTAGCTCATTAAATTCGAATAGTTCTTTTCGCTAAAAGCATCATTAAGTTTGTTGTGCTTCCGCTTTTATCGTAAACAGTGAACTTTCTTTTAGTATTTGCGTTGATTGTTCCAATGAATTTTCGTTTTCTTGTCGAACATCTTTACACAAAAATTTCTTCGATTATTTTCATTTAAATTTTAGCTAACCATCAAGGAAATTATTCATCGGGTGAGATGAGCGATTTGCGTGTATGTGTATGCCACACTTTTGAACTCTTTTATGCACAATCAGTGGCTACGGAATACCCGAATGCAAAACTCTGAGCAGCACATCACATTTATATGTTGGTTTTGCTTACTTAGTGTATTCAGCGTCTTTCTTTCATTTTTCGCTTTCTTGGCAAACGAGATACATATAATAGTGAATCATTCGATCAACAACGAATGCTGCGGAATCGAACGCCAAATTCAGCAAGTAAATGCTTCATTACTAAGTCTGACAACTGCTATAGTCGAAGATTTGCTTCGTAAATTCTCCGTAAATTCCCCCAAAGAACGGCCTCTAAGGCAGTTGCAATCCAAAAAGAAAACAAAAAAGAAATATGCCTTATGACCTTATATAGCAAAAACTTGTGCTACTTAGTTGCCCGTCCGTGAAAATACTGCATCTATTATGGTTGCCCTATGGATATATGTATGGCGAACATACTACGATTTGATGCGGTATGCCAACTGAGCATGGGATTTAACTAACTCTTTTATCTGCGCGAATGTGTTCCCTTTCATTGAGCTGCATCAAATGTCAAAGTTATCAGAATGAGGTTAACATATGGCAACGATACTGCTTAAAGGTTGGCAGCACTTTTTGCTTTGCTGTTTAGAAACGTAGAGTAGAGAATTGAGATCGGTGAAAAAGCGCATTTGTTATCAGCTCTTTCGTTTATCGACTATTTAAAAATACTCTAGAAAACAAAAAATTTCTTGGCCAATTTATCACGTATAGCGGCTCCAAATGTGATCGATTGCCAAAGTAATGCAAGCATCATGAGATCATCGACCACATGAACCATCTGAGACGGTTGTTACGGTGACGTTATCGATCTTGTTTTTGTTCTCTTATTCTATTGTTCTCTTTTTAGTCCTGTAGCCATATTTACTCCCATATTTTCTGTTCTCATATTTCCTTGACGGCTTAATAGTCTTATTTACTCTCTTATTCTCTTTTTTCCCGTTTAGTAATGTTTTTCTGTTCTTTTCATAAATAATTCATGTTATGGTGGCTTTATGTTTGTTTATTTTTTTATCGCATTTACATCACGGTATTTACGTGATGCAAAACGAAACGATAAGAAAATATTGGATCCTTCAACGTCTCAAGAGTTCGAAGGTATTTGGGTTTGTTAAATGAAAACATTACAAGTAGCTTGCGTTAGTAAAGAGACTCTAAAATCTGAAAAAAAAGACCGACCTCGTAAGGAAAAAAGCGTATGTGAGAACGGCCGTATTACCGAGTATACCAACCGTGAAGATGAGCGAATACGGAAGCACCACAATCAAAAATTGTGCACCGTGAATCGGTGGTGGTGGACTTTGCATGCTGAAATTGAAATTTTCAACAAGCTTTCATCAAGCTTGCACAATTTTACTACAACCGTAAAGATTCGGAAGCGTCGGTTCTTAGTCTATTTTAGCTGTTTCTATTTCATCTGCAATCATTCGATCATCCACAGTAAAGCTATCGAGGGCCGAGTTTGTTGAAAGTGGTAGCCAAGCTCAAGCTTGACGAGAATTCATTTTAGATGATGGATCATGTATGAATCCGCGACCATTAGTGCGTTATTAAAATTTCTCTGGATATGTGGATAACGCATGAATCCAGCTAAATCATAAACAGGTCAGTTTTTTTCTCAAGAGATAGCTAAAGCTTTCTACGTCCGTGGAAGAAGAAATCAATCTTGATTTCAGCAGTTTGCTCGCCTCTCTTCATGTTTCCATACGAACCGTTTCCGAGCGCGCCTCGTATTGTATAATTCACCATTGTTCATATATACAATAAATACGTAGACTACTGTATTAACTGCGAAGCAACTGAGAGCTTTGCAAAAACAAGCATACGTAATAATCATTAATTACCTCCGCCAAATAGTTACGCTAAATGTAAACGATTTACTTTTAAGAAAAACTGACACTTGCAATAAAACTTCATCGCGACGGAATAAGATATCAACGTCATCTGGAAATGCTGATATTTAAAAAGAAGGGCTAAATAACAAAAACGATTGTTATAACTGAAAATTCCTTCCTTGTTTTCGGAACAAAATGAGTCTATTTCTTAAATATTCTAGTCGACGTGAAACACGATCAGTTAAAAATGCTCAGCAAAAATTCCGAAAGACCTCGATGAACGAACAAGTGAAATGATAGCAGTGTTTAACATGAAAATGAAAATAAAACTAAGATTGAATAGGAACGTTTTTTATGGACTGGTTTGTGTGCTCTGCGGATGATGAAATGATCACGGTTAAATCGCAAGAAACACGGGAAAGAGATTTGTTCAGTTGTCTTTAGTTGTATTGAGCAACCGATTTCTACGCCACCAATCGCACTGCTTCCAATGTGTACAAGCAGCCCAGAGTAACTCGATTAAGAGGATTTTCAGAAAGGACTGCATGCAAACATGCTTAAATTTTCGACACAATTGATATATGGTGCCCTATAAATATTTTCGACGCGAGCTTTATTGCAAGATTTTTGTGCGTTATGGGTCGATCATTATGGGCTGTTGCAGAAGTGCTCACGTAGATTAGATGCCATGTCATTTCCAACAAAATAGTGAATTTACACTAGGTACGCTGAATCATACTACCTACCATTTCTCAAAAAATTGGATTGAAAATATTCCAGTTTTCAGAAATTTTTGCACGGAAAAAACTCACATAGCTCAAATAAGCAAAATATGAGGTATAGTAATTCGTAGTGTAAGCACAGCAGAAGCTTATGACCTGAAGGTGGCAAAAAGGAAATGCCATCTCCATTATGTCATCGTGATAAAAATAAACCCACAGTAAATACGGGGTCATGGGAGTAAGAGCAGGGAGAAAAAAGACGTTATTCTTCGACATACTCAATTTCTCTATGCTTTCCTTAAAGTTGCTCACTGCCACCTGCTTTTAGGGTGGACAACGAACGATATCACTGTTTACCAGAAGTAATCATTAGGAACTATTGGGATCTTAGTGATTCTTTCCTTTGCAATCCTCTCAAATGAGCTATCACCTTCATCTTTTAGAGCTCAACGACACCTGGGTCGACAGGAATAATGAAGCACCTCATGCGCTTTCCGTCGAGGCGAAAGTGCGTCATAGGATTGCCATGTTTGTGTGCCTGATGTACACTGTCTGCTTGCCCAGCAATTTCGGCTCTGAAGCCAGCAAAGCCCGATAATTTCAACTTTAGGGTCAGAAAAGTTTCCACGACGAAATTTGGCAAAACATACGGTGCCGCAAAGGGTATGTAAACAAAATCTGGCATAGACTCATGGATTTTTCTTGTTACGACACATGGAGAATAACTAGGCGAATGAAGAAACGATAGAGAAATAATTAGACTCAATGTCGTCTTAATACAATGGTATTTAGACTCCTCGATGCACAAGCTTGTAAGCTTATGCGTCTAATGAATAGAGCTTACAGTGCAACATTTTTGAGGAAAGATATAAAATTTCTGAAGAAAATAAAAGAATTTGAAAGTTTTCGGAAAACAGGTATCGCTATAGCGAGGGCAGCTCTGATACCAAAAAAAAAAAAAATCGGCGTTGAGCAAAAATGTTCGCGCATAGTTGAGCGCAGTCGATTTGTTTTGTTTTTTTAACAGTTTTCAGAATTTTCTCACTTATCACATGGGAAGCTTAGCCCGTACCATCATCGTCTGAAATAGGCATTCGAAGCTGTCGAATCGCTTTGACGTTGTAAACTGGTCACTGATATAGATCGTTTTCTAATTTGGATGACGTACGTTAACTTACTTCGACGCACTCGTGTTGATGACGGGTGTCATTGTGCGTTGTGTTCTGTATATGTTCGATTGTTAATGGGTAAACAATTGCACGTTTCGTATCCGACGCATTCAAGGCGATGGCTAGGCCAAAAATTAGAGAATCGAAATCATCAGTGATTCTCTGAAAACATAAAAATTTTGTTGATGTTCAATTACGAAACCATTCACATTCGACGCAGCCGCATGCGTTTTAAGCACAGTTATAAATCTGTAATTAATTAAACGAAATAATAATTACACCATGACGCGTAAATCGCCCTCCTCTCACTCTCGGTAACAATTTCACGTCATCCATGCAAATGAATAGAATAAAATCAGAATAAAATAGAGAAGAAAAAACAAAACAAGTCGTCCACTCATATGCGCATATACATAGACATAATACAAATTCATTTATTTACCATAACAAAATATTCAAAATTGTTACGTACTGATACATACAGCTGATGAAATTATTGAAGAAATTCGAGGAACGATACAAAACAACGATTTTCGTTAAGCTTAAGAAACAAGTGCGGATGTTGTGGTAAAAGCCACACAAAAAAAGCATCACATTAGCGCTATGTCAACGAACAGTATAAAAGTCATGCTACAATTAACTTTGTCGACTGACATTCACTTTCTTTTCACAGTTTTTTTTACCTCAACCTTCAAAGAGTATTGGAACATTGTAAACCATTTTCCGTTCATTAGAATTCACCATGCTTAGAATAATAAAGGCAAACTATGTAGTTACATGAATGCTACATTGTTCGGCATTAGTAGGAAATATAGCAAATGAATGTGTTAGATTGAAACGTTTCCTTGTTAAGTGTCGTACCATTCGCGCATAGAACAAAAGAAACTGTTTTTTTAGCTACAACGATATAAGGTCGATATTACAAGTTGTACACACAATTTTCATGCTTGAAGGCATATAGACTTGAAATGTTAGTACCGTCCACAAAAGATTTACTATTGAAGCTTTGAAAAAGTACGATGCCTTATCGAGTTCCTTGATGCCAAGAAAGAAATCTGCGCTTGCCAAAGTTGTTTCTATGGCAGTTTTTGGTACCATTTTAGTCGCATAAGATCGAGCCATCACCGCATAGACACAAATGAGTGTAGCACTTTTTGCGTATAGGGTTACAATTACTGATCTGCAACTTCTTGTATCGTTTTGCTGCAAATTGAAGCTCACTGAAAATAAAACAAACTGTCTATGCGAGCAACGGTTAGGTTCGTTCAACCTCGTAGGTGCGTCGCACGTGTCTTAGAAGCACTGACCTACTAACGAGGCCACACGTCGGACGCAACGAAGTGCTCGCACTAGGGCCAGTTAAACAGGGATGACGTTCAACGCATACACTTGTAATATCAAATATTCTTCCGTTTTTTCCTCTTCCCATCTTTCGTCATTGAAATGATTTTTCCCTCTGTTCCATAAAAGAAAAAGAACTTCTTTTGGGCAGTAATCAGTTCCGGTTGTCGTTCGGGGTTATCGTTTAGTAACTAAGCATTTCATCCCTTTCCATCCCTTTTCGAAATCATCAGTTATGAATGGAGTTGAGCTAGATGCAAACTATGACAACTGATTAAGCAGACCGATCAACAAATCATCATATTAAGCAGATCGGTTGCGAAGCATACCTAACATTACTAACGAATCATTTCTATCACACTGCCGACCACTCCTCCAACCCCTCTCCCCCCCCCCCCCACACTGTCTTTTCGTGTGCGACTGGGGTAATCAGCAGCCTTCAGGAAGGGAATAGATAGAAAGTTACTAATTCGGGCATGAGAAGAGCTTACAAATGTGATATTATGGCACGCAATATGCGTTTAGACAATAGCGTAGCCAAAGCGGCTAAAACGCATTCTGGATGGGCAAAGAGATCATTGTTATATTTGTGCTGCGCCCGGGACAAAGAGTCGGCCAGATAACAGTGCTACAAGTTGTCTGCTATTTGCTAAGGCTGATTACGGGCACGTTGCTGCACTAAAAGCTTTATAATCATTCACTGATAACCTGAGGAAATAATATTGGTAAGTGGCAAGTAAAATTCCCTTCTGTTCCGAAAATTTTCCATATTTTTCTCATGTTCTCATATTGCATTTCTTTTTGCCTGCATCTCTCAGATCACTTGGGCAATTATGCGAATCCCTTTCCCAACGACATTCATGAGCACAATGGCAATGTGCGAAAACATAGTATAGAATTATGAATCATTATGTATAGATTCATCAAAGCTTCGCCACTAAATTACCGACTACAACAATTAAACCAATAACGGTAGAGATACGAATCAACAAAAGGTTCTTTTGTTCTTAAGGATAGCCGCTATCATCTTCAGTAAAACTTATCGCCTTATTATCTAATCAACTTCGTTACAATTTCATCGTCTCATCAACGTTGCTAAAACTTGTCACCTTATCATCTTATCAGCTTTGCTAAAATACCTGCCCATTTGCTATGATTCATTTGAAAGAAATAATGCTCCTTTAACGAGGTCACGTATGGCTAGCCTCTCAGGAGCGCATAATGAAGCTCAATGCAGTCTAATACGGTTTCGCATGAATATTCTATGATAATCTAGTAATGCTCAAACAACAAATTCACGTGGAAATCTTTCTTAAACGGCTGTTTTTATTATTCACTTTTGTGCAACGTTTGATCACAGCAACGGTTGAGTTCACGATCAAACATAAGGGAGACATAGAGCATTTTAACAGTGATTGTTTTCAGTACCATCGTCAGATGTAAAATATTGGAAAATTCTATGCAAAATTTCAGCGGAAAGTTCTACTGTTTTTTTGGCCAGGGGAAAATAAAGAACGAAAAAAGAGAGTAAGAATTTCATCACAGTCGATAAAAATATCAACTTTTCTTCAACAAAATCACTCCTATTGAAGCGCATTTCGCATTCTGGAATATTCAAACATCCAACAAACAGCAAATGAGTACTCCTTCTGAAGAAAGACAAGCAGAGAAACTTCATGGAATTATTATATACAATCATTGTTTTAGTTAACTCGAAGGTTTACCGAATGACATCCATGGATCATTAGCTTATCAAGTCGAGCGATTTTCTCGCATAGGCAATCCACTTATAGAAAAATTTTTTTTGCTGTTCTTAGTTCGATGTCTTTTTTGCGTCGCTACGAATCCGTATAATATTTCTTTAAATATGATCAGAACAAAGAAATTTGGTGGAAATTTTTAAAAAAATTTCTCATAAATACGAGAACAATAGGTTTGAATTTTTAATGTGATAGTACGTCTGGTATTCTAGCTTCACAAGCTCAGCCGCCTACATTAGTGAGAAAAATTGTTTGTTCAGGAAAAGATACTCAGTAAAAATTGAAAAACTTCTCCTTTCATGCCGTCTCATGCGAGTATCATTAATATATGACTGGAATCGTTATGGTAACAGCAATAGTCGTCTATTAAATGTGAATCAAGAAGTTATGCTCTTGATCACTGTGTCATTTGTGGAAAACAAAGAGCGTTAAAGCGTCAACTAATAGCGATTTATTTGAAAAGCTCTTTATGCACAAATTAAGATCAAATATATCAACAAGAGGCTTGCAATGACATCATAACGATTAACAGGTCTAAGTAAGAACTCCAATGAGGAGAAGAATCTCCGCATTAAACAACACACTATCGTTGAATTCTCTGAATCGGGATAAGTGGGATTTGAGAGAATTCTTTTTGTTTGTGATTTCCAAAAAAAAGAAGTCCATCAAATTACCAATCAGAAATACGTAAAGCATATATAAAACTTTATAAAAGCATTCATTTATTGTCATTTAGTAGTTCATGTAGCTGATCCGGTGATTCCATACTGACATTTAAAGATAGCAGACTTCGTAAGCTCTGACGATCTTCGAATTTACTTTATTTGCCATTTTTGTTTTTTGAAACAATTTCTTCTGCGATGATATATGGCTGAGGACTTGAAAAAAAAAAAACATTGCAGACAGCCCTTAAATGGGATTATGGAAATTACATATGCAAAATTCGTGAGTTTTTCAAAACCATCAAATGCGACATTTTAAAGTCACTTAATTGGACATATGGGCAAATAAAAGAATCGTCGACGAAAAAAACATGGAAGAAAAAAGGAAAGTGAGGGCATAATACGTATGCCAAATGTCCATGCATTTGACGCGGCGCCTTATGACAAGTCATGTTTATGCTTGGGTAGTGCATAAATCATGCGCAATAAACAACACGCACACCCGTCCCAAGTCTACAAATTCGATTTGCTTTGATACCAGATAAATGAAATTTACATAAATTCATCAACTTTTAAAACGAACGGTTTCGAAACGAAATGAAGCCAATAATTGAGCAACAATCGCGCTATAAAGTGCGCATTATCGTTGTTCGCCTACAAGCGTATTATTGAAGCACTCCTTTACATTATAAAATTACATACAATCAGCACTATTTAGATTTCATTGATTGGGAATATGACTTGGAGCAGTGATATCAGATTTAATGTTGTTGATGGATAACCAGGAAATTTCAGTTCTGATTAACAATATTAAATTGCCTCTCGTTGTTGTTTTGTTTGAGATTTTAACGGCACATTAGGTGGCTATAAATTAAAAACAAAACTAATGGGTGATAGCAAATGATAATAGTAAAATAATTTTATAGATAATAAATAATAAAGGTCGCTGTAAAGTAGTTAATAAAATAGCAAATAAATTAGCTACAACGTAATGTGGTGGCCATGAAACAGAACAGAAATAAAGTGACTGCATAAATGTAGTATTTATCAATTGTGACCAAACAACTCCTTAGAGAATGATCGACCAAAAATTCAAAGTGTCCCAAAATCTAAGTAAAGTGCCAACTCAGAGCACATTCACGTGCTAGCCAATTGAATTTTTAAAGTTCACATTCCGTAAAAACAGCGTTCCCTTCCGCTTCAGTTGACGAAAAAAATCCGTGAAATATGGAGAAAAAGATGAGCGTATTCCATGCAAGGATTGTTTAAGCAGAAGCAAAGAATCGGAAATTCTCTGTCCCTTGAACATTTCTAATATTAGACTTTATCGAAGTGCAACAACGAAACAATGCAAGTGACAAAATTTTCTTGCTGATAACAGAACCATGCGATGCATTAACCAGTATGTTCGTTTTGAGCGGAAAACGGCACTTTAATTATTTAGACCGATCGTTTTCAGTTTATTCAAGGATGACTTTAATTACGTTTGGTAAATGGAATCATTGTCTATTAATTAAATGGACTCATTAGAGTCCATTTAATTAATAGACAATCATCATACTGCTAAATGAAATGATGATGAAAAATACCAACGATTATAAAGACGCGGTGAAATATGCAGAAGAATTCGGAGAGAGTAACTTAAAATCTCGTTAATACTCAAAATGGGATATCATTTGAAGTTTACCACATTAAAGCAGTTAAGTGACACAATTGTGCTCCTCACTCTCTTTGCGAGAGGCTTAGCTTCACACTGTTAAGAAAACATTCGCTTATTTAGTGTTCTTAAAACATCAAATTGTGCCAATAAGCAGCAACTATACATGTGCCCTTATTTTGCCTGTTATTTCACTGGTTATTATCAATAGCAGAAGTGCGCGCTCTTGTTGGTAGCGCTGATCTAGTTGTTCAGCTGTTTTTTGATCGAAACGGTTCTTGTTATTCGCCTATTCACTTTTCCAATCAGCTCATAAATATTATGATCGATATTATGATCGTCTCATTTGCACTATTGCCGTATTCGCGTAGCGAGATCACATGTAGGCTCTTAAGCGTGTGCGCAAATGAACGATTTAAATATGCTTAGACTTCCAAAAAAAAAAGCGAAATATAGGCAACACTAACACCGATCGTACGAATTACGTAAAGCAGTAGAATAACCAGCAATCCGTTCTTTTTTGTCGAGATGTAAAGTGGAACCATAAGTGCCGTCATATGTATCCATGACCGTTATGACAGAGCAAATGTTTCCTCTGGTTCAATGTTTCAAAGTCAAACAGTTGCTCTTGAGGGGGATGGCGACTAGGTGAAAAGATGTTGTTGTTTTCAGCTTTCCATCAGCAACTTGCTCTCTATGTCTCTTTGATGAACAGCGAGAAATCGAAAAATGATAAACGTATATGTTATGTTTATGTGAGTTGCTTTCATTGTACCACACTTTCGGACTATAGCCATAGCAGTTATGTAACAGCTCTCATAAAGTAGCTATAAGCGACGTCATATTAAAGTTGCTCCAATAAAAAATGGGCCTATCTATAGTTGAAATAAACGAAACGGTAATCATTTAGCACATACTCTAACTGAGATAGATGAAATAAATTTCTTGCACTAAAAATAACAATACTCATATCGTTTACAGCGTGTTCGACTTACTTTAATGCATAAGGCCAATTTCGGGCTGGTAGCGCCAAGTTTTTGTGTGTTCATGTGTGTCTTCATGGTTTTCTTGTAAACCAGTCTGCCTGTCCTGTGATTTAATTTCGGGAACCATTGAAGCTGAAGTTATGAAATTTGGCACTTCTTATCTACCGAAAAAGATATCATAAACAAGCAGCTTGAACCCATTGTGCTCACCGCATGGAAAATTATTCCTTTCTAAACAGCGTGAAAAACTGCGAGCATTTCAGCTAATTGGGTCGCATATTGCATTCACTGAGTCGTGCAAAAACGAATCATTAGTGAAAAAATTGTTCAAGCAGCCGAGTGGAAAAGAATTTGTTGTTTCATTACTTGCAAGCATTTCATGAAACTGGCCGCACTGACAGTTGAGTTGGCAAAGCGCGTGTCGCATAAATCCACTGGCGTGCATCTCCATTAATTTGTTTGCGATTCGCCAGCTCGTAAATCCCATATAAAAAAAGAGTGCAAATGGGAGAGAAGGACGGAACGCGAATGAGGACAGCAAGAAGGACCAGAAAGGAGAGAGAGAGGAAGAAACATTCCCTCTAACAAATAATTTATTTCAATGAGAGGTGCTTTTTTTTAAAGTTCACAACTCTAATATCGCAGCGAAAGAGACAAGACAAATTTATCAGCCACATGCGGCCATTTCTCAATACTGCCTAATCATTAAGAAGGCCTTTTTTATCATTTCTTGCAAGAATTTGTGTCTTTTTGCCGCCAAAAGAAAACGCCTCTGTATTTGAAAATAAAATTTTATACTAATCAAATTTCATGTTCATCAGCCAAATTTTTCTTTAATTTTATCGCTAATTTTTCTGCCTTACATCGTTTGATTCATCTTTAACTACAACCCCATCCAAGATCAAAGAGCACAAGAACACAGCGAAGAAAACGAAGGAACGAAGATGACGTACATCAAGACGAAACTGTTGCTACCGGCTTCTATGAACTCATTAATTTGACATTCCGAAAATTCATCTCTCACCTCATGAACGATTTCCTCGCAAAGCATATTTCCTCTACTAGTTTTCTATTTTATTGCCGTTTCATATGCGCTGACGCTCAGTTTTGACCCATTTCAGTCGTAAGAGAACTGTACTTTAGTCTATACATCAATGCACAGGTCACCATTAATCAATAGATGATTATGATTAATTGACAAAGAGAAGATTTGTCGTCATAACTGTAATTAATTTGGAATACCATGAGCACACTTTTTTTTATTGTGGAACGATTCTGTGAGAATGAATGCCTAAAAACGCAAAGCTGCCAAAAAAAATATCTATGGAAGAGATAGCCAAAAAATGCTCGCAGGCGGTAAGAATCAACTCTTACGAATTAGCGCAGGCCGAATGCTCATAAGCAATTTGGATCGCTTGAGAGTTTGACAAATGAGATGAATGATCGATATCATTAGGCGACTTTTTGCTGAATTAAACCTATAACACTCGAAGATTGCTTGAATCTATTCGCCATCTATAAAGCTATCAATGCTGATAAGCGTTGGTAATATGGGACTTGGCAAAAGAAAAGGCCCTTTGAAATAAAGAACCGGATAGAGACAGCATAAAGACGTAGCAGAATTGGAAATATAGTTTTATTGTTATTCTTTTTTCGTTTTATTTTCTGTTTCGTGTCTTGTTCGGTGCTCACTTTGTGTAAATGTCATTGCCTTATTGTCGTATGCAAAAAGGCATGAGTATTGCCGAATACATACTCATTATGAACGGACGCATGCATATTCGCAATGATCGCCATCACTATTTTACTATATATATAATATCTGAGCTCAAGACATCTCTAAGCATAGAAGATCGCAATTAGTGAAAGTGCGACTTTCGAGCAACAACTCCAGCTTTATCGTTCGGTCTGGCATGCAATTCTCGGCGCTTATCACTTGACCCTAGCGTTGAAAATTGCTACCATATTTACTACAACTCCTCCAGCTTGTATCTGCGCTCTTCTGTTCTTTCTTATCCCTTAACATACACGCAAAGGGCTACATGGATATATACAATGACCTATGTGTATCGTACAGTTTTTACAAGGAGAGAAGCACGCATTCTACCGAAAGCAGCGCATCTATTGGCGAGACGTAAATCGGTTATCTTCTTGGAGGTCTCACCCTTCTCATACCATCCCATGTCGATTATGTCGGGAAATGCACAATAGTTCAGAAAGCAAAAACAATGCGAGATAACAGAATCGTTAAGTGCCAGCAACATCGTAACAAATGCCGAGTTTTGGGTAACTAATTACTGAGAAGATTTGCGAGAACGGGATTGGGGAAAGTTAACTTTGCGACAAAAAAAAGTAAGAACGCCGCCAAGACCATTCGAAAACTCCGCTGCGAAACCGTTAAACAATAGGTTGAGTAGCTCTCAGATTTTTTTTTCAATTATCCCAACAAATCAAATAGTAAAAACGCTGAAAGCGAACGTGAGGCATCAAAAAAAAAATTAAACGCAATAAATAAGCAATATGGAAATCGTTCAAGCGTAGTTCGGTTAAATGGCCACTCCCTCGAACCCTCCCTCTCCCCCTCCACCCGCCCCCAAAGTGAAGGATGGCATAAAATATGGATAGCGCTGAGCCACTAGTTCGAGCCGTGGGAACATACTTTAGAATGACTGAATACGATTTTCTTAAAGAATGCGTCACATCCGGTTTTTAATGTTTGTACTTCTCATTTACGTAAATTGCAACACTTTTCCCATTGTTTTTACGGTATTCTGGGCTAGCCAATATTCAGCATGTGAATACTTATTAGATCCGAATAAACGAATTAAAACTTTCCAATTCATGCTGATCGATTGTCCGAACGATTCTGATTTCATATCGTTCAGATAATCAATCATCCTCACTGACCGAATTATACGTAGAAAAAAGTGAGCTCAAAAAATTGCTACGATATTCGCTACAGAAGAAATAACTGAAAAAACGAATACCGAATGAATGAAACGCTTTTGAATCTTTGAATTGTTGTATTCTCTTGTATGACAAAAAAGCCAAAACGAATGAAGTAATGAGTGAATAAAATGAATCAATGCTACATGCATGATTCGAAAAAATGACGAGAACGTCACTAAGAATAGAGATGTAAGCATTAAGCTACTGGCAGATAAGTTACAGCCGATTCATATTCCGTAAAGAAGACAAAAGAACACTGGTAGAAACCATTATGGAATCGTAGTCACTTGTTGGTTGAAAAAAAAACCTTCAACAACACGTTCATCGAAAAATCCATATTCGGTAACGGTTGCTCCTTTCCAGAAGGTCAAAAACAAAAAATTAAACATTATTTTCTCCGCCATTCACTTTTGGCTCTCATGCATGTTTAGGAAATGGTTGGGAGAATAAATCGAATGTGACCGGTGTGAGCATAAAAGCAGCCAATCATGAGCATCATTTTCGCCACATCCACAGTTCTTCTTTTTCACCGCCAACTTACAGAACCAATTGCAGTGCTGCACATACCCCTATAACCATAGATGTTTTTTTTTAGATGATTTTGGGCATGCTCCAAATTAGGTTACATGGATCACACCGATAATTGTGATGCTTACTCTCCTGAAATGTTGGGCGTATAGAATACGAGCAAATAAATTTTTTGATTACTAATGCCTGCATGATAATATATTGTTCCGAGAACTTCAATGAGCTTATATACCTGTCGAAATTCTGGAGAGAAAACAAAGAGAAAACAGATAAGGAAAGGTGTTCCATTCCGCAAACGACCCGAATTCATAACGATGGAAAATGAGCCAGGAAGATTGCCAAAAAATATGCAAATGATGATGATAGGAAGAAGCTTCATTCCTAAAGCATTCCGCTAACCTTCTGCTTACGACCACGACATATTCCTCAAATACTGTCATAAATATTGAGCTTTAAATCACCAAAAAAAAAAATGAAAATGAAGCGACGCATAAAGAATGAGAAACGCCGCAGAACTTTGAACTCTTAAAAGAACATTTCTAGAACAGAAAGGCGAAAAATAACTGTAAACAAGTTTTGCATCTCGCGTTCCACATTTTTTGCAGGGATATTTCTTTGATGTTCTCTACTGATAATTATTTATCGTTACGCATTTCTAGCAGGATCTGAGAAGAGAACATTGCTACCCTTCCCATCATCGGATCCGTCTGGAAGAAACGTTTTCATAAGTTTCCTCGTTTATTTTCTGTAAACTCTCTCTTGTCGTTCCTCGGATTTATCAGAGATTTTCTATCAAACGCGTCACTCTGTTCTGCTGAACCAATCAACAACGCTTGCTATTCCGAAAAGATATGCACGCTAACCGATCATCCTGAATCTTTAGTTACTTCGTTCAACGACTCTCCGATAGTTCTGAGACACAACGATCTAAAACTTCGAATGATACCAGTTATAAAGAAAACTGTATTCACCGCTTTCGTATTGCTGTTTAAGGTTTGAGATAAGGTTTGAGATAATAGATGCATATGGAAATAATGTTCCCTTTCATTTTTTTGTATTTGTTCTCGTGCTTATGACACCAAATGACCGGCATATGCAAAAGAAAGTGACGGCTGTCAGTGGAAGCGTTCGGTGCAGATTAGCGTCGTCAAAACCGGCTGATCAGTTGCTATACATAATTCTTCTGTGCGATTTTGATTTGCCTTTTCACTGCGCTGAAATTTTTTTTGACCAAAGGATTTTTTTTTCACAATTTTTTGATTTATATCTCCTCAACATTTCCGAAGGCTATTGAACCTACAAATTTGACCCTTTCCATTTAACTTATTAAAAATATCGCTTATTCGACATTTTGGTGCAACTATCAACAATACGAAAACGAATCTTCAATAACATTCTTTGCACAACATATGTGTCTGTATGCCTTATAATCGAACGCGTCACACTACGTAAATTTTTATGCTAATCTAATCGACAAGTCGTTTGTTCACAATGCTGCTAATAAAAGTTAAACAAAAATCGATATGTTAAAAGAAGTGTTCAAAAACAAACAACTTAGAATGGAACGTACGCAAATCAACTACAATGCACATCTTCTCAGCTGCATTAGCTGAAAAAGAATATTGCAAGCAAAAGAGCACCAAAAAAAGAACCAGCTTTATTCGTTTGCTGGTTAAAACACAACCTCCAAAACTAGTATTATGAAGGCCTCAAAATGAACGCAATAACTATAGAATTCGATGACTACAGAATGCGATCGCATAAAATGGGAAATTTTATGCGATGAATGCGTTGTTATATGCATTCGATTCGCTCATTTTAGCTACATATCCATCTACAGCTACGTTTTTTGAGAGCTAACAAATTGCCTCGTTATTTCTGAATCTGTATTCGTCTCATTCAAATTCGATATATGAACCGATAATGATGGGTTTATGCGAAACTGAAAGCAGCAGCTCGATACCAACGAGGTGCCAATTTTCGTTATATTAATAAAACGTCTTAGGAGTTTCGAATTTCGCAACGAAGTCGCTTTATTTTAAAACGTTAAGAAAACAGAAAATGGCATATAAATTAACTTATAAATAAATGCATATAGATACATCGAAGAAATGTCAATTGTTGCCTTTTTTCATAAGTAACAACCAAACTTAATTAAACGAAGACTGAAAAATCGAGAGTGCGCGAAACGTACGTTCAAGGGATCAAAGAAATGCAACAAATGTTTGCGAATGGTAAGCGTTGACAGCAAAAGCGACTTTATTCTAGCCGACTTTTCCATAGACGATGAACGGTTGCAACGGGGAAAAAAGTACCACTTGCATAAAACATGGCCTGGCCAATGTCCATTAATAGCAATAATTCCGATATTCTTAATCCGTTTCCTACAACCCCACCTTTCGAGACTACTATGAATTCTCTACTGTGTTTTCTACTGTTCTCTACTATATTCTCTACCATGTTTCGAGACTACTATGTTTTCTACAACCCCACCTTTCGAGACTAATTTCGAGACTATAAAAATAAGTAGAGATTTTAAGAAAAAGTAAATTTAGCAGAAAATGCGATTAGAGCTTCCGTTTAGTTTAACACATGCTAAAACGCAGTTGAATGATACGAGCACTACAAAACACTAGCGTCATTCTTGTAATCAAAAATTACAATTATCGCATACCACATTTTTTAAAAAACTTTGACGTCTACAGAGGAATTTCTGGCTTCGAAACATGCGAATCAAAAACGCAAATGTGCTTGACGTAAGTGAGCTATAAGGGAGGTGGTTTTCGCTGAAAACTCTTAACGTTTTTTTTTTCGCGCTTACCCGCAAACGTAAAACTAAGTGAAAAGCGTGCATGTGGGCGCCATGATAATTAAAAACTAGGTCGTGAAACACACGGACATAAGCCCGTATCTCATGCTTTCGTTTTATAAACTTTGCAAAATCGATCCAATGCGCCCGACTCTAATTTGTGACAGTTGACATTAGGGTTTTTGGAGGAATCCCATCTAAGAATCAGCCACGTAGACGTTCATTTTGCTGTTGGGAAGTGATTTCAACCTCTGCTCAACACTTCTGATCTGCGATTCGCTTAGCAGGTGTTTTTTTTTTCTGGAGGAAGTTTGCATATTTTGGGATATGCAAACGAATTAAAACTTTCCAATTCATGCTGATCGATTGTCCGAACGATTCTGATTTCATATCGTTCAGATAATCAATCATCCTCACTGACCGAATTATACGTAGAAAAAAGTGAGCTCAAAAAATTGCTACGATATTCGCTACAGAAGAAATAACTGAAAAAACGAATACCGAATGAATGAAACGCTTTTGAATCTTTGAATTGTTGTATTCTCTTGTATGACAAAAAAGCCAAAACGAATGAAGTAATGAGTGAATAAAATGAATCAATGCTACATGCATGATTCGAAAAAATGACGAGAACGTCACTAAGAATAGAGATGTAAGCATTAAGCTACTGGCAGATAAGTTACAGCCGATTCATATTCCGTAAAGAAGACAAAAGAACACTGGTAGAAACCATTATGGAATCGTAGTCACTTGTTGGTTGAAAAAAAAACCTTCAACAACACGTTCATCGAAAAATCCATATTCGGTAACGGTTGCTCCTTTCCAGAAGGTCAAAAACAAAAAATTAAACATTATTTTCTCCGCCATTCACTTTTGGCTCTCATGCATGTTTAGGAAATGGTTGGGAGAATAAATCGAATGTGACCGGTGTGAGCATAAAAGCAGCCAATCATGAGCATCATTTTCGCCACATCCACAGTTCTTCTTTTTCACCGCCAACTTACAGAACCAATTGCAGTGCTGCACATACCCCTATAACCATAGATGTTTTTTTTTAGATGATTTTGGGCATGCTCCAAATTAGGTTACATGGATCACACCGATAATTGTGATGCTTACTCTCCTGAAATGTTGGGCGTATAGAATACGAGCAAATAAATTTTTTGATTACTAATGCCTGCATGATAATATATTGTTCCGAGAACTTCAATGAGCTTATATACCTGTCGAAATTCTGGAGAGAAAACAAAGAGAAAACAGATAAGGAAAGGTGTTCCATTCCGCAAACGACCCGAATTCATAACGATGGAAAATGAGCCAGGAAGATTGCCAAAAAATATGCAAATGATGATGATAGGAAGAAGCTTCATTCCTAAAGCATTCCGCTAACCTTCTGCTTACGACCACGACATATTCCTCAAATACTGTCATAAATATTGAGCTTTAAATCACCAAAAAAAAAAATGAAAATGAAGCGACGCATAAAGAATGAGAAACGCCGCAGAACTTTGAACTCTTAAAAGAACATTTCTAGAACAGAAAGGCGAAAAATAACTGTAAACAAGTTTTGCATCTCGCGTTCCACATTTTTTGCAGGGATATTTCTTTGATGTTCTCTACTGATAATTATTTATCGTTACGCATTTCTAGCAGGATCTGAGAAGAGAACATTGCTACCCTTCCCATCATCGGATCCGTCTGGAAGAAACGTTTTCATAAGTTTCCTCGTTTATTTTCTGTAAACTCTCTCTTGTCGTTCCTCGGATTTATCAGAGATTTTCTATCAAACGCGTCACTCTGTTCTGCTGAACCAATCAACAACGCTTGCTATTCCGAAAAGATATGCACGCTAACCGATCATCCTGAATCTTTAGTTACTTCGTTCAACGACTCTCCGATAGTTCTGAGACACAACGATCTAAAACTTCGAATGATACCAGTTATAAAGAAAACTGTATTCACCGCTTTCGTATTGCTGTTTAAGGTTTGAGATAAGGTTTGAGATAATAGATGCATATGGAAATAATGTTCCCTTTCATTTTTTTGTATTTGTTCTCGTGCTTATGACACCAAATGACCGGCATATGCAAAAGAAAGTGACGGCTGTCAGTGGAAGCGTTCGGTGCAGATTAGCGTCGTCAAAACCGGCTGATCAGTTGCTATACATAATTCTTCTGTGCGATTTTGATTTGCCTTTTCACTGCGCTGAAATTTTTTTTGACCAAAGGATTTTTTTTTCACAATTTTTTGATTTATATCTCCTCAACATTTCCGAAGGCTATTGAACCTACAAATTTGACCCTTTCCATTTAACTTATTAAAAATATCGCTTATTCGACATTTTGGTGCAACTATCAACAATACGAAAACGAATCTTCAATAACATTCTTTGCACAACATATGTGTCTGTATGCCTTATAATCGAACGCGTCACACTACGTAAATTTTTATGCTAATCTAATCGACAAGTCGTTTGTTCACAATGCTGCTAATAAAAGTTAAACAAAAATCGATATGTTAAAAGAAGTGTTCAAAAACAAACAACTTAGAATGGAACGTACGCAAATCAACTACAATGCACATCTTCTCAGCTGCATTAGCTGAAAAAGAATATTGCAAGCAAAAGAGCACCAAAAAAAGAACCAGCTTTATTCGTTTGCTGGTTAAAACACAACCTCCAAAACTAGTATTATGGAGGCCTCAAAATGAACGCAATAACTATAGAATTCGATGACTACAGAATGCGATCGCATAAAATGGGAAATTTTATGCGATGAATGCGTTGTTATATGCATTCGATTCGCTCATTTTAGCTACATATCCATCTACAGCTACGTTTTTTGAGAGCTAACAAATTGCCTCGTTATTTCTGAATCTGTATTCGTCTCATTCAAATTCGATATATGAACCGATAATGATGGGTTTATGCGAAACTGAAAGCAGCAGCTCGATACCAACGAGGTGCCAATTTTCGTTATATTAATAAAACGTCTTAGGAGTTTCGAATTTCGCAACGAAGTCGCTTTATTTTAAAACGTTAAGAAAACAGAAAATGGCATATAAATTAACTTATAAATAAATGCATATAGATACATCGAAGAAATGTCAATTGTTGCCTTTTTTCATAAGTAACAACCAAACTTAATTAAACGAAGACTGAAAAATCGAGAGTGCGCGAAACGTACGTTCAAGGGATCAAAGAAATGCAACAAATGTTTGCGAATGGTAAGCGTTGACAGCAAAAGCGACTTTATTCTAGCCGACTTTTCCATAGACGATGAACGGTTGCAACGGGGAAAAAAGTACCACTTGCATAAAACATGGCCTGGCCAATGTCCATTAATAGCAATAATTCCGATATTCTTAATCCGTTTCCTACAACCCCACCTTTCGAGACTACTATGAATTCTCTACTGTGTTTTCTACTGTTCTCTACTATATTCTCTACCATGTTTCGAGACTACTATGTTTTCTACAACCCCACCTTTCGAGACTAATTTCGAGACTATAAAAATAAGTAGAGATTTTAAGAAAAAGTAAATTTAGCAGAAAATGCGATTAGAGCTTCCGTTTAGTTTAACACATGCTAAAACGCAGTTGAATGATACGAGCACTACAAAACACTAGCGTCATTCTTGTAATCAAAAATTACAATTATCGCATACCACATTTTTTAAAAAACTTTGACGTCTACAGAGGAATTTCTGGCTTCGAAACATGCGAATCAAAAACGCAAATGTGCTTGACGTAAGTGAGCTATAAGGGAGGTGGTTTTCGCTGAAAACTCTTAACGTTTTTTTTTTCGCGCTTACCCGCAAACGTAAAACTAAGTGAAAAGCGTGCATGTGGGCGCCATGATAATTAAAAACTAGGTCGTGAAACACACGGACATAAGCCCGTATCTCATGCTTTCGTTTTATAAACTTTGCAAAATCGATCCAATGCGCCCGACTCTAATTTGTGACAGTTGACATTAGGGTTTTTGGAGGAATCCCATCTAAGAATCAGCCACGTAGACGTTCATTTTGCTGTTGGGAAGTGATTTCAACCTCTGCTCAACACTTCTGATCTGCGATTCGCTTAGCAGGTGTTTTTTTTTTCTGGAGGAAGTTTGCATATTTTGGGATATGCTTTGTAAAGTTTAATGGAATCATGGAACGACATCATGGGATCATCAGTCCTTGTCGCGGCATGTTTAGTCCCGATCTCTGAGTTTTTGATGACTGGTCTGTTGCAGTTTGGAAAGTGATTTATGCTTAGAGATACCCCATTTAGGAGCACTTTTGGTAAGAATGAACTGCAACGAACAAGTCGGAGAGCCTCAGAACTGACATAATCTGGCCAAGAAGTGGTTGGGCTAGTGGTGGAAGAGAAGTGGGGGAGGGAGGATGGAAGGATAGAGTAATCCAGGCTTGTCGGGGCTGGTACTGAATATAGAAAATCGTCCAACAAGTAATTTTTTTTGGGAGTTTCTTAAGCCCATAGGCCGATGAGGCCGGCGTGCGTAGCTATTGGATGGAGTTTTCGTTCAGGGGGCTTTCTGGCGGAGACCTCCCAGCCTAAAAAAACGAGCGGCGATTCATTGGAGGTAACGCTAGTACATCTTGGCACAAATGCGCGAACCCGACCAAAAATTTCGGGAAAAAAGAATCGGGAAATGCTCCTCATCGATAGGCGCAGAAAACCGACACGGACTTCAGATAGTTGCTAGAGTATCGAACGCTAACTTCGTTTCACGCTGATAACCACCTAAAAATCGTTTGCTCACACACCGGTAATCGAATATATGAGGCGAAAAAATAATCATTTGCCGGAATAGCTGGCGTGAGCAGAATCTTTCGATATTAAAGTTTTCTATTAATTTCTCACGCATCATCAACGTGAACGTTCTGAAAGTATGCGGAAAGAAACAAGGTTGAAAAATAGTCAATTCATGTCGATCATACAAAGAAAAAAACCAACTTTTCACGCATTTATCGTCTAGTGGGCGGTCCTCCAAAAATAACAGAAACTTAATGCTCCCCTTTGCTGCTTTCTTGTGGAGAAAAAACTTTCTAGGTGCTGTCAACATTACCATCAGTCAAATGTGAGTGCAATGATGACTGATTTATTCTGAGCTTCAAATCAGCTAAAAATTCCAAGGTGAAGCCTCGGTACTTATGCAAGTTTTCCCCCCAATTGCCAGAATGCACCGTACGATCAGCAGGGGCAAAATGTTGTTCATTTTCACAAAGCAAACAGCTTCGAATATAGTCAACAGCACTTGGACCATTTTTAAGACGATTCGCTAGATTTTTTCAGCGCTTCTACACGAAGACGGTTTTTCAGCGTTTCTACACGAACAATTTTTTCAAACGACGCGGGGAGACTGCAAGAAAATTATTGTGCGATAAGTTTTTGTTTTTTTTATCATAAAGCTCATATCACATAAAAATTTTCTGTTTTTAATCAAATTGGCTCCAGAGCTAAAAAGTTCCTATTTGAAACAGCTCCGTTCATGTGAGTCTTTTGAGTTTCACGTAGTGATAAGGAAAAACAATTACCATTTTACCAATGTGGTAGTTCTTTGTGTTTCGCGTTCACTTGCTATCCTTACCATTTCGTCACCTCGTGTACAACACAGCTCATAGCAAACATTGTCAATAAAAGTATGTCAATAATTTTATTAAATTTTGCTTTATTAAAACTTTGTTATTGACAGCTAGACCTTGTTACTAATTACCGGGTGTTATTACAAAGTTGACCTCTAATGCGACGCTAATGACAACGATTATTCATTCGATTTGCGCTGATGCTAATAAATATCACGAATCCACCAAATAGTATTTCTCTTGCAGCGCGCAGAATGCCCATCTGTATTGTATGCGCAACATGTGTAGCCATTGTCGCACATGTTGATAGGCAAATTAGACGAGATACGAGTATGACGAACAATTAAAGCAAATCAAAGTAACCAGCAGAAAACAGGAACGTAGTGAATTCGAGTGTCTCTATGGAGATGCCTTTCAGATGCCATTATGCAAAAAAAAAAATTTGTAGTCGTAATTTATTAATTTGACTATTAATGTTGAAAACACAGACATTTGATTTCAGCCGATCTCATACCGTCTCTCGGAGTTTGTTTTGTGCAATTCACTTGAAGCTGAACCATCTCAGTTTTTTCTTCCGCCTGAAGTTTGTATCATTTTGCCTTTAGCCGCTTCATATGAGTGCGTAGTGCCCAATGTGTTTAACATTCTCAGTTAACTAAATGTGAGTGCAACTGCTTAAAGGCATATTCGTGGATTTGTGCATGAGCGACAGTTGCCTCGTAATTTATTAGATGAATTTACATAAAAATTGCGAAATAAAGATTACTAGATCATGAAAACGGCATAACGGAAGCATATGAACTTAGCAAATGCATGGCTTGAGATAAGCTGAAGGAAAAAGGAACTCAAGCAAAAACATTGATATCACCTATGCAACAACATCGATAACGTTTCTCAAGTGACGAATGTTTTCCGAATCACTGCACTCTGACGACAAATGTTTTCCGAATATCTCACGATCATGAGTAGCTTGTTTAATTAATAAATTCTATCATTCATCGACTATGAGTAGGAATTTCAGCTTTAGATACATTTTTGCTGCAGAATAAGTGACGTAAGCAGTGCGCGTTGTTGCTAAATTGCACTCAGCTATTACCATTTATGGAAAACCTATCTGAGTTTCAATTTCCAGTGAATTTGAAATTCCAGTTTCAAAAACTTCATCATGGATCATCGAAAATTCTTGCATTCATATTTGTCATCAGATGCAAAAAATTCATTACCAGGTGAGAAATTTTTATAAGATATTTGCCTTTTTAATAACTTTGACTGGTATTGCGTCCACTTTTTTTGAGGACGGCTACCATATTGGCTCCTATGTTGTCGATTTGGTGATATATGTATATATAGTGTGCATTTAGTGCTTTATCGCCCTATCATATGGACTCTATGGTCGGCCCGTTGACGTGTGCTGTAGTACGGCAACCGGCCTCATCGAATGAAAGAACCTCATTATGATCGCATGCATTCGTACTTGGAATCTTTTATCTGATTCAGCCTTTTGGACTCAGCGAGAGCTCTGCTCTTTTGCGTATATTTGTTAGTGAATAAAGTGCCTTAATTCTAACAAGTTAAACTGCCGAATGGGACATTTTTTTAGAAGCTATCCTGCTTAATGCCCTTTTCTCGATTCTTGAGAAGTTTTAATGACCAGAAATCATGTACAAAATTTGACGGAACTACGGATTTTGTATATGGACGCCGTTTGTGATTCATGAGCTGTAGTTGTGACCTTTATTCTTTCTAAGATCTTTTTTGATAGCATTTCTAAAATAAGATCATCCTGTCCAACACATGGCTTTTAACGGTTTTGGTCATGCTAAAAGAGTATTCGGATATGGCTCAGCATTAGCGAAAACACTGATAATGAAGAATGCTGCATTTATCGCTTTCCGTTCTGTGGCTTCGAATCTTTCATATAATTGTTAGATCGCTCGCCCTCTTAAATTCATTATCAGAAGCGCATAGCCATTTCCGTTGGACAACAAGCATTGATGTACAGAACTCTCGCTGCTATTCGTGAGACTTTTGTCGTTTGATTTCGTTGAAGCGATGAATGCAGTGAACCGCAGATGCCGAAGAAAATTAGCTATCGTTAACGTCATTTCGAGTGCCATTGAGCTCATTACGCGAAAACATTCACGGTTCAATAGGAGACACTTCTTTGCATCATCTCGAGTAGATGAGTCTCTAATTTGAGGATAATAAAACGTTCTGATAAAAAAAAACGTAATGGCAGTTTCAATCACGCAATGAACTCGTCATTGCTGCTCATGAAAACCAAAGCAGCTAATTAAACCGAACTTTCACGAGATACATGTGATAGTGATCAAATAAGAGAGTACAGCATTGTTTGTGCAAATGATAAACCACGGTCCCTAGTTCGCACACCTTTCTTGCTCCCCCACACCTATAATGGCGATGGACGCCGAAAAACACAACTCGCAGCATTTACCTACAAAACAGTGATTTACTGTACTAAACAGAGCTCTTTACTGTGCGCAGATGTCCTCTCCCGGAAAGGCACAGCGCTCATAACAAAATAGGGTTTGGCGGTATTTTATAGTGCTATTATGAAAACAGCAGTACTTCAAGAACTCATTTTTCCTATACACTTTATATATATATATATATATATATATATATATATAGTCCTCTCCCGGAAAGGCACAGCGCTCATAACAAAATAGGGTTTGGCGGTATTTTATAGTGCTATTATGAAAACAGCAGTACTTCAAGAACTCATTTTTCCTATACACTTTATATATATATATATATATATATATATATATATATTGCAAAGTGGTAGTTGTATCAGGATGGACGTTTTCGTGGCAGCTAACATGTTTTACAGCTATCTATAACTGTAGGTTTTTTGCGTAAACCTTGCTTATCCAATAGCCTATCCAAGCCCATCGGCAAAAAATCAAAGTATATACGCGGCAGTATGACAAGGCGATTTATATTGAGCTTGCTCAAATTCTGCATTTGCCAGAAAATCGCGATCCATTTGGACTGTTATTATCGGTGCTCAACACCACCCATAAGGAAGTGTACGAGGTTAAAATCAAATTGGGTTCCTACAGAATAAAATTCCGCTTTGACGAGAACCAATAAAAATGTGATTACTGTGATTCTGAGTCGAAAACAAATTACAACTTAACGATCAACTTCACAATGAGAGAAATGCCGCACAAAGTACAATATCAGACACAAAACTGGCTAGTTTCCGCATTGCTTCCTATATTTAATTATTTTGTTGGTAAGAAGAAAATGCAATAAGCTCTTTCAGAAATCGCAGCGAACATATCGAACAGATTGATGAACTGCGAAAGGGAAAGCTAAAATAAAAGCCAAAATAATAGCCTCTTTTTTTTGTCGATAGTCGTGCACCCCCTACGTATATGCGCGTTGCTGAAACCCTAACCTCATCGATGTCAACAAGCTCGGTAAAATGTGAGTAATGATTGCATGATAATAAACTAGCTAGTGTTACCGTTAAATTCGCCCGCCAATTGCAGTTCATTACGAGTCATTGAGAGAAAAAAATGGTTTTAAAGAATTTACTAACAGCATATCCCCTCAAACTGCTCAGTAGCTTACCATGCATGACCGAAGAGACATGCAATAATGTGAAAAAGATCATGGAAAAATTAATATTCACTGTTTAACCGGTTCATAGCTCTCAAGAGCGCTAGGTTTCTCAAGCGTTTGTCCGTCTCATAATCGAGACAGCAATGGTAATAAAATTGTTGAACGGAAACGTATTTCACGATGTTCATGCAGCCCATAGGGATCCTAAATACTCCTCGTTCCTCGTTAAGCATGAAGACATGTATGTGACGTATGTTCACATGTTGCAAATATTTTAACTTATAAGTGGTGCGAAGATATCAAAATTAAATGACAGCTGTCACTTTAAAAGTGTGCTGCAAAACAAGGGCAGTGGCCAATTCTTGTTCTCTTGGAGACGGCGCAAAATCAAGCATACATACACTAAGGTGATGGGGGGATCCATAGCGTGCGCTTGGTAAAATTTTGACAGTAATAAGGTGAATTCAGCTCTTCAAAATGGGGCGTGTCATTACCTCGATGCGGAAAAGAAACCTTCATTTGTAATTCTTACAAATTTCCAAAACATAAATCTCAAGACGGCAGAAAAAAAACCGGGTTCCAAAATTTTCACTACGTCTCGAAATGCAACATTCATTAAATGTGACTCAAGCTTAAAATAATCTTAACGCATGGCTTATAACGGTCGGCAAAAGCGTTCAAGATGATTGACGCAAACTTTTTGAAACTCAAGAAAATAGTACACTATTTCTTCAGCTGTTATACTGAACTAATCATTGGCACGCATTTACTGATTAGCGCGCGATACGTGAACCGTTGCCGCTATTGAGTCGTTTATGCAAACGCTTTCCCTGTTCTTATTTGGTGAAGACCTGATAAGTCGAATAAAAAAACGCTTATGGCGCTAAACGCGGAAATTAAGAATAATGAGCAAGGAGATAGACGATGGCCAAATCAGTGGAAATTTGAATAATATGCTGACAAAAATAACTCATGACCGAACGAGGCACGAAATGTACATCTGTGAAGCGTTTCCCTACAAATTAAGCACACAAAACGATTATGAGATACCGACCGACTGTTGTCCTCAACACGTTGTTGTTGCACTCAAGTTGAACTCTGATGCGCTATGATGTGAAGATGTTGGGTGCCGAAAAAAAAAAGAACATTTAAGTGAACAATTCTTTTGATTAAATTATATGCAAATCGGGATGTGAATAATCTTTTTTGGATTATCATTGCATTGTATTTGTGACAACTTTGTACGGTCGTATAGGTGGTAGTCATTGCCTGTCGACTACATGAAACATTCGACTCGATTCGACTGGAAACAGCAAATATCGATGCAAATCAAAAAAGAAGAAAAACCCAAATCGCTCATACGATGCTTTAGCATAAAGACACTTGGGAAAGCGCATCAGGGATGAGTTTTGTGCAACGACCTAATCAAGACAAATTAAGCGCTCCCGTAAACACTTAGAATGTGATCGAGGTATGAAAAAACAATTGCGGTAAAACTTCTCGCATCGATCGGCCGGTTTAGATCTACGAGTTTTCATCATGATTGAAATTTTCTGACTCCTCCATTATGCCATAATCAGTTCCAATCTAAACTTGGGGGCAAACTAAAATATATCACTCGACCTTGACGTCATAGTTAACTATTCTGATGTTAACGACATTTCTGATTCAAATGGTAAAATTGTGGTCTGTGGTCCTACGACTACCATTACAAAGCTTCCTCTCAGGTATGATGCATCAGCGAACACTAAGATAATTTTTACATCGCCTTCATGCTATATCTTTGACAGTTTTGATTAGTGAGTTAGTTCATCAGTTGTAAAACGCGCGTTACTGTCATAAACAACGCGATGGTTTCGGGATGACGTCGCCATTCCAGTATGGCAAACAAATCAAATTTTATGGTTCGTAAGCGACAAGCGCTTCAAGATGAGGTAATACACAAAGTTCCCAGCAAATTATACGATCGCACCTGGGGGGATGAAGACAACGACAAACAAGAAGGGCACGAGTATAAGAGACTGAGACTGTAAGATGGCTAGCAGCACAAAATGCGCTTACCACAATCGTCATTAAAACTCTACAGATCATGCACCGAACGCTTGAAAGCTTGAAAGCTAAACGGACGAATGCTTACTTATTCATGAATCTTTCTACTCGTCTTGTGATCGAACAGTTTCTCTCTGACGTGGTGAAGCTTTGGCGTTCAGTTGAGATGCTCAAGGGGTCGCAGTTACTCTCTGTTGATGTGCTTTCCATCTCCCCCCCCCTTTCCCCTCTTCCACGGAATTTTCACTTTCACTTTCTCTGAATTTCCTATTTCCTCTGAAAAGAAATTCTTATTTGGTGTATGCTTCACTAAGGAACAACATGCACCGATGGGAGTCGAGTTTCTGACCGATAGAGTAATACGATGATAATCATTTCGATCTACCTTTCCTTTTCATGTTACATCTTTTTCCATGTTGTGCAACTCACCAGCAAAGCGAAGTTCAATTATCATAATTTTTCTATGCCTCACGAATTGAAACTACTGGAGATATAGACGGCCGAACACATAGATACTGGGGAATATAGACATGAGGACCCACTAATGTGTTTCGCCACCGCACAAAGCGTACAAAAATAATGCAACAGTGCTTGATTGCGCATGATATGTTCGGCGTCATCAAGCATGAGCATAAATTGCATTTGTTGCGCTTTTCTAAAGAAGCTGTAATCAGAACCTTTCCGCTTCGGAATTCCATATTGCTTTGGCCTCGAGAAAACTACTTACGAAACCCTGTGTCAGTCATGTGGATTCGGCGGAACCATCTTAACTTTTACAGGCTTCAAACAATTTTTCCACATCACAGGATTAATATGCGGCTCGCGAATGTACTACTTTTCATGCAGGTGATATGTCATTGAATTCGGAATATCACAAAAGAAGTAAATGCACAAAAAATGAGCAGACATTAACATTTTATCACACAACAACACGCAGCAAAAACAACGTATGCATCTTACACATGGTTAGGCAATTTTTTGAAACACTTTATGCAAGGAAAAATTCATGGGATATGATAAGGCCTACTCGCATAAACCGAACCGTTTAACGTGCAACACTGAGAGCGTTGATGTGAGCTCATTTGCCAGCTGTGACAATAAAAATTTCACATTTGCTGTTGCTCGCTTCAGTGGAAATCATTCAGGCATGCTTTATGAAACCCCATTCCTACCAATCATTATGTAAAACAAATGAGCGTCTCGCAAACTTTTAAAAACTACATTTAAAAAAAGGATGATAAAGAGAAAACGAAATTTGATTTTCAAATGTGAAGTGGTAATTGATCGGGCACTGCTAATGAAAAAACATTCAAACGAAAATTATTTGCGTTTTTCTTCAAGAAAAATTTCTGCTTTCCAATTCCTGAAAACTTCACTCAACTTCTGTTTTTAACAAGTTGAAATGTGCATCGATCAAACACAGTATGGCGCTTAATATAGGTTGGTTGAAGTGGTATTGAACTTTTGCTAATAATGAAAATGACTCTTTTTATATGGTGCAATGAGCATTCGGTATGTGGTATAAAAGATAACTGAAAAGTGCTAACGACTAATTTAAACTTTAATTGTAGCGCTCGAATGGGAAGCTTTGATAGGATTTTGATAAAAATAATGATTTGTTAATGAGGCGTATGCATATTACCTCGTTCGCACAAATCACAGCATGACATAAAATACAACGACCATTGAACTATCATTATTTGCATGAATTTTCTCAAAAAAAATCGCCATATCGACTACTCATCACTAAAGACGCTCATCATCGATAATCTTAACGTGACATCAGACTACAGAAGTGAACGGCTAAAACTTCACCCAGTAGAAGTTTGCAAATGTGATGCACTTAAAGATTCCTTTCTTCTTGAAACCCGTCCATCCGTCCAATTTGTTATGACAGCTTCAATAATACCTTTTAACAATTTTATTTACAACGTACTTGACATTTTTTAATCAAATTTTCTCGCCTACTATCCTTGAAGAAGAATGAATTCACGTCACGAAATGACATTTTCAATGAAGCGATAACTTGTCGACATGAACGAAGCTCGTTTGGAAGGATAAAGACAGTTCGGAAAAAAAAAAGCACCAATTCTATGGCCTTTACATTCAATGGACGCAAAACGTGAAAACCTAGCCCATGCAGTTGAGGAATTTTTTGCGTCCAAATTGCCAAAAAAAAAACTGCAAAGGTGTTTAAAAAGATTTTAATTTCACAAACAGAATGTCGTTTCATTTTACTAGCATTAAAAAATGCAATATATTGAAAATTCCATTATCAAATTGTGCGCTTATCTGATAACCAAAACGGTACCTTTGAGTAGAATATTTTGTAGAGCGCACAAATTTTGACCGGAAATCATCATGGAAATAAAACTGATTCCTTGTGTCGAGAAAGGCGTTCAGTAGACCAAATTTTGTTCCATTTGTAGGCCAAAATTTGTGTTGCTCATCGCTAACCTTTCTCAAGCACCATCCTCCTCAAGTTTTTCTCGGTAAATTGCTTTTTCATATATCGTGTGAGAACACATAGATACTGGGGAATATAGACATGAGGACCCACTAATGTGTTTCGCCACCGCACAAAGCGTACAAAAATAATGCAACAGTGCTTGATTGCGCATGATATGTTCGGCGTCATCAAGCATGAGCATAAATTGCATTTGTTGCGCTTTTCTAAAGAAGCTGTAATCAGAACCTTTCCGCTTCGGAATTCCATATTGCTTTGGCCTCGAGAAAACTACTTACGAAACCCTGTGTCAGTCATGTGGATTCGGCGGAACCATCTTAACTTTTACAGGCTTCAAACAATTTTTCCACATCACAGGATTAATATGCGGCTCGCGAATGTACTACTTTTCATGCAGGTGATATGTCATTGAATTCGGAATATCACAAAAGAAGTAAATGCACAAAAAATGAGCAGACATTAACATTTTATCACACAACAACACGCAGCAAAAACAACGTATGCATCTTACACATGGTTAGGCAATTTTTTGAAACACTTTATGCAAGGAAAAATTCATGGGATATGATAAGGCCTACTCGCATAAACCGAACCGTTTAACGTGCAACACTGAGAGCGTTGATGTGAGCTCATTTGCCAGCTGTGACAATAAAAATTTCACATTTGCTGTTGCTCGCTTCAGTGGAAATCATTCAGGCATGCTTTATGAAACCCCATTCCTACCAATCATTATGTAAAACAAATGAGCGTCTCGCAAACTTTTAAAAACTACATTTAAAAAAAGGATGATAAAGAGAAAACGAAATTTGATTTTCAAATGTGAAGTGGTAATTGATCGGGCACTGCTAATGAAAAAACATTCAAACGAAAATTATTTGCGTTTTTCTTCAAGAAAAATTTCTGCTTTCCAATTCCTGAAAACTTCACTCAACTTCTGTTTTTAACAAGTTGAAATGTGCATCGATCAAACACAGTATGGCGCTTAATATAGGTTGGTTGAAGTGGTATTGAACTTTTGCTAATAATGAAAATGACTCTTTTTATATGGTGCAATGAGCATTCGGTATGTGGTATAAAAGATAACTGAAAAGTGCTAACGACTAATTTAAACTTTAATTGTAGCGCTCGAATGGGAAGCTTTGATAGGATTTTGATAAAAATAATGATTTGTTAATGAGGCGTATGCATATTACCTCGTTCGCACAAATCACAGCATGACATAAAATACAACGACCATTGAACTATCATTATTTGCATGAATTTTCTCAAAAAAAATCGCCATATCGACTACTCATCACTAAAGACGCTCATCATCGATAATCTTAACGTGACATCAGACTACAGAAGTGAACGGCTAAAACTTCACCCAGTAGAAGTTTGCAAATGTGATGCACTTAAAGATTCCTTTCTTCTTGAAACCCATCCATCCGTCCAATTTGTTATGACAGCTTCAATAATACCTTTTAACAATTTTATTTACAACGTACTTGACATTTTTTAATCAAATTTTCTCGCCTACTATCCTTGAAGAAGAATGAATTCACGTCACGAAATGACATTTTCAATGAAGCGATAACTTGTCGACATGAACGAAGCTCGTTTGGAAGGATAAAGACAGTTCGGAAAAAAAAAAGCACCAATTCTATGGCCTTTACATTCAATGGACGCAAAACGTGAAAACCTAGCCCATGCAGTTGAGGAATTTTTTGCGTCCAAATTGCCAAAAAAAAAACTGCAAAGGTGTTTAAAAAGATTTTAATTTCACAAACAGAATGTCGTTTCATTTTACTAGCATTAAAAAATGCAATATATTGAAAATTCCATTATCAAATTGTGCGCTTATCTGATAACCAAAACGGTACCTTTGAGTAGAATATTTTGTAGAGCGCACAAATTTTGACCGGAAATCATCATGGAAATAAAACTGATTCCTTGTGTCGAGAAAGGCGTTCAGTAGACCAAATTTTGTTCCATTTGTAGGCCAAAATTTGTGTTGCTCATCGCTAACCTCTCTCAAGCACTATCCTCGTCAAGTTTTTCTCGGTAAATTGCTTTTTCATATATCGTGTGAGAAATGCATGCGTCATATGCGCTTTCGTTAGTTCGAAACGAAGACGACACTGTTGAGGCGATAGCATATGAACGAATGTTTTTTCGTCTATACTATCAGTCAATCCTCTCGGGCTTTTATTAAATGCGTGACACGCGTTCATGCAGCTAACGTTTTTCATCGTTGATTTCCGGCAATCGGTAATGAAGCTGCCAAGAACTATTCTTGAAGCAAGAAATCAGTTTGTCAAGTGTAGTAAAGCGCTTTACTTTATAGTAGACTCTATATATATGTAATGTTTCGGCTCTATGCTTTACTCCATCCACGATGTTATGGTTGCATTTGCAACAAAAAAAATGTAAATGGCACGCACCGTTTGAACAGCGTGAACGCAACTGTGTTCTTCACTCTTATCGAGCAGCAATCACCAATTGAAATTTGACTGGAATGGCGAGTTCAAATGATAGTGATTGCTTAGAGTAAAGAACGCTTTAAAAACACGATTATCAACCTTATCCCATCCTTTAGCGAGCAAAGCCTTTAGCATTTTGATCGAACAAAACATCTGAAGCGATTGAACGGTTTGCTTATGTTAGATTTTGCTTGTTATTTTCGCTGACTGCAAACATATTTCTCAAATTTTAGGGCAAGATTTGTGGCCATAGCGACCGGCTTATACATTAGCATTTGCGCTTTCGACCATTTATGATAAAAACGCACATGTTGCCGGTTGCATTCGTCCAACAAACTATATTGAAAATTTTATTAGTGGGATTGCTCTTGACATTGAAACATCTAAGAGATAACTGATCTCCTTTGGTCATGCAAATGCAAGCGAATGTGACCAAAAGACATCGTCGTCGTGCGTTTAATTCTTTAAGAAGATATCTTGCACTTATAACTGCTTTAGCGGTCGGAACACCGAGAGCAAAAGGATTTTCAAACATAGCAACGGGCACTTTTTTTCAGTCATACAAGCAGAAACATGTATGTGAGGAATCGCACCAGAACTCTGCGTCACATGAACTCGTCATAGGAGCAATAAACATGTTTTTCTCACTTCATTCTTACAAATCTTCTGGGAAGCAGTATTTCCATTTTCTAGGCTTAAGCATAGGATTAAGCTAAAACTACGTTTCTTGCACAGCTGCCTTTTAAAGAGAGCGATGTTTATAGTAAAGGGACAAACAATCATTTTCAATATCAATTTAAGAGACTTGATGAGTAGCGGAGAGCAATAAGGCTAACTCATTATTCAACTAATCATCTTTTAACACCTTATGTTTTTCATTCTTTTGTCATAAGAAAGCAGTCAGCTGAAAAACGAATCTCCGATAACATGTTCAGCAAAAGAATAAGCGAACACTAAAGCAAATGACTTGTGAACTTATATTGCGTTGAGGAAAGCGAAAATGTTTCTGTACTTGCGCTGGCGATCGTTTGCATACATCGAACGATGCAGATCAACATTTGGTATGAAATTATGTTTTCTTCGATTTTTACTTACTTTTATTTTATCCAAAAGCAAAAATGATCCATCGAGTTTTTGATTCGATTCAATGAAATCGAATGCGACAAATTCGCTTTTGGAAAACAATGCAGTTCACACAAAAATTTCGCGATTCCTTGGGGAAAAAAATCACTAAAATATTTGAAAATAAACATTAAAAGTTAACATGGTGATTCAATATATAACAGCATAACCATTGTCTGCGCTTAATTGTAACAATAATCTCAGAAATTATTCAGACAATTGTAACAGTAGTCTAAACAATTTCTTAGACTATTCTTACAATTCGACACAGAGTTGCACAAGCTGGTTTAGGCTACGTTAAATGTTCGGGATGGTAACAGTGAAATTTCCACTACTCTATACATCTCTTAATTGTGCCAGATCACGTATCGTAGCACACATTAAAAAGCAGCTTTAGACAAATCCAGAATGACGACAGACCGAGGTTGCCATGCCTACATTAGACAAATTCAGAGCTGAAGTCCAATGCGCAACAGCTAATTTTCGTTTAAAAAATACTTCATTTTTGGAACAAAATCGATTTACTAAAGTGATTTCAAATTGTTCAAAAAGTTGGCATCGCATTTTCTGAACTCCCTTGTGCAAGTTTTAGTCGATTTTGCAAGCATTCATGAAATCAAAAAGAAAACTTATCTTGCCTGAAAATTAAGCATGCACATGTTCGATGGTTTACACTTAACTCCTTAAATTCTCTTATGCCTTCAGCCGTATACCATGCTAAGAACTTTTAAAAAAAACTATAGCGAAGAAACACAAAAAATAAATTGAACTGGAGTTTAATTGCAGCTTATTCCGACAGCTGAAAGCATGGAAAGTACGATACAATAATAAAATGTACTGCCACTGGGGACAGAATCTCGCATTCTGCACAGACATAAACTCTAGATTTACAATGAAGTGAAAAAGTCGGAAGGTTTAAGAGTTTGAATCGAGAATCATCATTTCGGCCAATTACAGGTCACCTAGTATGC
Source organism: Toxocara canis (assembly GCA_000803305.1). Classification (NCBI taxonomy): domain Eukaryota; kingdom Metazoa; phylum Nematoda; class Chromadorea; order Rhabditida; family Toxocaridae; genus Toxocara; species Toxocara canis. The sequence goes on along the minus strand of JPKZ01003059.1, from coordinate 461,568 downwards.
CCTATGTCAGGGTCTGTTTTGTCTTCTCTAACGAAAGATACAGTTACATTACCTTGACAAGCGAAGCAAATGAGCCCATAAGCAAAAATTTCTTGACATAGTCTAATAACCCAGAAGTTGTGATTCGAACCGAAAAAACAGTCATGAGGTTTTCCAGACCACAAATAACTTCTGCTCCTCAACCCCCTTTGTCCACCCCTCCTCCCCGCATACACCCCTCCCTTAACTCCTAACATAACGTTGCATGCAAAATAGGAACCGCAGTCAATCAAAAGATGTGTTTGCCACAATACGCAATAGTTACTGAAGATCTCTAGTGCAACGTAAAATTCATGCATACTGAAAGAGTAACGAAGAATAGAAGACTCATTGCCACCATAATAGACGCTTGCTGTCAACTTTCTTGACAACGTCCAAATTGGTACACTGTTGATTTGAACTCTTACGCTCTTGCTCTCATTCACCACCTCTCATCTTGTGAAAATTTTCAGCAAACGTCAACAAGTTAGCATTGCAAAAACGTTAGAAAAGAAAAGTAAGTTGATGAACTGACAAGCAATATTAAAAAGCGGAAAGCTTCTGAAACGTTTTATGTTTTTCTGAAAAATACTCAAATATAAAACGTAGCTTTTAGCGTGCATATCACACTTTAATCATTGTCTATGGCAGTTTTATTTTACTCTTAAATTATCTAGCTTCTTCGCATCGCAAAACTGGAAAAAAATGAGGGATTCAAGGCTAAGGTGAAAACAGCAAAACTGAAGCAAAGAAGAGTGGAAAGGGAATCGCTGAGAAAGCACAACATCAAATTCAGTGAATGTGAAAGTGACAATCTCCGTGATTGGTAAATTGAAAAAGTACATAGCAGAGAGCTCCTCTCGACCTTTCAGACGCGATCGCGCTCTTCTGAAAGACCGACCACTTCAGATTGCAGAAATTTCCTAGACTTACGATAACGTTTTTAAATCCGCAAATTTTTCACAGCGAGATTTTCTTTTTTGCATATTATGGTTTTTGAAGAATTCGAGAATAACTGGTAAGCGAATGTGACCAAAAGACATCGTCGTCGTGCGTTTAATTCTTTAAGAAGATATCTTGCACTTATAACTGCTTTAGCGGTCGGAACACCGAGAGCAAAAGGATTTTCAAACATAGCAACGGGCACTTTTTTTCAGTCATACAAGCAGAAACATGTATGTGAGGAATCGCACCAGAACTCTGCGTCACATGAACTCGTCATAGGAGCAATAAACATGTTTTTCTCACTTCATTCTTACAAATCTTCTGGGAAGCAGTATTTCCATTTTCTAGGCTTAAGCATAGGATTAAGCTAAAACTACGTTTCTTGCACAGCTGCCTTTTAAAGAGAGCGATGTTTATAGTAAAGGGACAAACAATCATTTTCAATATCAATTTAAGAGACTTGATGAGTAGCGGAGAGCAATAAGGCTAACTCATTATTCAACTAATCATCTTTTAACACCTTATGTTTTTCATTCTTTTGTCATAAGAAAGCAGTCAGCTGAAAAACGAATCTCCGATAACATGTTCAGCAAAAGAATAAGCGAACACTAAAGCAAATGACTTGTGAACTTATATTGCGTTGAGGAAAGCGAAAATGTTTCTGTACTTGCGCTGGCGATCGTTTGCATACATCGAACGATGCAGATCAACATTTGCTATGAAATTATGTTTTCTTCGATTTTTACTTACTTTTATTTTATCCAAAAGCAAAAATGATCCATCGAGTTTTTGATTCGATTCAATGAAATCGAATGCGACAAATTCGCTTTTGGAAAACAATGCAGTTCACACAAAAATTTCGCGATTCCTTGGGGAAAAAAATCACTAAAATATTTGAAAATAAACATTAAAAGTTAACATGGTGATTCAATATATAACAGCATAACCATTGTCTGCGCTTAATTGTAACAATAATCTCAGAAATTATTCAGACAATTGTAACAGTAGTCTAAACAATTTCTTAGACTATTCTTACAATTCGACACAGAGTTGCACAAGCTGGTTTAGGCTACGTTAAATGTTCGGGATGGTAACAGTGAAATTTCCACTACTCTATACATCTCTTAATTGTGCCAGATCACGTATCGTAGCACACATTAAAAAGCAGCTTTAGACAAATCCAGAATGACGACAGACCGAGGTTGCCATGCCTACATTAGACAAATTCAGAGCTGAAGTCCAATGCGCAACAGCTAATTTTCGTTTAAAAAATACTTCATTTTTGGAACAAAATCGATTTACTAAAGTGATTTCAAATTGTTCAAAAAGTTGGCATCGCATTTTCTGAACTCCCTTGTGCAAGTTTTAGTCGATTTTGCAAGCATTCATGAAATCAAAAAGAAAACTTATCTTGCCTGAAAATTAAGCATGCACATGTTCGATGGTTTACACTTAACTCCTTAAATTCTCTTATGCCTTCAGCCGTATACCATGCTAAGAACTTTTAAAAAAAACTATAGCGAAGAAACACAAAAAATAAATTGAACTGGAGTTTAATTGCAGCTTATTCCGACAGCTGAAAGCATGGAAAGTACGATACAATAATAAAATGTACTGCCACTGGGGACAGAATCTCGCATTCTGCACAGACATAAACTCTAGATTTACAATGAAGTGAAAAAGTCGGAAGGTTTAAGAGTTTGAATCGAGAATCATCATTTCGGCCAATTACAGGTCACCTAGTATGCCCTATGTCAGGGTCTGTTTTGTCTTCTCTAACGAAAGATACAGTTACATTACCTTGACAAGCGAAGCAAATGAGCCCATAAGCAAAAATTTCTTGACATAGTCTAATAACCCAGAAGTTGTGATTCGAACCGAAAAAACAGTCATGAGGTTTTCCAGACCACAAATAACTTCTGCTCCTCAACCCCCTTTGTCCACCCCTCCTCCCCGCATACACCCCTCCCTTAACTCCTAACATAACGTTGCATGCAAAATAGGAACCGCAGTCAATCAAAAGATGTGTTTGCCACAATACGCAATAGTTACTGAAGATCTCTAGTGCAACGTAAAATTCATGCATACTGAAAGAGTAACGAAGAATAGAAGACTCATTGCCACCATAATAGACGCTTGCTGTCAACTTTCTTGACAACGTCCAAATTGGTACACTGTTGATTTGAACTCTTACGCTCTTGCTCTCATTCACCACCTCTCATCTTGTGAAAATTTTCAGCAAACGTCAACAAGTTAGCATTGCAAAAACGTTATAAAAGTAAGTTGATGAACTGACAAGCAATATTAAAAAGCGGAAAGCTTCTGAAACGTTTTATGTTTTTCTGAAAAATACTCAAATATAAAACGTAGCTTTTAGCGTGCATATCACACTTTAATCATTGTCTATGGCAGTTTTATTTTACTCTTAAATTATCTAGCTTCTTCGCATCGCAAAACTGGAAAAAAATGAGGGATTCAAGGCTAAGGTGAAAACAGCAAAACTGAAGCAAAGAAGAGTGGAAAGGGAATCGCTGAGAAAGCACAACATCAAATTCAGTGAATGTGAAAGTGACAATCTCCGTGATTGGTAAATTGAAAAAGTACATAGCAGAGAGCTCCTCTCGACCTTTCAGACGCGATCGCGCTCTTCTGAAAGACCGACCACTTCAGATTGCAGAAATTTCCTAGACTTACGATAACGTTTTTAAATCCGCAAATTTTGCACAGCGAGATTTTCTTTTTTGCATATTATGGTTTTTGAAGAATTCGAGAATAACTGGTATGGAGCTCCTTCGAGAATAACTGGTATGGAGCTCCTTCGAGAATAACTGGTATGGAGCTCCTTCGATAATAACTGGTATGGAGCTCCTTATTTCGGTTCGTCGGAAATACCTTACTTCCTCAATTAAGGATTATTCCTACAATGATTGTTACAGTAATCGTCCTCAGTTATAGTAATAATCATAGTAATCAAGTAATAATCATAGTAATCAAGTAACAATTATAGTAATAACCAGTACCAAGTGAGAATGATTATCACTATCACTGACGAGTTGCTGCGATTTTGCTTTGCTTTCTCGAGTTCAGTAGACATTTTCGGTTTTTTTTTTCGGTTTTTGCATGTCAAATTATATAAAATGACGACTATTTATCTATGTGATAAACAACTTTTTCTGAAGTGCTCCGATCTGAATGCTTTGACAGGTGCACGATGGCACGATGATAGCTTAGTGCGATTCTTTCAACAGCGCTGTTACTTCTAGCTCCCGTGTAGATGGCAATACAATAAACAATGAAGATGTGATATGCCCACAAATGGATATATTCTTTGTATGGCATAGTGACAGCTTCAGCTTACTCCACTGACATATCTTCGAGTTCGTTGGACAAAAACATGAAAAGATCATGACAAAATGACACTACCACTTTCAAACGCATACAAAACGTTCATGTAACTTATATGTCAGCAGTTCATTTCATCGAGCAAACCCTTTCTAAGTATAGCCGCCGTACGTTGTATATACATTGCTTATTTTCCTCATGTAGTTTATTATTAATGAACAAATGTCTATGCGTCGCCATTTCAGTCAGTGTTGTTGTCATTCTTTGAATATACAACTCATGAAAGTTAGTGCACTGCTTGTAGGGTATGACTGTGGAGAAATACGACCAAATTTTCTTTTTGTTTACGATCAGAACGCCTAATTATTGAAATATGACAAATCAATGTATGCGAGTATCGAGATGATTGGCGCTTATCAAGAAGAAGAATAATGACGCTATTCTGTCGATTTCACACAACTGATTTGCAAAGCATTCAAAAAGCTGGGAATGTTGGGTAGATGTTTATTAAGATATGAATGCATAAGGCAACTGCTCACCGACAAAATCACATCGATTTCATGAAATGCTTGCGAATGACGGAAATTCAAATTTTCTCTGAACTGATCACGCGTACAATTCGTTTACCGAAGAATCACCTCTAAGGGCTTTAGCAAATCTGCAACTCATAAAGCGCATTTATGGTGATATCATGCGTAAGCTTGCTGCATGTTTTTGTATTTGTCCGCTTGTCCGTTTACTTCAACTAACGAACCACTGAAACTAGAGCGTTGGTCGACAGAAAATCGAATCGTTGATGGAAGATCTTCTGCAAGAGCGCTTCAGTAGTAAAAATGCGAATATTCGCCCTTTGGGAGTAAGTAGATTATGAAATCGGCCAATGTGACATGTGAGTCGCTAAAGTGCATGTGGTGCGAATAACGCTGCGCGCATTGTCTCGTTTTTGAGACGGAATTAATGAAGTATGGAACTCAAACAGCCGAAAATGTTTGCAAGCTTTTTTTAAGATTTCAGGGGGAGGGCTTGATGATACTTCTGTTTGGGTCAAAAAATCGGTTTGGAACTGTAGACATGAGTTGATTGATCGTAGGCGGACATGCCTATATCAAATTTTGTAACCCTGGCTTCAGTGATATGCGACTTGAAACACGGCGATAGACAGACGTAGGATACACACATTACCCAAATACATACGCATGAGCACACATCAAATCGCCCTGATGCGCTTTGCAGATTGTACTGCGGCGGCAACGGTGCACAGAAGTGAACGTTAATCAAACAGAAGAAGATAGCTTACGTTGAAGCATTTTTTTTTTTGAATAAAACGATAACTGTCATTTGATGAGCGCAAAAATCAGTGACACATCTATGAGGTAGGATAAACGCTTCAACGAATTTATGAAGCTGATTCCCTTAAACCACTGATGGTTCTTAACCGGCGATGCTTGAAATGGAGTAAGCGAATCACTGACTACTGATCGCAAAGACAATAAGTAAGCGGGCAAAACCGAAAGCAAAAGGAGGTTTCAAAGCTCAGTTTCAAACTTGTCGCCTAGATGACAACGATAAAATATTGTCTGTCATCCGCGGACTTTGGACATTTTGAACATGGAGTTTCAAATAACAAAGAACTTTCAAAACCATGGCCTTCATACTTATCCGAATAATCCGTTTTGCAGAAATTGAGCTCAAATTACGATATGAAAAATGATATGCGGTCACTGAAATAATGCGGAAGATATTGAGGAAGCGAAAGTTCAAAGAGTTCAACTAAGGTTTCCAATTGCAATATTTATCAGAAAGCTTTTTGTCCGCTAAGAAATTTGACCAGTTCTATCAGCTCCGTTATTTTGAAAGAGCATCCCAAAGAACATTTCCCAAAACGTGGGAACGTTTGTCAAAAAGTTTCCTCACCAACAGTAATTGTTCGAAAAATGTAAATAAGGTGAGAACGAAAACTTTTACTTTTTCAAAACGAAATAATAAGATCATAAGTATCGAGTGAGTAAGCCATTAACAAAATAACAAAAAAATCTTCTGCCGTTAAACAATAATGTCATCGGAATGCAGTCTAATTGGAATAAGGAGAATTTTTGTTGGGTATACGACAGCTCGATATAAAATTCTTCAAAACTTGGTCATAATTTTGGCAAATGGATTGCGGTGTTGCAATGAGAAGGAACAATGATGCCATAATAACTTGTTAATGTGACACTTTGGCCTAATAGAAAATAGCTTTTGAGTTTGCGGTTAGTTTACTCTCAAGATTGACAAGCTATCCATTTCGGGGGACAATTCCATAAAGAACAACAAATGATGGTTTTTTAAAAAAAATTTTTTTAAATCGCAGTATTCCATTCGGTATCATGAGCGACATACAAATAAAAGTTTTGATAAAATTGAATTATGGGTCGAAATTTCCTTTTATGAATCTTTTTTTTCTTTTTCCGTCCTTCATTCAATTTCACATCTTTAAATGATATACTGAACGCATACTTTTATTACGTGCTTCCGCTTGAATCTATGCGATCTGGCAATGCCAAAATGATTGCATTGATTGTTGTCGGATTTAGGAAATTCATTTTGTGAGTCGTTAAAGCATGTTAGCATGTGCCAACTTTAGCAGAAACAGAAGACAAAAAAAGAACAGCGTTATGCATTTCCGTCGCCCGGCTTCGATACAAGAAACCAGAGCAAGGCGCATCATTATCAAGTTTACAGCAACGTCGCGACCACTACTGCTACCAACGCAACTGCGTACGCTTTGTGTACGCATTTATCCAAGAAGAGCAAACATTAGGGGAAGAAGTTAATCATTTTGAAATACGCAACAAAAATTCCTGCAATAAGTAACAAAAATTTCTACACTATATAACAAAAGTTCCTACAGTGCGTAACAAAAAAGCCTCTTAAAATATATGTACGAAATGTTACTACTACAACTGATAAACCGATGACGCACTACGACGACGATGAGTGAGTCGTCGTCGATCGACGCATAAAAGATTACATTTCGAGACTGCAATTGTCGATCAACTTTACGATGACGTGATGTATAAGATGTAAATTGTATTCAATACTTTGCAGTACAGTTCTAAATGTGATCTACGAGGCTTCACAACCATGCGAGTTGCCGAAATGTCGCTGCATTTTCGAAACCTAATTGAATCATTCATGAAAAGATTATTTTGACCTGAAGATAAATGTAATATAGCCAAATGAAGAATGCCAATGTCATTAAATCCTAAAAGTTTGCAAAAATTTGACTTTAACAATGAGCGCTTTTGACTCGTGAAATGGCGTTAAGCAAAATCAAATTTTAATTTAGGACAAACAGTGAACAAAACTACTTTTGCAACGATCAACAATACATTTTCCATTGCAGATTTTCCAAGGCGTTCCTAATTCGATCGCCAAAAATTGAGTTTAAAATAAGTCAGCAATACTTTCCCATTGTTCCATTCATCCCATTTACATTGTCTTCGATCAAAGATTAAGCCACTCTTTTATATAAAACTTCAAACTTTTCGCTCGTGAGAGCTTAAAAGGCATATGTAATCACAAAACTCCAGATTCAGATTCGTCGGATCTCGACATTACAGTGTGGCGTAAAGGTGCTGAATTCGAGAACAAGCGGATTTAATGAGATGCTCTGAAGTATTCTATCGAAGAGGAATAAAAAATGATGTGAAGCCGGAATGCGAGAGGACGGTGTGCTTGCATAAACTGTTGCTCCAAAAAGCCGCACTGTACGTGTGGGGCAGTCTGCGTTGGATGGCGGGGGTAGGCATTGACTTCGATAGTTTATCTTCACCTATTTTTTTTAGCGCTTCAACCAAGACAAGTGTAGTCATTTGAGTAATATCAGCAATGAACTAGATACACTAGCCCTGATTACTTCATGGAGAAACAACATTTCAACAACGCAACCTTTAGGGCAAAGTTGACAAAAATTTTGCTAAGATCGCACTCCTAAACAACGGTGAGATATTGAGAAATTGACTTATTCTGGGCAAATAAATCATTCAATGTTTTCCCTCGGGTATCTCAACAAAAAAATTTGTTCTTTTCAGTCACTTGCGTATTTACCACCATCAATTTTCTACCAATTACGTGCATTGGTAACAACTTTATCAATTTGCGACTTGGCGAGATTTTATTTTTGAACTATGTAATAAAGCAAAATAAAGCAAAAATACGACGCATCAGATCCTTTTCAGTGATAATGTAGCCATGTTGAAAATATTTTTCCCCTTTCTGTTTGCTTTGGAAGGGTTATGAAAAAATGGAAAAATGGTAATTACTGTTTTTTTCCAGAATGATGGGATGAAAACAAAAAAAACGAGCCGTCCAATTTTTGAGTACAATTGTCATTCATGACGTGTTTCGGTAAAAAATTTTCGCAGTGTTATGAAAAGCGAAGCTATGCAGTATTCGATGCAGAGCACTCTCAATGTATTGATGTCAATTATGTGGGGGTGTTTTTATCCGCTCAACATACCCGTAGCAATCACGTGCTAGTTTTCGTTTATCACTCAACAAGTGCATGAATAATCGATTTACCAATTGTACTATATGAGGTATACTGTTCTCGAAAACAATTAATTAGGGGTTTACAGCTCAAACGAGCTAATGCCTAGATTATTGAAAAGCTTTTTCTTCAAATTCCATGCTAGCCATGTAACGAATTCACGTATTTCTATATTGATGGCGCAAAACAAAAATGTATGTGGACTAACAAAAGTCAGGATGGAGAAATCATATAGAAGTACCAGAAAAAAACATTTTTCGCCTGCAATCAAATGCTTAGCCCAAAACGTCAAGTAAATAATGAAGCTTTTACTTGATATCGCCCTGTGTGATTCTCATAAAAACATGCATAGTTCTTATAGGACAAACAACAGCAAATCGTTCGAATCAAAAACGGCCACATAGAAAGAGTAGAAAACATGCAGCTGTGAACGAACAACAAGTCAGTAGCGCCATCTTCACATATGTGAAGCATGTTTCATATATGTGCGAAAATTTGTTGTTGCCATAAATTCAATATAGATAGGTACAAGTCGTCATACGGATGCTGACTTATTATTTCATACAATTAAAAGCCAGCATTTGTGAACTACTGCCATCTTCAAAGATCTTGTTTTTTCACTTCATTCACTCTCTTTCCCTAAGCGTTATAGGACACTGGTCATATGCCGCTGGTTTAGCATAAGTCAAGACAAACTAAAGCTATCGGATGTTTTGCGTATATCGCTTTTACTTTACTTACAAAAAAATTTTCCATTCAAGCACATTGTGGAGGCGCCATTGCACAGCATCATCAAGTCACTCACAACCGCTTTTAGCACTCACTCATCATACGGCTGCAATTAGAGCTAGTTGACGAAAGGCCTGAAGATGGGTAGCTCTCAACGAATCACAAAACAGAATGCCACTCTAATCGTCAAGTGCCCAAACGATCTCCTGGAACAACATTCTCGTGAACACGAAGCGAGCAAACCTCTTATTTATCGACATGTCTGCGCATCAACTAGCAATGAAACACAATTTTGAGATTTCTTTCTTACGCGAAAATTAAAATTGGTTGTTTAACATTCGAGTTCGATGCTCTAGGAACAAGCTAAAAATCGACGTGATCAGCAAAATGATTGCCACACAAATGAAATTACGACAACAAATTTTATGCAGCTACAATCGGACACGAAAGTTTCGAAGCATTAAACTAAAATATTGGCGGAAAAACTGAAATAATTTTCTGAATATTTTTTTTCAGTTTCTCTTCACCTCAAGAATTCTATGCGCTACTCGTTGCGCTCCTCCCATATCTCTCCTGAAATTAAAATATGACAAAAATAATTTCCTAGATTTGGAGTCGTTGTCAATGGACGGCTCATGCAAAGTTCAATTCACCAATACTCATTGGTGAATTGAAAATGTAAAATTTGGCAACTTGATAAATTCGATGTTTGCAACAAGTAGGCGTAATGCGCTTGTCGCGTTTTTTCGATTTGATATGTTGTCAACATGGGGATTTGTTTCGTCCACGTTCTCAATAATGAAATATTTCATGGCAGCTCTCATCGAAGTGCAACGGTCGGTTAGCAATCGTTGCTGTGTTAAGGAACAATTGAAAGTAGGCGGCATTCATTATTCGCTGAGAAAATGCACATAGCTTGACTGTGCTTAATAAGATAAATGTTCATAAACATAGAAATTAATATTTTGTTTGCTGTAAGCAAATATTATTGAAGGAAGTGATTACTTCTCATACATTCATGAAACTCGGCAATATATTTCTAAAGATTAGCCACAGTATCATTCTATAGTTCGGTCGAATGTTATGCAGATTGTTTTTATAAAAAAACGAAATTTAAAAAAAAATAGATGCGTTTGCACTTTTGCTTTCATTTTAAGTCAAGTCAATTTTGTTTTTACTTCCTTTCGACGAAAAATGTTAATTTCATGCATCATGCATTCCCCATTAACCAACAACAAAATGCATTTAAAGATACTTATAATAATGGAAAACAAAAAGTGTAGGCATACAATAAGCGGATTATTAATTGAAGCTGTTATTACGAAATGCCAAGTATTATCGATTTTAGTAGGAGTTCCCGTAAACGATAATCACGCCTACACGAATATCGTCCTTATTTTTATCGAACAATAGCGATAACATATTTGTGAAGACAGATGGTTTCAATTAAACCAGGGATTTGCAAGGGTAATGGTGACATGGGGTCAGATGAGATAAAAAAGAATTCATCGTTAAAACCTTCTCTAGTCAATATCTTTTCAACGACATAGCCTAAGCACGATCTGAATTGAACCGGTATCATTCATAAATATGCAGAAAGATAGAATCCAAAGGTTCTTAAGGCATTAGAAGCGAAATGTTGTTAAGGCTTTCATTTCTTCAAAAATACAACGTTTTATTTGGGTAGTCCGCTGAGTTTTTGTTTCGTTCTCTGCAGCTCCGTTTCTGTTCCAGGCATTGACTCCGACTATTCACAGTATTCTGTCAATGCAAGCCTCATAATATCTATACATTATTTGCAGTAATCAACCGTAACTTTGCGTCTTTACTCAACGGGAATAATTTGATGTAGTATTTTAAACTGCCCTATATAAGCAAAGACGAATGAATTTGCACATTTCCTCGGTGTTATGTGCTCGAAGCATTCCATTAATTCCAAGAACTAAGTTAATTTTTTTTTGGGCGTCAAGTACAATTTTCCTCAGTGACTTCTACCTAACAACAACTGCAGATGCGCCGGGGATTTGTTTCGTCCACGTTCTCAATAATGAAATATTTCATGGCAGCTCTCATCGAAGTGCAACGGTCGGTTAGCAATCGTTGCTGTGTTAAGGAACAATTGAAAGTAGGCGGCATTCATTATTCGCTGAGAAAATGCACATAGCTTGACTGTGCTTAATAAGATAAATGTTCATAAACATAGAAATTAATATTTTGTTTGCTGTAAGCAAATATTATTGAAGGAAGTGATTACTTCTCATACATTCATGAAACTCGGCAATATATTTCTAAAGATTAGCCACAGTATCATTCTATAGTTCGGTCGAATGTTATGCAGATTGTTTTTATAAAAAAACGAAATTTAAAAAAAAATAGATGCGTTTGCACTTTTGCTTTCATTTTAAGTCAAGTCAATTTTGTTTTTACTTCCTTTCGACGAAAAATGTTAATTTCATGCATCATGCATTCCCCATTAACCAACAACAAAATGCATTTAAAGATACTTATAATAATGGAAAACAAAAAGTGTAGGCATACAATAAGCGGATTATTAATTGAAGCTGTTATTACGAAATGCCAAGTATTATCGATTTTAGTAGGAGTTCCCGTAAACGATAATCACGCCTACACGAATATCGTTCTTATTTTTATCGAACAATAGCGATAACATATTTGTGAAGACTAAGATGGTTTCAATTAAACTAGGGATTTGCAAGGGTAATGGTGACATGGGGTCAGATGAGATAAAACAGAATTCATCGTTAAAACCTTCTCTAGTCAAATATCTTTCAACGACATAGCCTAAGCACGATCTGAATTGAACCGGTATCATTCATAAATATGCAGAAAGATAGAATCCAAAGGTTCTTAAGGCATTAGAAACGAAATGTTGTTAAGGCTTTCATTTCTTCAAAAATACAACGTTTTATTTGGGTAGTCCGCTGAGTTTTTGTTTCGTTCTCTGCAGCTCCGTTTCTGTTCCAGGCATTGACTCCGACTATTCACAGTATTCTGTCAATGCAAGCCTCATAATATCTATACATTATTTGCAGTAATCAACCGTAACTTTGCGTCTTTACTCAACGGGAATAATTTGATGTAGTATTTTAAACTGCCCTATATAAGCAAAGACGAATGAATTTGCACATTTCTTCGGTGTTATGTGCTCGAAGCATTCCATTAATTCCAAGAACTAAGTTAATTTTTTTTTGGGCGTCAAGTACAATTTTCCTCAGTGACTTCTACCTAACAACAACTGCAGATGCGCCTCTTAATAAAATCAGCGATAGGAAAATTACGAGCATTTCAGTTGATCAAAACCATACAAATGAACCGACTGAGGGAACACTTTCAGAGTGAGCAAAATATTCTAATGTGAAATTTTTTCGTTTATGACGAATATTGTAATCTTTTCGTTTATGACGAATATTGCATAACATCGAGGCAATCGATGAGCGTGCCAAGCTATAAGTTAGCGTGGTAATCGTTTCCCGCTCAACAACCTAGCAAACAAATTCGCTTTCTGTTCTCATGGCGAGGCGCCTATACCTTCCGTATCGAAGGAACCTTTGGCTCAAATTTCATTTCTGAGGACGTGCTACACTACTCAGTATAATGGTGACACAGATGAACAATGCTCATTTCAGTACACGAAAAAAACCTGTTTTGTATTGAACATTATTCAGTAAACACTTTATAATCGTTTTAAACGAAAGAGCACTGCTGCAGCTAGCTGACAAGACGCAAGCAATATGAGGCGCATACAAGTTAACGTGGGCGCAGTCGACTCGGTCCTATTTCAAATGCGTCATATATTTTCGCATATCGGCGTCTTACAGAAACGACGCGAGTATTGGTTTTTAGATTTGCTAGCGGTGACCATGAACTATACACTCTGCACCAATCTACTTATGTCTGTTTTATTTTGTTCTCTCTTCTATACAGCCTTAATGTCTTCATGCTGAGATGATCTTGGAAATCAATAATCTGTTTTCTTGATCAAATTCTCCATCGATTACTTCTAATCGTTCCCAACGGAAGAATGTAGAAATATTTGAGCGCTAAACTGCAAATGGATTTCCTTCGGCAATATTACTCATTTGAAATGATGACGACCGGAAGTAATGCTATTTATAAAAGATGAACCTTATTTCGATATTCATTCCTAATGGTGAAAAGATCCTGAAGTGATTTAATCCCTACAATATTTCATCTAATTTTGTCCGATGTGTACTACGCAAAACGTGAAGTTTTCTTTCGTCGTTCGAGCTTGCCGACACTCATACTTCAATTAAAAATTCTTCGACAATTCGAACAGAGAACCGCCAAGAATGACGCCTCATCTCGCTACATTGCGTGCCATCCGAATATATATCGTTTCTGTTGTCCGTTGATCTTTTGCGCGCCTGAACCCCCTTAAAAGTCTTCTGCCCTCGTTTTTTGCCCCACTCAATCGAATTTTGCTTAAAAGCGCATTTTCACACAAATGCTTCATCAGTGCTGATGAACAATATCGGAATGCTTTCCATCAAAAGACAGCAAGCGATCGGATGCTTACTATTAAGTATGAGCGTATTACTTCTAAAGCCCTAAAGTAAACACCTTAAATTTGGGAAATAATAATATTGAAAAAAAGACGAGCAAACTATCACTTACATTCATTCATTTTTTCAGAATGATTTTTGATGCGTCAATAAGTTACAAATTTTGCAAACAGCGGCTGAATGCGTCCGTAGAAAATGCTCAAGTTTCACACTTTGAATTTCTTCGGGGGGAGGGGAAAGGGGGATTTCTGGGTTCAAAAGATGAAAATGCTTGGTTTGAGAAAACGTTCTTATGGTGAAGCTTCTAGGGCTTTTAACAGTGCTAGGAAAGAAAAAAAAAATTTTCCTCAAATAAGTCCTCAAAAAGCTCCTAACGTCAAAGTAATTTGTCTTGAAGAGCGCTTCTTTGCAGGAGTATTTCCTTCAATTATTGTCTATTAGTTCTTCGCATAAAGTACATCCAGCCGATGAGAGTGGTCCGTAGGTTATTGTAAACGGCAAAGAGACCGATTTTTAGGTACTAAATCATGCTATAAAAGATGTTTGTCGCACACTACATCAGTCTTCAGCATTCCGAAACTTCTTCACATTACTCTTATGCGTCCGACCGCTTTATTTACTAGCTATGAAAGTTTCAATTACTTTACGCTCACGACGTGTACGATTACGAACGAAAAAAAATATGCAGTTTATCAGTAGGCCTTTCAATGCATTAATTTTTGAAACAACTCGTAGAAATATTCTCATTTCACCGCCATTAAACAAACACATAAAATCGGCGCTCCCAAACGCAATAGTACCAAGTATACTGCCATTTAAAAAACACAAAAATTGGGTGCAAAACTTCCGTCAAATGCAACACGCTGATTGAATGTGCATGCAGATGCAAGCAAAACCTTTATTAAATGCAAATCGCTAAATGACCGTCCATGCAAATACGTGCAAAACCTCTATTAAATGGAAAACGCTAAATGAATGTGCATGCATTTCTGCAAAACGCCAAATGGATGTGCATGCAATTGCATGCAATTGCATGCAAAACCTATATTAAATGAAAATCTCTTATGGAATATACATGCAAATTTTTTGTTGTTGAGTCGTGTAAGCGTTCTGAACTGATGCGATCACTATGCTTGGATCAACTATGAAAAATAGATCCACAAAACGCTATGTTTAAAACAGTTAAATTAAGATGATCTTCATTTAAAAAAAGATCACCAAAGAACGATCATTTTGGGAATACAATGAACGTTAAAAATTTAGCCACTCGCGTAAAACGCTGAACCTAAGCAAAAAAAAAGGTTGAAAACAACAAATGTAATGAACTGTCGCAGCGAAACCTCACTGCAGTTTTTTACAATTCCAGCGGTCTTCGCTGATCACTCCAGCCGATTGGGAATCACTATTCGTTATTACCTTCTGTTTTATAGTTGAAATGTGAAAGCCACCAATGGAAACTTATGATCGCAAAACGATCCGACTATCAATCAGCTCATCAACAAAGGGGACCTTCGATTTCTACGTCGACATATACCGACCGATGTCGATGAATGGACACTCTTTTTGATATTCGAGATTTGCGAAGAGGAGCCATTGAGTGATGAAGTAAATAGTCGCTGAGGACAACGTCTAGCTAAAAGCGCTAATGACCTTATAAGTAACGTTTCCTGTTGCAACTTTATAAACGTAAACAGAAAGATTATCATAGTCGCAATCATTCGATATTGCATAAGGCTTCTAAGTGTATGAGGCTGGCTAGACCATATGAAATCTGTTGCAGAGACCTTATGCTAGATGAATTAATAACGCTAGTAGTTAATGCTTTTGAGGTGAATTTGGAGAAGCGTTTCGGGAATGGGGGAGGAGGGGGGTGGAGGGTAAAAAGTACAAAAGCAGTTATCTGCGGGACACCGTAAAACAATCACTTAATAAGTTCGTTGAGAACTTTGAAGAAAACAAGGATAATCTACAATGAATGCTGAAGACGACTATGCATAGGTTGAGAATGATATTTTTCGAGTAACTTTCGCTATTTTTCAAATTGTTGAAGAAATAGCTCACAACGATGAGTGGAAGTGTCACCTGCACAACATGCAATAAGTAGCGATCAAAAAAAAAAGAATATTCTTAACTCAAAAATATATGCTACCGATTTAAGAATTTTGGGACGCCTTATTTGCATAACTCTTCATTATTCTCTCTAAGCTCGCCTGAATTTTGCATAACTTATTTCACGCAAGCTTTTTTTAAATGTAAATGTTCTTATAAAGAATGACAACATCCTGAAAGGGGTTCTATGTCCAAATTGGTCTCACCTAGATGGTACTGAAAACTTTGAGAAACGTTAACGGTAAAATGCCGATGAAATGTGCTGTTCCATCGTTCTCTTTTTTCTTGGTTTTCACTTTCCGGTGCCCTTTTCCGCATGCAAATGCTTCGAAACATGCGCCTAACGTCCATGCGTTTACTTTGCCATCACCAGCTTAGTCGGAAAGTTGAGAAGGAAAACAAAACCGAAGAATGCCGGAAGAAATTTATTAGACGATATGAAAAATCAGAACTTTATGAAAACAGATTTCAAAAATTTCGAGCACAAAGAATTGTAATTTTAAAAAAAAAAACGGGAAGCAAAGATGCGAGAGAGGACGAATTATGGATATGAAAAATCAGAACTTTATGAAAACAGATTTCAAAAATTTCGAGCACAAAGAATTGTAATTTAAAAAAAAGGGAAGCAAAGATGCGAGAGAGGACGAATTATGCGGGTATGAGAGGAACAAAAATGTAAAGAATGACAAAATGAATTGAAATAAAGTATGTGACGAGAACGAAAACTTACTTATAAACCACCGAGTAAGAAATATGTACCAGTAAATCACAATTATCAACAATAACAATTCAAGAAATTGTTGGCATGAATCGTCTCGGATTGCCTATTCAAATCGGCTGGTTAGTTTTGCAAATAGTGCGCACAATTGCAATAACTGCATAAATGAATCCTGCCGCCGCTATTTTCATTTGAACGACTTAAGCATAGACATCAAATTCGCCCCTACAGTTGACCATACTTCGAACGGCTATCACTACATTCTAATAAAATGGCGTTTTCGAAATCGATAACGGCAAGAAGCATACATAAATGAGAATTTGTATGCTTGTTGCGATATATAAGTGAAATTTACCTGACTGTGATGAAATTTGAAGATTTTGCGATGAAAGACGCGAGTGTGCAAGCCGGTTAGAATGGTCAAAAGAGGTGTTTTGTTGCACTAGGGTTGAAATTATTGGTGAATTCAATGGCTTCAACAATGCATCAGTAATGTACGAAGAGCGTTATAAAAACAAACGTGATTACTTGGGAAGCTTCGTCTTGTTAAGTGCTAAATCATTCTTTTTTAGCCATTTCAGCAGAAACCTAGCACACATTGACTATTACGTAAAACTCTATAGCGCTCAAGAGATTTTTCATTGTTTTTTTTTCATTCGAGTGGATACATGAGAGAGAAAAATTCTAAAGAAAATAATGTATCGACTAGAGGGAAGACGCAACACTCAACAACTTTATTCCATCAGATTTGGGCTTAATTGGAACAGTGTGCATACTGAGCCATACATCTGCATCGGTGGTTCGCAATGAATACGATGTAACCGAAAAAATCGCTGTTGTTATAACCGAAAAGGTATATCGAGATGGTGATGTATCGACCGAGCAAGTGATTAAGTCGCAAGCAAATGCAAAGAGTAAATGAATCGACTTATCACTTACGTCTACGATAGCCATAATGATAACTTTAAAGTTTTTTTAAACAATTCGTAGGAGGTTATTAAAATTTAAAGGTTGTGAAAACCAATCACCAATTAAACATTCATAGTTGTCGAAAAGCACTTGCTGGGAATAATCAAAAAAGTTGCGTAAAAACAATATATCCAGCTATAAAGCGCTAGGAATGAAGCGTTAGAGTAATAGTTACCATCACCCTCCTGTTACACACAAAAAAAAACAACAATTGATTCGATGGCTGAAACTGTCAAACTGACTGAACAAAAGCATATTGGGTATGCTTCAGTTTGGTAGTTTGAAAGATATGGTGTAGTTACAGCCTACATTACAGCACAATGAAAGCGAATGGCTTTCAGCGTGCACATTACCAAACCTTGTCAATAACGCTAAGGTTTGGCAATCTTTTCGCCGTCCTCCAAAACGATAGAGTACTTTTAAGTAACGTTCTGCATTGGTCGAACTGAGGACAGCAACCTGCATAAAAGCGTTTCGGGTAGTGCATTCATTTTTCGATGAATGCTTGTTAATGTTTGTTCTTGCAGCACGACTTGCGCGCAGAGATTTTGTGAGTCAATATGATGGCAGTAATTGAAGCTTTTCATTTGCATACTTTAATGATTTTGACAGTGGATTTTGCTCTATGACCAATTAATTATGGCAAATGCATTTGAGTCACCACACCATATGCGCATTCTTCCATCGCACCATCCGCTTCCCGATGTAGGGAATCATGAGCGAACATAGAAACTTTTCAGTAATTATTCGCAATCACTATGTCTAAAAGCACGAGTAAAATCGAAAATTTTGGGGACGTTCCCAAAGGAATTATTCCAAAACGTCTTAGGCACGTTCAGCACTTGTGACTATTGAAAGACTTTTTTATGGTTGTTTACATAGCTTTAGGCTTCTTTGGTGAAAGTAGTCACGTTTCATCAACGGATGCTCTCCAAATTAGGCAAACAATAATAGCCTGCAAAAACTGCCCAAGAAATGTGGCAACATTTATTTAAGATTTCAATGCTGAGTTCTGCATACCATAAAAATTTACTTGTTAACAAATGCCCAACGCTTGCTGGGCAGGAACTGACAGCATTCTTAAAACATAAATTATTCTTCAAGAGCCTAAGTGATTGGAAATGGTCATTCAATATCGACAACTGGAGAAGTACCTCGCAACCCGACCCAAGAAGACCAAGAGGGCATTAAAAATCCTTCAAACAAACGCTATTAAAATTAGTAAAATTTTTAGAATCAATTATTCACTAGGTTTGCAAGATCCTAGAAATCTTTGACTCCCATCACACTCTTGAATTTAAGTTTACCAAAAGTTTGAGGGTTATACGAAATTATCAAGGATAGGAAATTGTCAAAGAATTTTGCATTAAACATAGGGAATTGTTTAAGACTCTTGCATTAGGCTCTTCAAAATTAACTTTACCAGTAAATTTCACTTCTAACATAATGAGTTGTTTCAAACGACCGAACGGAACGAAAAGATGAAGGCGAAGGGATGGAATGAGCTTTTAACGTTTTGGATGAAATCCATCATGCATCGATGTGCAAACGAATTGGTTGCACTTTGATAAAAAGTGTAATGTCGCTTTCAGACACGCGTAGATGTCAAGCACATGTTGCCATCGTTGTACACTTGCCCTATGAGTGCGATCTTTCATTAATTCTTCATTAGCGCGATTAATTTTCGACTAAATCGGCGGTATTGCCTGTTTTAGGTGTAGAAGGCAGCAATTTTGGTTCATACTCCTCGCATTATCATATGGGAAGTTATTCATACTTTTTTAATATGCTTTACTGTTTTGTGCAGAAATTTGAGCAATCTCACTACAGAAAAAGCCGTTCAATTGAATTTGGTCGATAGGTGAGTCGCGTACGTGATTCATGATTCTGTATCATAACTGCCATAAAGCTAGGGTATCATTGCTCGATTCTGTATCAAACATTGCACAGCCAAGTACTGGTATCGAAAGTGGCACAACAAGGTCACTAACGGGGAACGAACAACAAGCGCACTCGCTAAACCGGCATTTACTATGTGGTTTACTTGTCGTTTCTTTCTCATTTCCAGTATACAAAACAGGTATTCGAAGGTAAATAAGTGGTATCCACTCCCAGTGTTCACAGATCCGAACAGCCAGTCAGCCAACAAAAAGTTTTCGCTCTATCACGGTTGAATTGTCTAAGAGCGCATTCTGATTTGACCGTTTCAAAAAAAAAGTAAATAAACAACTGAATTCTCGATTTATTCAGAAACGTATCTATCAAATCAATTACTGATCTGCAGCTGTTCAGATGCTGACCAAATGCTGATCTATATATTCCATGACTGCAAGCAATCCTCACCAACAAAAGTCCTACTCTGGCTTCAGCATGACACCTGGGAGTAAAAGAACACCATCCGCATGGTGAAAAAACCACTGTGGAATGGTAGGCAAAATTATCTCAATGAAATCAGCAAAAAATTCTCCGCATGACTTCCTTTATGATAGTTTTTAAGTAGAGGTTGCGATGTAGATTTTTTTCTACACTTTGCATCAGCATGAATTCTCGGTAATTTCTAATGAATTTTGAGAAAACATTTCGCTTGTATACCTACTTGTCCAACTATTGGCTACTCTAAACAGGTTGGTATGCAAAATAATATGCATGTAAGCATGAAGCAATGTATAATGTAAGTAATGAATGCACGCATGTGCGCCAAGATGCGAAAGGTTTCCATCGCTCAGCAAGAGATCGCACAAGGAAAAAATTTTCTGAAAAGAGCTCGGCAGAAGAATACGTTCAGAAAAGAAGTGGTTTCAGAAGCGAAAACATTTATGAATATTTTTGGTTGTTTAAATTTTTTGTATTGCAAACAAATGAAGGAAATTTTCTTTGCATCTCATTTCCATAAAGTCAATAGAGAGTGCCCTTTATCGACGATATCCATTTGTTTTACCAACAAAGATGATCATTAATATATGATATGATTCTCGAGTGTTAGATTTTATCCTGCTAAATTCGAAAAATATAACCCCTATTCAGCAAGCGGTTTTTTTTTCTAACTTCAACTGAAATATCATAAGCTAGGAGTTCTTGATAATAAATTTGCTTTATTTGTAGCGGCAAGAATGTTAGCAAAATTAATGCACGAAAATATCTCATCTGAGCACAGCTAATTAATGAAAAGCAAAAGCAGAACCAAAGTGCAGCCGGATTATTAGACAAGAACATGCAAAAAGTTTAAAAAAAAAAGGAAAAAAAAGGAAAAGAAAAGAAAGGAAAAGAATCTAAGGAAATGAGAAATAAGAGAATGGCGAAGATATGCGCATCTTTACTCTTCCAATCAAGCAATTAATCTCAAACAAACAAAACTGCGACAAATACGTTTCGTTGGACTCAAACAATATACGCCTTGTTGACTAACCTACTGAATCGACCGGTTTCATAAAATCCTCTAAAAAATTGAAATCTTAAATTCACCAGATCGATTAGACAAGTGTTCCACTTAAAGACCCATTTCTTTCTAACGCGATCTGTAAAATATGTTAAAGACGGACAAAAGGCTTGCGAAAGACGCACAAATTTGAATAGTTTTTGCAGTTTTCAATGGACATAGGTCACTCTGATTCTAACAGATTGGTTTGAAAATGAAAACAATAGCGATCCGAGGGCACAGATTATACCTACTAAATTTCGTAACTGAAATTTCAGTAGTTCTTCAGTTAAAAATGCCGCGCAGACGAGAACGATTCGCACATGCGCGGACACAACACCGCCAGCCATCATTTGGTTTAGAAATTGCACTTCTGTTAAAAGTACAAAAAAAAACAAAAATGTATGGAAGCTTTAGTGTAGTATTGTTTCACTCAGACGGCTTCGTTCGATTTTTTTTACTTCAAATATAGCGCCAATAAACTGCGACAAATACGTTTCGTTGGACTCAAACAATATACGCCTTGTTGACTAACCTACTGAATCGACCGGTTTCATAAAATCCTCTAAAAAATTGAAATCTTAAATTCACCAGATCGATTAGACAAGTGTTCCACTTAAAGACCCATTTCTTTCTAACGCGATCTGTAAAATATGTTAAAGACGGACAAAAGGCTTGCGAAAGACGCACAAATTTGAATAGTTTTTGCAGTTTTCAATGGACATAGGTCACTCTGATTCTAACAGATTGGTTTGAAAATGAAAACAATAGCGATCCGAGGGCACAGATTATACCTACTAAATTTCGTAACTGAAATTTCAGTAGTTCTTCAGTTAAAAATGCCGCGCAGACGAGAACGATTCGCACATGCGCGGACACAACACCGCCAGCCATCATTTGGTTTAGAAATTGCACTTCTGTTAAAAGTACAAAAAAAAACAAAAATGTATGGAAGCTTTAGTGTAGTATTGTTTCACTCAGACGGCTTCGTTCGATTTTTTTTTACTTCAAATATAGCGCCAATTTTCCAACCATTGTTGCCACCCATCTCTTCACCCGATCATCGATGAAATAATATAAACACGGAAACGATGCAATCACACCGCAACCACTGACGATGTTATGAGTGTGAACGCATTCAGCTGAGACTTTAATTCTCACTAAACGAATGAGCGGATTTGTAAAAGAACATAGCAACAAGTACGAAGCTTAAGTTCTAACGCTTTAAGAAGAAAAGCGAAGCAATACAATCAAGAGAAGCAAGAAAGGCGTGCAATTAATTCCTCCACCTTATGCCAATTTCTATTGAAAATTAAAGCTAAGGAGGCGCCAGAATAACGATAAACAAATTTGTTTGCGATCGAGTGCAAACGGATATAAAGGCAGCTGTAATTTGATCGATTCCCCTATCGATGCAGCTGACAACCACGCCCACACATGATTGTTTTGACTAGTTTGCGATCGAAAAGCGCACGCATATTATTACTCTTATCCAATTGAGCACTCATCAAAAACAGTCAGCAATTCGATCAATCGCCGCAATAACAGCTTTATGCGGTTATGAACACAGGATAGGTGGCTATGAAGAAAAGTTAACAAAACTTTTCGCTATGGTGCAATGCGTATGAAAATCGCAGCGCAATATTATTCACTTTCCGAAGTGAAACGGCTGTATTGAAGGATTGCTTTTCAGTGGAAATGATTACGCGAAAGCCTCTTGGCTTTAGCGTTGTAGTCTGTTCACGCTTTTTTGTTGAATTCAATGAAAAATAAAACAAAATTTTTTAAAAAAATATTAAGCGAAATTGAAATGATTAAATTTCGAACTCATCTCATCGTGTTAAGTGCCAATGAGTTCATCCATCCATCAATCATTTTTTGTGTAATTTTTCGCTCGAATTTTTATCTTTCATCTTATCATGTCAACTAATAACACATTACAGATATTCATGGAGTTACGATGCAAATGCTTTACGACGACCGCATCGTAACTTGAAAATATCTTAAGTCGGCAACTCTCCTGGTCTGTTGATGAGTCTCATGGAATATTGATCGGTATGGAGTAGTACTGTATAGTGGCATCTCATAAGGCGAGATCCGTGCTTCGTTCACAATCTATCGTACCGCTGAGGGTTTTACGTTTTGCGTTCCGCGCGAAACTTAAACAGTTTTTTACAATTTTATCGTATCAGTATTGCCATCGTAATCGCGAAATATCGTAACTCGAAACATCGTAACTCGACGAACATTTGTAATATATAAGCTTCAGTCTCAATGTTCACGGATTGAAAAAAGGAAAAAATTCTCATCGTCCAAAAAGTAATGAGATATCTATCTATAAGGCTGTAAACAAATCCGTAAAGCAATGATGAGCTCTACTTTTTTTCGTTTGCACTCTTTGTTAAACCAAATTATTTGACGCAGCTGCACACAGCGAAAATTGAGCCGTCTTGCACACGTCGCTTAAAAGGCAATCAAATCTCACTGTCCTCTATTTATCCATAACTAATTAATCTTTGCACAAGCCCTCAGCATATGCTAGGTGTATTACAACAAGGTATTACCTTGTTTTCTTTCACACGGCTGACAAGGAAATATGCTATTTGGACAAAATTAACGCCTGCTAGGAAAGCTGAATAAATTAAGTCACAATAGATAATAAACATTGGTGCTATTTATTATACAGTGGATTACAAGTAAGAAAAAGATGTACGACATGCGTTCATCCAGAATGCATTTCACAAACGGTCATAGAATCAAAATGATTCAGATATTGTTTACGGATTTGAATGAGCTTTTAGCCTGTTAAGGGATGAAAACATACGTGCGCGAAGACGTATCGAAGGATACGAACATAATTCGATTACTTTCGAAGGCATTCGTTGTTGTCGAAGGGCGTTGGCCATTTCTCATTTATCCAACGTTGTTGTCATTTTTCAGCAACGCTTGTTAAGTTCAATGAACCGCAATAACAAATACCTTTTAATACCTTTTATCTCTTTGTCTTTTATTAGGTTTTAATACCTTCGGTCTTTCCATCTTTTAACACCTTCTAACATGCTTTAATCTTTTGCTTTAATCCTCTTTCAATCTTCTATTTAATTTGTCGAACTACCTTTTGCTCTTCTATTTAAGTTACCGAAATACCTTTAAATCTTCTATTTAATTTATAGAACTGACTTCTAGTGTTCTATTTAATTTACCGAAATACCTCCTAATCTTCTACTCAATTTATCGAAATACCTTTTAATCTTCTTTTCCGTTTTCCGTTTAACCTCATTTTAAAACAGTCTCACTAATGTTCGACGAATGAATAAACATTCATCTTTGATTAATTGTGGAAAAATAGCATTGGCGCAAACTTGATGAAGGCACTATGAGAATACCGCCACCAATGACGCAACCATTTAGTTTGTTTACTTATTCGTATTTATCCATGATCCATACCGTTTATTCAGCCACCAACGACAGCTCAGCACTTCAATAAAACGACTGAGCGAGTCATAAAGGTTTTGTATACCGGTCCAGAATATATTAAGCTTTATTATGGCGATTAAACCCATCTTTGAAATATGAATAGAAAAGTTGCATCCCTGCCGATATGGCTGCGCCCTTATTTCGTTGATACGATGGATAGCAAGAGCGTCTCTCAAGTAAAAATAGCCTCTCTCTCGATGCGCCTTTCCACTCCCTCCGCCATGCACTCTCCCTGCCTTCTCTATTCCATGAAAAAAAAAAACTTCCCACCAGCAAAACTGTGAACACCATAGCTCCAATTGACTTGCGTGGCTTTATTACCCTAGAAACAAAAAATAATTGTCTATGAAATCAAACTATTCATAAAATATGGTAAACATAAAATAAACACAACTCTTAGCTTGCATTAGATTCGCTCAGATTTTGATATTCTGCATAAAACGTGAGAAATATTCGGATTCGAGTCTCGAGCTCCATCCCAACATTTACTATTCCAGTTGATAATAATTTGCCGCTATTTTAAGCGGCTCATATTCATGCGCTTTTTTAAGTCGACGCCCATCTCGTCAGAGTTTGTAGGATTATGGATTCAAGTTGGGCACACGCATTTCTTACCGTAATTTTCGAAAGCTTTTTCTGATCTCGATTTTCGAGACAAATTTTGCGATTCATGGTTTTTTTTTAGTTCAAAGTCTTCAGACCACAATTTTTGCCCAAAAAGTCTAGAACTATAGAAACCGTAGGCATAAAATTTCCCTTTATCTGGTATACAGATACCAAATGTGCAGAAACAACTGGAAATTTGGGTTTCCCTATGATTTCTCTCAAAAATTTTCCAAGAATTTATTTTTTCTCAATTCTTTGAACTGACTACTTAACCTTCCTTACGGTTCTCATTCAATGCTCAAAAATCCTGAGATTTGAACGAATAATCTTCCTCCCCGTCCGTCTCCTGCTTTCCAAATCGGTTGAACTTGTTCGCTCAAACGAAAGAGGTTGCCCGTATACGAACTGAAGCTTGATAGCATACACAATATTCACATGACTTCACAAATTCTAAGCATAACAGTTCCAAAAGAATTACACCTCAGACTCAGGGATTCGAATCAGGGCTTTATCAGATATAAATTTGACACTAATAAAATATACTTCAGTAAAGTAAGCCGATATTTCGGGTGGAGCTTTGAAGAAAGTTGAGGCTGATCCTATAACGACTGCGTTTTTGGAAACGCAAATGCCGGTTTACAAGCGTCAGATGAACAACGTTACAAAGATTAAGTTTTTTAGTGTGATTAAGATAGTAGCAGAAGATAAAATGTCAGCACATAGCAACATGACAAATAAGGATAAGTATGTTTCGCTCAGATAAGATCTACTTATACACCGAGGCATTACGTCTCAACGTAATTATATTGCCTCTTAAAGGAATAGGTGATCCGAAGCTCCGAAGTAATCAATAATTTTTTTCTACACAATCAAAACCTACATATATAAACACTCAACGTCAGAGTACCAAAACGTAGCAAATCTTACATTTGAAAGCCGTGCATGAACGTGGTTGGAAAGCGCATTCGGAGCCAGCAGAGTTGGCGCTTTTATGAATGAAATGGTTCGATTTGGTCAGTATATGCTCAAAACACAAGCGCCTAAATACGTATTAACATTTGCATCTTCAAGGGTCACACAACCGCTTTTAATGCGTGATTTGGTCGAGAGAGTTTTTCAACCGTACAAATAGGACAAACATATACTTATTGTTGGTGTAAACCATTCTTCAAATTTGGCGTATTTTCATATTCCTTCTGTGCTTATCATTCATTCAGAAATTTATCACTTATCACATTTTTCGAAATTATCATCCTATTCAAAATATCATGTTTTTCAAAATTATCACCTTACTTAAGATATCATAATTTCCAAAATTACTGCCTTATTCAAAATTAACGCATTTTCCAAAATTATCACATATTCTGTTCAGAGTTTGCTTAATGTTTTCGGTGTAACTGAATGCAGAAAAGCACAAATGCAACGAATAAAACAAGAAAGCGAACTTAGACAAAACAGCTGAACTTGTGAGTTTTACCTACCATCTACAGTTAGTTATACGTCGAAATAATGCAAAAATGGCTTCGCAAAACTGTGGTTTTAGGGTACCGCCATTGTTTATAAATCACCATTTGCAACAACTCCTTGTGCCTCCAGAATTGCTCATTATCATCGAGTGCAAAATAATAACTGAATACAAACTGAGTAAAAAAATGAGTTTAATTAAAAATTTAAGTTCAAAAATTGAGTTGAGTATTTTTTTAAATAAATTATTCGCCTCCACTACGAAGCTTTCGGTAAGTGAACCCATGTTTGCACTATATATACATTTCCGAATACTTGTAGCGTTCAGTAGAAACTAGCGTAAATGCAAAATATGCATTGGATTAATGGTTTCAAAGCGATGAAGAGCTGCTCGTAAAATGGGCTTCCATTTATTCTCTCAGCGCACTTAATGAGCACGCATGATCGCATTTAACATTGCGTTTATACGTATACCTTCGCGTTTTTACGCTATTAATAAATCGTCATTTATGGCAAGCAAAATGTTTGGTGGTCATAAATTCGATGCAAAATTATGAATGAGACCCCAGGATCAACGGAGGAAATAATTCTGAAAAATATTTCCCTTACACAACTCAAATGGCGTTTATAACATTAAAAGAGAAATTTCGCATAGTTCAGCAAGCCAGATGGAAATAATTTTTTTAAAAAGGTTTTCTACCTCGAACTAGCCTAGCCGAAAAGTCGGAGCCGATAGACGATGGAATCAAATATGCAGTGTGGGACGTAATTCTTTGCCAAAAAACTACAATTAGTTTATCGACCCTTCACAAAGAACGACGGTGAATTGGTGTACGTTTATTTGTTTCGATCTGTTTTTTTTTTTACGCTGACGAAAAAACAGCAAAAAAAGGATGATTTTTAGTTAAAATAATATTTTATTCGTTTAGTCAGCAATTGAGTTATTAGCATGTGCAATGATTGGTTGTTGTTGTTTAAAAACATTGCTTAAATTACTTCGGTGGGTCCTCTAAATTATCAGCAAATTATCTACAGTAAGAGTATTACGCGTAATTAACAACAACAGGAATGAACCACATGTGACTGCGACAAAAAATCAACTGCATTATCGCGTGAAACGTTTCTTCCCATCAGTACACCAAAGCTTTTTTTGGCATAGAATAACTGACAATATCCCGTAAGACAAAACGCGTGTATCAGATAACTTCTCATGTCAAATAACGGACAAATATGGTCGGTAAATCGTATTTAGATGGCTGTAAAATGTGAGCTGCTTCATAAAGAAAAAATGGAGATAAAGGAAGTGAAGATAGCACAAAATTGAGCTATCACTGGGGAAGGTGTGTCTTTTTTCTTAAAAAAAAAAGCACATCTGAGTTCTCTTTTCCACAACAAAAAACGCTTCACCGTATGAGACAAATCTCATATACTATCATTTGTTCCGTTAGTCGAAGAAATAAAATTGATGGCAGCGCGCTCCATCTCATTACAACCAAGTGAGTAAACAGCTTAATAATTAGATGGTCAAAGCTATTTAAAACGTCCTTTAAAGAAAGCTTTTAAGCTTAAAAGACAAAAAAAAGCGTACAATATTCTGCGTGCGACTGCAAGCACGTTTGCACCTCTTTGAACTTGCAGAAATGAATGTCTTAATGGTTGTTGTGAAACCGGAGCTTTTTTTAGCGATTCAAATTAGTCACCACTGCAAAAGCACTTAATGTTCATCTAAAGCTCATTAAAGTGTGTGTTAAAAAAGAAGGCAAATTTTGCGATGTTTTAAAAGTGCAAACGTGTATAATGGATAACGCTCTACAAAACGAGTTATAATTGGCTCGAGCGTTAAGGGATCCCGAAATGGGAAAGCGAAGCAGCAATGAAGTGCCTCCGAACTAGACTACAACCACACATAATTATCATCCATAAATGAATCGTCGAAATTATCAGCAAGGGAGCTGTCATTTGCAATTTGCACAAATTCGATTAAATGAGCTGCTTATGTGATCGCGTTCTTTCAAGAAACCTAAGAAAGTTTTCAGACAAAACATTTAGAGCTGCGATAAATATGGTCGATAATCAGATGGCGTTATTTACGCCTAACTGAAAATCTCTAAAAGTGCACTCACAATCGAGCTCGGTTAAATTACAACATTTACGCGTTAAGCAATCGCCTTCTCTAAACGCCTCCAACGAATCACCTATTCGTTCAATAATCACACAATTATGACTGTAACGCACGATTTCGAATGCCTTCTGATAAACTGCCGTTCGTAGGTAGACGACTGCCTCAGCAAATTCTAAAGAGATCTTCTGGTTAAATACAGAAGTGAAACTGGCTGCCCATCAAATGTACCTGTGATTTTAAGGAAGCTAAGCATTGCGCAATTAAATTATCGAGTTCAATTCAAATGAGCTCTCAACGCATAGCCATCTCTTGTGCCATCCCCTGTACCAAGAACAGAATGTGCAGCTCTCCTCTGCCTGTGCCATATGTAGCAAGGTAAACCTTGCCGTTCTTGCAACCTACAAGGACTTCGCGCAGATCAGAGACCAAAAAAGGAATATAACTTAATACGCTGGTCGAAACGTTGACGGATAGTGAGAAGCTCGCTTTCTCACTCCCGTTCTCGTCTACGAATCCTTCGCTGCGAAAACCAAAGTTGCATGTTTGTCCAATCCATACAGTAAAGCAGTCCGACATAAACGCCTTATGAATATTTGGAAGCAATATTCCCGACGATTAACTCCCGATCTCATGAGTTTATTTTACAAGCAGAATGTACTGTGATAAATGGAAGATTCGTTCAGTTCATTTTAGTACTTGCTGATAGGCGTATAAACAAAGAGCTATTTCGACAAAGTACGACATGAAATGATGAGCTAACGGAAATTCTTAAAGCCTGTTTCGTCTCATGCCCTTTTATATCCACTCACGTAGAAAACAAAAAGAATTTTTTTGAGTGTGGTCGGAAGTGCAGAGGAGAAAAAATAAATAAATCGGACCAACAGGTCCATTTCTCACATTAAGCCGCAACACTTTTAAAAATAATTGTGGTGCAAAATATGATTTACGTGCAATCTATCATAAGTTACCTCAACAACCACTGCAAGACGAGTTCGCCAAATAAAAGATATAAAGAAAATTGTGATAAATTTTAATTAGTGAATTTTTCATATCAAAATGAATCTAATAAAACTTAAACAATTAAAGCAAGAAATACCATTATGTCATTTCGAGACTTACGCCATTGGTTTGCGTCATTTCACTAAGACATCAGTTCATGGAAACCTCGTAGGTGACATTGAAGCCTCATGAATTAGATATAATAGTAACAATGAGCTAAAACCTATGAAATCGATACGGAAGCTTCCGCATGTCTCCGTGCAAGTGCTTAAAGAAACACGGAATCAACGCTATAGTTTCCATATCCGAATGAATTTACAGTTACGTAAAATTTTTGCGTAAAACTGAATACGATTGGCTTAATTGGATAAGATTAAAGAAGCGTTAATAATGCAGGTTTCTTTTACCATGGCGTTGTTACTTATGCATCCATATCACTAAAACAGATCGCGTGCAATCAGTGTCGCCGAATAAACAGACATAAAACATCTGCGAGATGCAACTTTCACCTTACTATATGAAAGAGCAAAATATTTGGGTCACGTAAAAATCTCTTTAGAATAATTAAATTCCATTATCGATAAACATCATTATGTATCACACTGCACAACATTATAGTCCATCGAGCTATTTGAGGGCTGTATGCATGTAACAGTAGACGATATTCCTCTAGTGGCAGTGTCACTTTTTTAAATGAACATAACGTTTGCAACTGGTCATCATCATATGTGCTAACGATAAAATTCTTTATTTTATGACGAATGTCTATGGCACGGCACAATCATACCGTTCCGAGGATTCCTATTCACATGCAGGCTGCATGAATCCTCTGAATGAAAGGTGTAATTCATTAAAGCTCTGAACGGAAGTGTAGCTCATGAAAACTCCGAACGAGTTGAAGTAAGAGGTGTCGTTATTTTACTTCCATTCAGTGTTGTCATCGTTCGAACTTTGTTGTCACCACCGTATACCCGTGTATTGCTCTAAAAATGGAATACTGCCGTGTCAGCACCATGCATTAACTATCCGTCTACATTGTACCTACACTGTATAAGGAGGCTATATGTCTGGTGTAATGCTGTACAGGTGCCACGACCATAAAGTAAAATAACTACGTCTACACGGTACCTGTAAATTGCATCCTTCACGTAGATTGAGGTCACGCTGAGATGGATGGGTCAACGAAGATGGATGACCACTCAGTGAAAGAAACAGCATGGTGAAACACAGTAAACCTGTGAAATGAAAACTATTAGTGCAGAAAAAAGAGACTGCTTGTGCAAGCAACCAGGGAACTTCAGAACATCCGCACTTCCTTTCCTCTATCCCCCTCCCCTCCTCCACTGCACCTCCACCTCCATCTCCAACACAAGTTGGGGAAGGTTAGTTAGTACTGGCAAGAGAAAACGATAAGAAATATAAATTAAACGCATCTCACTTCTGCGCAGCGTTACCTCTTTTTTCCTGCTCCTGTGATACCTTTTCCATTCCGTTATATTTCGTGTTTTAACCAATTTTGCTTCATTATTTGCTCACCTTGACCCTTCAGAGATTCCGAATGTCGACCTTAAATATCCTTCCGAAAAGCTGCATATGCGCTAATTTCGTGAACAGCTAAACATCACCCTGCTAAAGAACTTCGCAGATCCAACGCCGAGATCGTAACAAAACATTGGAGGAGAAAAAAGAACGAACACTGTTTTCAATGAGCCTGAGGAGCTGCAGAGGTGCACATAACGCATTACCGCGTTGCACGCAACGCGTTACAGGGGTGCACGTGAGGCGTTACAGAGGTGCACGTAACGCGTTACGGAGGTGCATGAAGGCACAACAGAGGTTCCGTAAACTGTTACAGAGGTGAACGTATGACGCTAACAGAGATGAACGTTAGGCATTACAGTGCCGCGCAAGTTAGGTGTTACAGAGGTGAACATAACGCTTTACGGAGGCGCACGAAGACGTAACAAAAGTACGAGTAAACTTATGACTTTAGCACGGGTGCACTTAAGGTCTAACAGAGAACCAATCAACGATTAACAAAGGAGTACGCAAGACGCTACAGATGATCACATAACGGGCAACACAGACTCAAGAAAGGCGTTACAAGGGTGCCTATAAAGCGTTATAGTAACAGTGGTTTCGATATATCCAAACCCAGTGATCTCGACATATCCATGTGTACTGTACCTATGTTGCACGTATCGTTTTCATTTTATGTAGTGCTGTACCTGTACTATGCGCAAACAGACGTGCAGTGCGGAATGAACAACAAAACGCTACAGTTGCGGCTGTCCTTTTGTTCCGAAAACAAAATTTCTTAACGCTTTTAAATGTGTGATCGAAGGAACATGAAATGGATATTGTTATACAACTTGAAGTTGAGGCTGAAGTTGCTCGTTAACTGCAAGCTAATTGTGATTGTTGACTTTGTGCAATATGCAGAAGACAGCCAATGCTATAAGAATACATCAAAATATTTTCTGCGCGAGAAACTGACACTTATCGGTGACTGGAGCCAACGGGGCGCAATTTCAGCCAATTTCACGCCTTCTGCATTCACCTGTTCGCGGTATGCTATGATGGGTGTAATATGAACTACAACGTCACTAGTAGATTGCAAAAAACAATAGTACAGGTAACCAAAACGGCTTTATTTGATAATGAATTCTTTTAAAAGGCACTGCCAGGCTCGATATAACTTTTATTTTTGGCTATATTAGACGTTAGCATATGGCACCATGAGGTTTGCTATAAAAAAGGCTTAAAGTGAACAAACCTATAGTTTTAGAGGTTGAAGAGAAGTGAGTGCGGTCTTAATGTAAAAAAATGAAAATTCACAGCGATGGAAAAACTTTCATGTTGTCTTATAGGTAAAAAAACGCACAAATTTCCCGAAAAAAAAGAAAGAAATGACCAAATCCGAACTACATCAACTGGCAAAGAATGTTTTTAGCGACAGCTTCCCCCTTTTGGAGGTTCTCTATTGAACTTATACATATCCGCTGTGAATTCTTATCGAAAACGGAAACGCACGAAGGCTCGTTAATATAAGCTTATAGGTTGAAGCTGGTCTAAGAAATTCGGATGCTTAAGGCAGTTGCGAAGGAAGGAAACCAAGCTAATTGTGCAAGATATATGTAAATGGAGAAGCGTCATATCACAACAGTTGGAGAGGGCGAGCGGGAATGTTTGCATTCATTATGTGCAAAATTTGGGAAAACAAAAAAAATGTATGCATGGCGCACATGTATGCACTCTTAGTCGCCGAAGCAGATGTGTCGCAAATTTTATTTCCACAAATAAAATCGGCTCGTTTGGTTCAACTTTAAAATAACTTCTGGACTTGCCTGCAAACCAATCAGAACTGGACGAGTCTAATTAAGCTTTTCTTTTGCCGACAACTACAACGTACGCTTTTTCTGCTCAACGTTTTCCCGTTGGTCGATTAGTGTGGCGTTCCCTTAAAAGTGGTTATGCTTTAACTTCAAGCTGCCAAACTCAGCTGTTATTTCATATCTTAAAAAAAAATCAATTCAATCGAATATATCCCAGTTTATTGGCTACCCAACAATATTTTCTATTTGACCATCGTACGAGGCAACTATGCCAAAGAGTTAAGTGCGCAGAATTTCGTGGAACTTAATGGAACACTCATCGTGGAAAATTGAATATGAATTGGTATTGGAGAACTGATCAAAGCTAAGTTTGAGAACAAATCAATCTGTGTTTATTTCTGCATTTTAATATAAGGCGTTTGGGTAATAATATCATCTTTTGCCGAAAAAGACCCAGTACATGTGATATGTCCGTTGAATAAAAGTTAAAATTCTCTACGAGCTTGTTTTGTAAGGAAGTGCCGGCACCTAAGGCCATTGTCGCGCCAGTAGGCGCGTTTTTAGAAAGCATGAGCAAACTACGATAGCTTTAAATGTGGTTCACAACTTCTCGAGGATGATCATGCATTCTTGTTAGTTTCATTATTCGAAACAGTTGCATTCTTCACGCATCTACTGCATTCTTCACGCATCTACCCTAGTTACAGTAAATACCTATTAAATCAGAAAATGATCATCACTGAACTTCAGACACCAGAGAGAATAGATGAAGCAAAACAACGTATTCAAATAGCTTCGGATTCTCTTTCCGTTTTCCATAATAACTGATTCCACTTCCATACATACAGAGGTGCCAAAGAACGGATGTACTTGTATAAAAACAGCAGGTTAAGCAACTGCATAATATAGGTGATGGCGCTTGTATATGAAAGCGAAGGGGGTACAAGAAAGGAATTGAAAGGAAATGACATCGATAAAAGAATAAGCACAAGAATTTGAAATAACTAAGTGACTGTCGAGCAGCTATCAGTTTTGCATCAATGCCTAAACGGTGCAACAGATAAGCATTGTGGCAACAATGAAGGAAGAACATGTTCAGGCAACATTCACCATTCTTATCTTCAACGTCCATGCAGACGGATGTGAATAAGGTCAATGATTATTTAAGCACATTCATTAGAATTTCTAGTCCATCAACACAGCGATATGCAAAGGAAGAAAATGTTTGATTCAAAATCGCCTAAACGAAAACATATACAAACCTATTTAACATACACAACAGAGGGCAAAATTTAAGCATCGGTTGGTTCGATATGATTGCGGCCGACCGAATATTCAAAGCTGAAAACGCTTTGATCGCATCATTTGCATATAAATGCCGAATGAGCCACAACAGCTTCGAATGACCAGTTGAACAAAGATCAACATGAGCAAAATCTAACTTGGAATTATTACAGTTCTTTTTCAGCTCTACAACTTTGTCAGAAGCTTACGGATTTTCAAAGGACTTCTCAATGGCATAAACAAATGGAAAACTTTTGCTCCATGCGTCTTCGATTCTTCGTAGTGATGAACATAAGAAGACATTAATGGTGAAAATTTTCGTTTGTTAGGCACTATATATTGATGAGTTTTATTTCGCAAAAAGAGTAATAATTTTGTGGGGTTATGATTTGTAATGCAATTAATTCTTTTGGTTCATCAATATTCGCCCTCAAGAAATATTTGTCAAGTTTTATTGTGTTCTGAGCTCATGAAGTGATCGTGATGAAATTTTCCTCTTGCTTCGCCGTTTTTTTTTTGAACAAAAGGTATTTCATGTGTTTTTCAGTGGAGTTAAATGCGACAGGTTCGCCATCTTCGACATCGAAAATTCCGTCAGTCCGCAAATGCAACTTGTGTGGAAAGCATGGTGGAGCAGCCGTGAGTCAAAGCCGAGTCTCTCGCTTATCGGGCGAGGACTCCACTATCTGAACAAGAAAATATTTCTTTTTATTCCTCGTGCTAAAACACGTACATGTGCAGGCGGGATGCACCGAAATGTGGTCGAATCGTTTTATAAAGCTAAACAATTCTAATTGCGCTCCAGTGGGCCAGCATGGCATGTGCTTTTACAACTCCGTCCGTCACATCAGTATTGTGGACATTCATAAAATGTCCAGGAACTTCTTACAAAAACAACCATTCGTACTGATTCACTCAGTTAGTTGATCAAGCAAATGGATCTGATACTGAGTCAACAAAAACGTTTGCTTATTTTTTTTTTGCATGAAACGAGCCATCACTTTCATCTGGCTGCGTGATCTCCGCGTTGCAGTTGCTTACAAATGATCAACTTTGCAACACTAAGATTTGAAAACGGTTTCGGTTGGAATTTGGAGGCCAATGAGGAAGAAACACTTGGAGCGTTAGCGACATACAAAAAAAATTCATACACACTATTAAAGCCGACTAGAGCGATCGGACACCTCCGACCTTCAATTGCAAACATGAGTTGAACGTGCGCGGTCAACAGGTCATGAGACGATCACTAAGGAATGCGGGCTGTGTCGATTGGCGAGTGTTCCCTAACGCAACTAAAAATTCAACATTTCAACAAAAACCTCTCTCGAGAGTATATATATATATATATATATATATATATATATATAATACATATATGTACATATTTTCATAATTCCATATATTCTTCTTAAATTCACATTTACTTTTGCAAAAAAAACTGCTTCAACGTTCCTGAAAAACATTTTGACGAAAACACTGCAAATAAGAAACGAATATCGTGTATGTTCATGAATCGTTAAGAAACAAATACGGCTAGAAAAAATTATTCGTAGCTGAGCAATACGGTACGAAATGTTAATGTTGCGAGAGTGTCGAGTCATAAAAGCAGCACTGCATCAAAAGTAATCTGAGAATTTGGCTGCAGGCGTGCTTGCGAATGATATCAATATCTGGCAAAAAGATAAGATTACACACCAACCATTCCGCATTAGTTTTGCATCAGCAGCCAACCTACTTATTACCACAGCGTTTCTATTCGTGGTGATTGTCCCAAATGGAAAGTCTAATTATTCGACTTGCAGGTGTCCCTCATTAAAGCGCTACAATTATGTGAGCCTTCGGACCACCCTATCTCTGCATAAATACTACTTAAAGGCATATTGTGAAGTAACCAAAACAAAATGATGGAGTATTTTTTCGATCTTTTCGCAAACATTATTATAAATCGACAGCGACTTCATGGTCCGTTCTTGTTTACTCGCTTAAAAAACATTAGTTTATCGCGCATATCGACTCTAAGGTTTCGCGGAGATTTCAGTGTGCCAGAATTCCGACTAACAAATAGAGATATGTGTTTTGCTTTGATTATGCAAATAACCACAACGGACTAAATGACTTTGACGAACAAGTCTTTGAATTTGCGATCGTTAAATTTTAATATTAATGAAAATCATTAGGAGAAGCTTTTCACAGTTGTGTTAGAATTAATACTTTCTAAAAAATTTTTAGCAGATTTATTCTATTGGTTTTGGTGACAATAACTCAGCAATGATTTTCCAGTTTTTCAATAATTGATGATAATCTTAATTAATTGAAATTCATCTCCGCCTTAAATGAGAAGTAGATAAGAAATGATGAGTAATAAATAAAACACATGCGGAAGGTTTTTTTATTACAGCATTCGTTTCATCTTTTATCTTTTCCTTCAACATCACAGTGACGACGCTTTCGCATTCGGAATCGACGTTCCAATTAATCTCATTTCTTATGTACTGAACTGACCACGAATGAACGTTTGAATTTTATTTGAGCAAAAGATTTCATACCAAAATAAGCATTTATTTTTAGGCCATAAAACCATCGAAGATTGTGTTTGATGGACGCTCGTTTTACGGCATATAAAAATGGATTCAATGAAAACGCTGATCACTGCCAAATAGTATTTGGACGCAATAATTGGACTGGCTATAACTGAATTGAAATGCATGACGATTGACGGACACTTAGAAAGTTCCACAGGAACTCATTTTTGAGAATCTTAATCATTCAATCGTTGATCGTTTCATTAAGGATATTTCTTTTTTGCATTTTTTTGTCCAAAAAAAAATCACTAGAAGCTGCATGAAACAATGAATGCTTGAGATAACGTTGTCGTTCTCACTTTTACCTGCTATCCCCCATCTTGTATGCATACAGTGTCACTATTATATGCGCAATGAAAACATTATGATTTATTTATTTCGATTTCACTTCACGTTGTTTAATGAAAGAATGCCTCGCGCTGACTTTGTTTTCTATTATTTAAAAAAAAGAAATGGAATTTTTTGTGCCAGCTTACCATCCACATAATATAGGTACATATTCAACCTAATACTCGTATAACTTTGGTAATTAATTTTCGATAATTGAAACATCTGCTAACATCGTATAAGCGAATATCGCGTCTTTGATCCCAAATCTATTTGCCTTTCGTCGGTCCGAAAAACCTGTAACGCAAAGCTATGAGAGACCAAATAGTATTGTGGTAAACAGTGTATGAAAGTTGTATATTTGGATGACAAAATGTTAACATTAGATAAAATTGGTGGTCCCAATTTTCGGACTGCAACGAAAGTATACAGCACTCTAATGACTAGAATTCAACATAATTTTAGCGACTTTAAGGAATATTGTAAAAAGTCTTTAAGGGTGGCATCCTATTGAGCTGAACATATCAAACAGGTTATTGATGCAAATGCAACGTTGTTGGAAGCAATATCGTACACTTTCCACAAGTTTTCAAAAAAATTTTGCGAACGAAGGACGAGCTAATCTGGAATCAAATACAAATCTAACCACTGTCTAATATTGGCCTTAAAAATGCATTTGTTCAATACGTTAACAGGTGATTCCAGGGCTCACAGAAAACACGAATTTTCCTTGGGAATAATTTTCCTATGCAACAGTCAACTATCGAGCAGTACTTGACCATTAAAGCATTTCCTAGATGGGCAATTTCGTCGTAAACTTAACCGAAATTAAAATGTTTTTCGTGAAAATTGCTCCAGAAAAATTTAGGAAATTTTTTCGCAGTGCGCTGATGAAAATTTGGTTTGCAGTGAGAAACATTTGCGCGGTTGAACTCGGTTATCTAACCGAAACAGTAGATACAAATTGTTCGACTATAAAGACAGCAAACATATTAATTTTTTTTTAACAAGTACACTAAATTGTCAGAAGAAAACAAAACATTGCAGATGCCGCCTAAAATGATCTATTGATTACTATTTTATTTTTTTTTTCGAAAAAAAACGGTTGTCACTGAACAAACCCTGAAAATCAAGCAGGGCATCATTACGTTGAAAATATTTCTTAATTTTCTAATGTGAAATCTCTCAGTAATTGAGCACAACACAACTCGAAAAGTGAGTATAATTTTGCAGTGTTATTTTTGGGGAAAAAAAGGGCCATAAACAATGAGATAGACAGTATGCAACAATTAACAATTGCATTTGCAAAATGCACGAGTCGCTATGAGGTTGCACAATCTCAACATTTGACACATCTAAATGCTTGCAGCAAATATCGCATTCAGATGTTACTACAAGTGAAAGATGCTGGTAATGAGATGTGATAACGTTGTATTTTGAGACTATAAAAGATAACAAAAAATGTAATATGCGATGCTATGCTAACGTCACATATGCGCACAACGCAAAAAGTAACAGAAATCGTAGCATTTCTTTAGAGTGCTAATGCAATGTAACGAAACGTAGCAAAAAAGTAACAGGTCAAGTTCTGCTAACGGATCATTCACTTGCACAAAACGTAACCCTTACAGCAAATGGCATTTCGGGACACAACAAACATACTACGGATGGGCGAGTGCAGGAAAACAGAAGGAAATTAGCAACTGCGATAAGCGCCGTGATTTGTTATGTAGCGTATAGCGTGCACTTAAAACACGGTTTTTGTAGCTTTAACATCGAGGCATTACACACAAATCTTGGCAACGTTGATGCCATTAGAACCGTAATTGAGTTATGGAGTTACGCAACTCGTTGTAAGATCGGCTTGTTTGCCTCATTCAAGACACATGACATGTTGTTTCGGAATGCCATCGGCTGATCATTGGCGTTTATTTCGTTTAGCGCATACTGCTGCTGACCGGAAAAAAGAAACGTCCTGCCCATAGGCAATAGAATAGTGCTTATACTAGCAATAGCATACGTGAATCGCATTGAATCAAGACTTTATGTGAGCCCCGGCTCTCCGCTATGGAGATATGGATGGGTATCGTTCATTCAATGTTACCCTAATGGGTGTTCGAAATCAACTCAATGGATGTCTCGAATTTCTGAGCTCAGATTGAACCCCAATTAGACTCGTTTCAGAGTTTCAAAGAATGGATGGCTTCTGATTCTCAATTGTCGTTTAGAAATAAAGCGAAAAAAAAAATGAAAGCAAGTTCGTCTTTACATGGTGCCAGAAATTGATGCGAACACAATTCACATCCATTGTAGATCTGCGTCCACGCGAATATGAAACGACTGTACAAGGAAATCGTTCGACCGCTATATAGCCTAATTAAACAGCACTTGCGGACTCCGAACAAATCCGATTTCGAATTCTGTCTGGCTCTGCTGTCATTGACGAAGACGCCTACCTATTGTAGAGGCCTACTGTAGAGGTCAAAGTCTTTGAACAGCACAATCAGGAAACATGTGTCGATAGCGAAGCAAATTCAAACAATACCAACTTCCATTAGCAAAAGTGTGAGAAGCTGAGCGAAGCATCCAAATAGTTTTTGCGTATCTTTTTTCGTTCGCTTTTCTCTTGTTTTTTATTAAATTTCCGCTCATTTCCACAGACCCATTCTGTCTCTTTCGAGAAACTAAGTTTGGTCGTGAACGTCGAACATTCTCTCAACTAAGCTGATAGCATACATTTCAAGTTTGTATTTTTTTAAATTCAGTTACTTCATTGCAATGAAACCATCTCCATCTAACGTAATCTGGAGGAGGTAATGGTTCTTAAGCAGGCAATATTTGCAGGTAAGATTTTTCCACGTATAATGAAGACACAGTTTTGCGCCATCATTAGTGAAAGTGTACTTACTAACAGAGGATTAAGGTACGTTACATTAGCCCTCCTCCTTATCGGTGTTTCTGCTATCACATCTACTCTATCGTAGAAATTTGAGCTCAAGAAATTACATTAATATCATATATCTTGTCAGTTAACCTTGTTCAAGGATTGCATAAAGTCAGTAGCCGTTTACGGCTATGACGATATTCGCCTTTATGTGTTAAATTACTTTAGAATATCACATAATGAAAAAAATGATAAGCTGATACGGTCGCATTCGCGTATCTCTTATCCTATATCCTGGCAAGACGAAAAAGTGGGCGGCGCAACGTATTTTTGTTTATACAAGCGATGCTCCGTTATTCAGTGATCCATAGGACGAATGAACCATACTTAAACCCAACTGGGCGCACTTCATGTTTTTGGTTCGCTATAAACACCGAACAGCCATCATAGATAGCAATCGCATACGCAACAAATAACGAGTTTCTAGATCTGCTACTTCCGGTTGTAAAAGAATATCGAAGAGCAAATGATGCAGTATGGGAGGGATGAGAAATTTAGGATGAAAAAAAAACCATATATTCAACCACTCAATTCTCAAGTTGTGTATGAGATTTCTTTCTTTTGGAATTACTTTTTTGAAATTTTTCTTTTGGCAAAAAGCGAACGGAATTCCCTTCGTTCAACTATTTCCATTTATAGCGTCCGCATAACTCCGATTGGTAAGAAAAAAACAATGAGAGCCGATTAGTACGCAGTGAAGTTGTAAGTGTGCTTAGAGTTTGATGGAAATTTCGGCTTGAACTGAATTATTTAATACTCCGAGTTCTAGACGACTCCGGCTTGTTGGATTCAGATATTCTACTGTAGAAACTGAGTGCATTTGCAATATCACAATCATCGTGGCAACTCTCTGTTGTTCTCCGTCTTTTTCTGCTTGACATGAGAAGCGTAAAGGTTATCGAGAAAATCACATGGTACGGTACACAGGTTAGTGGTAATGAAATCCTGCAAGCATTTTGACGAGAACGAGCTGGACGTCGAGAAGTGTGTGTTTTTTTTTCGCTGATCTTGTCCCCCCTTCATACCAAATTTGGTTTTATCAGGAAAAATTGGAAACTTTATGAAAATTTAACGCTTGAAAAGCGCTATCTCATTGTGTTTTTTTTTCAGCTCGAAAATATATGCAAAGATATTCCCATCCGACCATAAACGTCTCGCATGACCTCAACAGAAGTGAATGTTGTGAATAGGTCTTGACTGAGAAACAAAAATACCAGAATTTCGCCTAAAATAGCGTTATTTCAACGAGCTTGAATGATGCCCACTGGAAACGAATAGCAATTTTCTGCGGCTTCCCATTTGTAGTGCAGTGCGCCCATTTACGACTTAATGATACACTTGAGAGATCCGAACGAAGAGTGTATGTAGATGATTGATGAAAATAACGGCGATATTTCGTATCAAGAGAAAACGGCTCCATAACTTACTCTCATACTCCATTACCCAATGATGAGTGGACTATTTTTGGTGGAGCTGCAATGCTAATGCTGAGAGATTATTACTCTAACTTTCAATTTTGCATCAAATGAAATTGGAGGGCTAAAAAAATGCAGAGGGTTGTTGGGTTCGCATGCTTATTCGAAGTAATACATGCGGCACTTTCTGGCCACATAGTGTATAGAAATATTGTTGTCTTATACACCCGATAACAAAGTAACACCATACTAATATGAAGACGGCATCCTAGAGAAGCCGATCAAGAAATAAGGCATTGTGTTCATATCATAGACGCTTTTCGCAATCTTCCTTAATGTATTAATTGATCGAATAAATATTCGAAAACCAAACGATGAAAGCTATGCTTAAACATCTCTGCCCGATCGACGGTGAAACAGGTGCTCTTCTCGTCCACCGATTAGTGCTGATAATCCTTATCTCGTCAATAAATCTTTTTTAACGATGTAAGAACTGATATCGTTGTCCACGATCATTTTTGGTGAACTTTCGTACTCGCTATGTTGAAATTTCCCATTTTTTCAACTTAAAAATCTGCATTTCGAGCTACATTTTTACAACATTCTGCATCGCTTTAAACCGAAACTTCGGTCCACGGAATTGAACGGGGGTGAAATTTTTCTCCTAGCTCGCCTTTTCCCCTGATTATTTTTTTGGGTTCCATGAATCGTTACCGAATTTAAATTCACGATTTTGGTGATTTCCTGGCCTTTCATTCACCAAAAAATTCCTATCATGTTGGCAATTGTGGGTTGAACAGACAAGCTCATAAAAGCAAGGAGCTCATAAAAACGAAAAGCAGGTTTCGCTTTCACCTCAAAGCATTTGCAACTTTCTTGGCTTAAAATCCTAGACACATTAGCAAGTTCGGCATACGCCTCCTAATTGATTAACCCGAAAAAAATTCTTTCAGCCATCCCGGAAAGTCCCAATCAGCGCCTGGCAGAAAGCACTTCTACCGAGGCGTATTCGTTTCTCAATATAGCGGTCTCTTCCACATCTATCGACCATCCACAAATCGTGCGTCCCTCTCGCTGCAATGCCCTAATTCGTCCCATGAAGACTTCAAGGTCAGATTCAGAAAAGCTTTTGTGCTTTTGCTTTTTACTGCAATTATGAGGGGAAAACATTATTTAACGATTTAAGTAAATCTTCTACGTAGAAATTGCACTTAATTACAATTAATATAGATGCAAATTCAACATGATTAGAAGAGCAGAATGCGTTGTACCAGCTACTAAAACAGAAGTTCATAAGATAAAAAAAGATAAAACTACTCATAGATTATATGGTTCAAAAGAACGGAAATGGCACTCATCCAATATATTGCAGAAACAAGACATTGAAACACTGTTGCCAAATAGGGCGCCGCAATTGAAGATCAAATGGCAATGAGTGCAACCGA
>JPKZ01003059.1:394835-407073 GCA_000803305.1 Toxocara canis | reverse complement strand
CCCCCCCCCCCCCCTCCCCACAAAGAAGAATGATCCAACGGCAGCTGAAACTAGGCGGATATGGATTTGAATGTAATAAGTTATGGAGGAGAGCAGTTTTGGTGTCTGTATAAAGTCCATCCATTGTTTTATGTCTTGAGTAGCTGCGAAACTCGCTTGAATAAACGCAGTTATTTCTGTTGTGCTGTTAAAAGTCTGCTTGTCAGCTGACTCGTTTTTTTTTGCCTGCGTTCGCTCCTCGAAAACTCTCCACTAGACAACGTTGTTCCTTCGATCTGTTGGAGGGGTGATAGTTTTGCGTTTAGCTTACGATCACCGTATTCAGTTCGTCGAATTGCTAAAGGCTGAACTGTCAACTCAATCATCTTTATTATTCGTTGCGTTGCTTTCAATTTGTCGCTTTTTTCTTTCAAATCATTATCTAGCATTGGCATAATTGTACAGATTTAGCTCTATGCATTTCGAAAAAGCCACAGCTTTCAAATATTAAGAGCAATTTCTCATTGTCTTAATTAAGAACACATACCAAACGATATGCTTTACTATTCTGTACGTAAGTATAGAACATTAAGTATTCTGTTCGTGAGTATAAAGTAACAACGTGCGTCATTATGTACGTAAGTATATTAAATGATACACTTTAGTACAGTCACGCATACAATAATGAAGTAAATACTATTCGCTCGAGTATGTGGCAAAAACTTTGTTGTAATCTAGAAGAACGATTAACAAATAAATTTTCGCTTAAATTTTAGAGATAAAGGAGAACCAAATTTTCATCCGAGCACGATAATGTCACCTAGAAATTATTCTTTCATTTCCCTCCTAATTTTATAAGCTCTCTAGCGTGTTTGAGTGATAATCGGATCGATTTTCCAAGCGCAATCGGAGAGATTTTTCTTATGCTTCCTCCCAAATGTACCGAACGTATGAATGCATCTGAATGGACAAATTCACAGTTTCCATACATTTTTGGATTCGACGCGAAGTTGTCAAGGTAACCAGCCGAAAAGTCTAGAAAAAGAAAACCTGATTGTTTGGCTTAGTACGCTTTAAAATTTGACCATTGAGGTTGTAGCTGCGAACAGATGATTTGCGGCGACCTAACCCTCTTCAAACAGTAGGTACAGTTCTT
This sequence comes from Toxocara canis, assembly GCA_000803305.1. Lineage (NCBI taxonomy): Eukaryota > Metazoa > Nematoda > Chromadorea > Rhabditida > Toxocaridae > Toxocara > Toxocara canis. The sequence continues at coordinate 405,938 of JPKZ01003059.1, read as the reverse complement.
ATCTCTATCTCTTTTTCGCCCGATTAGAAAAAAGAAAAAAAAAACTTTATGAGTCTGTTTTACTCAGCATTTGCAATTGTTTTGTTTTAACGGAACGGCTCGCTCCATTATATTTTCCTCATTTTTTAATATCAGTTCACTTCTACATCACTTGATGGTTTATAAGATTGGATTAACAAGTTTACTTGTCTTCTGTTATTTCTTTTTCTTTTCGTACCTAATATTTTTATGCTCGTAGCGCTTTACGTTTATCATTTTGTAAAGGGTTGTTTGGAGTATTGCACAATCATTTGAATGTGAAAAATTAAATGCTTCTTTTATTTTTTAATGATTAATTTATGAAAAACACGTAACATTCACAATAATAAGCGAAAATCTTTTCGCAGTCCGACTCTTTAATATTAGTAAACGGAAGAAGAAAAGACGAAAAGAAAATGAAACGAAATTTCATGTTGAATTTTCCGTATGAAAAAAAAAAGCAACAAACATTTCTGCTAATCTGGCTATTACCTGCGTGCATACGCCAACAAATGGTTAATTGCTCATAAAAAAGTGTGTAAACTTGTTTCCTCGAAGCATTTTCGAGTGAGCCGATCACAACGGTAACGATGTTTTGCCAATACAGCGATGTTTTATAAAGTCCAAATAAACAACATTCTATCGTCTCATAAGTATTTCATTGTATCTCTTTGTTCGTTCGCCCCATTTTTCCCATCTACCTCATTCGATGAAAAGAAATTAAGAATTTTGCTTTGAAAAAAGTGCGGGCCATAATCGCTGTTTTTATTCATTCTTTCTTGTATCCTCTCCTCATATACCTACCCTTCATCTTCCCAACCCCACTTCCCCTACAACTTACACCTCAAATCCCACTCTCCATTCAGCCCCCTCCTGCACATCAGCCCCCATCTCACCGTTTCGCAGTTTGAGAAAATTGAACATGACCGATCCAACCCAAGTGAAGTGTTGCCGCATTCATCTTTTCTATTTATTGTTTTATTTCAACGGTTCTTCTCCTACAGGGTTTGGCTACAATTGTAGTACGTCAACAATTACATTGTCAATTTTTCATACTTCAACTCTCTAGCCCTTAAATGTCAATTTCGAAATTTCGATATTATTTTAGAGGTATCGGCTTCAACATCGAATTTTATCACACGCTTATGCTTGTCGATTTTAGCTGAGATTAGCTGCCAACATATGCTAGTTCATTGAAGCTTATGCGTGCTTCATTGCGAAAAAAAACAATTGCACATATGGTATTTGAGAAGTGGCATTGGTTTTTAGAATTGGATCACGCTATGCACACATGTCTCTAGTTTGAGCTTAAGCCGAAGTGTTTTTCTAGTTCATTTTTCGCCTCCTGCGCCAAATTCAAGTACTGCTGTGAAACTAAGCTTCACGTTGTTTTGCATCCACAGTCCCACATTTATGCGATTATCATCATCGAATTGAAGCTTTAGCGCTTTCAACTCTCAATAATTGTACTAAAAGGTTTCTTAGTTTATCAAATCTGTAGACCCTCTCTTTCTTGCGCTTCTCCAAGCCTCCTCTCCAGACGCACCAAAAATCCCACTCTCTCCTCCCAGTTGCCTCTCCGTATCAAAAATTTATCTTTAGGTTACATTCTAAAAAATTTCTTGCGTCCTGCTCCTTTTCCACCGGCAAAAATTCTCTTAAGAAAACTTATTTTAAAAGATTTTTTGATCACCAAATTATGTTCAAATACCACGGGTTAGTAATAATTTTAACACATCTAAAAATCTTAGACGCTTCTTTTCGCTCTTGTTTTCCCTCACACTACATCTTTTCAGCGGTAGCCGTTCATTCGCCTCTTGTAAGTTAGTGAATGTGATAAAGCAAAACTATTTCCTTGATTACCGTCAATTATTGTCCGTTACAGGATGCGATCCGTAATACTGTTGGCATTGTTAGTGCCGAGCAGTGCGTTTAAGTGTTTCACATGTAACAGTGAGTCGGGTGATGATGATTCACAACCATGTATTGATCAGGTACCTTGTAATAATTGTTGCCTAATTACCAGTTACTTAATAACTATTCGATTGACATGAAATATGTGTGTTAAATTCGATCAAATCTACGCCAATCATCCAAAATTGCCCTATCATTAAACACTGAACACGTTTTCAAGTTGCATCTATAGAACTGTGTTTTGCTCTAGCTTAACTGCACTTTGTTTCTTCGAACAGCACAGTTCGTTTAGCGCAAAATTTAACGTTCACTTTCTGAGAAAGTTATGCTGATAAGCTGATAAGAAGACTGCTTGAGAATCTGCAACAAGCAGTTCGCTCTTCCCTAATTGATAATCGGAGTGTCTCTTTAGAGACGATGATCGTTGCTGCGCAGAGCATTTCTCATCAATATATTTTTGAGAAGCCAACTATTTTAAAAAAGTGTAACGGTTGCAATGGTTGTATGAGTCAAACGATTTGGATTAAAAAGAGTGGGGAAAAATTTGAAATACTTTTTGCGCTCATTATACTACGCATAAGCATCTTGCTTCATATTCGTTAGTTTTCGAATATAATGCCAATAGCATTCTTAACAGGAGAGGACAGAAAGCGGGAAAAGGGTGAATGGGGAGTCGGGGACAGGACGAAGTGGGAGGGGGAAGGTGAGGGGTGTAAGTGAAATGCACGCAACAGAAGTGATCGCTAATCGCATCATCTATGTTTAAGATTTGTGACTGATTTCTTGGTTTTAGCTCTCACTACATCGCCGGCTTCTAGACTACCACTTTCGAGATGAATAATACGAGTTCCATAAACGTTATTTCAGTTACATTTCCCAGCCTATCACTCAATAAAATATACGTAAACAAAACACACACAAAAATAAACAGGTGCTTACTCGGCAATATCTCACAATGAAAGCGTCCATGATTAAAGGCATGGAGTCTGTGTGAGGTTACAAAAGCTCTTGATGATCTATCGGATACGGTAGGGCCGTATCTAACAGGTTTGATGAATGTAAATTCATTTCGTGAAGACTTTTCAGGAAATCGACTGTCCCGATGATGTAGGCAGTTGTTCGATGGTAATGTATTTATCGGCATCCGATGACAGTGTTCATATGCGAAAATTTTGTACAAGTCCAGGCACACCTGTTTATCAGTATCTTACGTTCTTTCCCGATAGCGCAATGTGCCAAACGATAGACGCGGTAAACATCCTTAGTTGAATTTTTTTTCGCAAAATAAAAGTAATTTTGAACGTTGAACAGTTATAATATTAAATGATGTCATTAAAAATTTTTAGGTATGAGCATAAAACCTTCATTTATTTTTTTTCTTTAAATATGGGATAGAGATGACTTATAATAGGCCTCAGTAAAAGTCTGGTTGGAAAGTACTTTTTTTCCGTGCCAGAAGAGCCCGCGGCGTTAAGGGGTGCTTATAATCAAAGGAAGCATTGAATAATCAGAGCTGAAGGCTAAACGAAAAATGATATCAACGATCTCACATGCAGTGATTTCGCGGAAGATCGCGCATGAATTACTCGATAATTCTAAATCACAGTGTAGCTCCCTCACCCGATAAGCGAAAGACCCGGGTTCGACTCTCGGCTGCTCCGTTATACTTACCATTGCCAGATGTCACATGCAGATTCTAGATTATTTGCCGTTTTTTTTAATATTAATATTTGAAACCTTCATTATTCAATAGAACAACGATTATGCAAATATTACATAATATGCCTTTATAAACAGAACGTAAATTTGTTTTGTTGAACGATTGAATCTCTTAAATACGACTTAATACGGCTTTTTTCTTCCTTTTTAGACCAAAAATCACGTTCGTTTCAATGCAGCGATACGAAGACAACGCCGTGATGCAATGCCACCAGCACCACCACGATCTTATGTAAGCATATCCTCAACTAACTGCTACGTATAAATCACCTAGCATAATCGTTTACGATGCGCAACTATTATTTCCGGGGTTAGCGAATGCTTGATTGAGGCATTACAATGGCAAATGGAACGTTGGTCTGACCAGAAACGTCTGAGAATAAAGATGAGGATTCATTTGTGCAAACTTTATGTCATAACCGCTTTTACTCTACATTAGAGCAGTTTTATGGTTGTAAAAATTAGATGGCTTTAAGCGTTGCCATTTCGTGTACTAGCATTTGTGTCATCGAGAAGCGAAACTGATGGATGAGCAAATGTCGCAGCCATTTGATCATCCATCAATTCCGCTTCTTTGTTGATCTTATGTCACAATACTAACATGACATGAGGAAGTAGAAAGTCAAAACATTGTTGCGACTGGCATGAAATGATTAATTTCTGTGTTTCCCAGTCCCTGAAAACACCGCTGCACGAAACAATGCCGTGCAAATGAACTCATGCTTGAGTCTCCTGAAACGTTCATTATTTTCAGAAGAACAATTTGCTATGCGTATGCAGTACGCCACTTTGCAACGGTGGTACTTATAAGCAGATCATTGAACGAACGATGCTTACACCGATACTGATATCCGATAGTATCGCACCACTTTCCCTTCAGGATCTCGACGACTGACAGCTACTTCTACCGAAGCATACAAACGATTTTTAATTATAGTGTAGTATGGGGAGATAATTCTCCTTCTTCCCCTTCTCCCCTCCCCTTCCCCCCCTCCCCGCCTTCCCGCTGCTTCGCAGACTTCGCAGTCACTCCACTCTCCTTGAAATCCGAGATGACTAGGATCATTTTTCCTGACGTTTGCTCTTCGAATGCATTCTCCCATAAATAGCGAAATATTTAGGTTTCCAACGGAATGAGAAATAAAACAAGGGACGGAGGGGAGGTTGGGAGGACGGGGAGTTCGGCTAAAAGCAAGTGGAACTCTTCAATCCTCCTCCGCCAGACGCAAAAAAAAAGAAATGCTCAGTTCCCATCACACCCGTATAATTCTAATCTCAGCATTAATTGTTGGAGATATTTCAAGATATGCGAGTTTATTTACCGTGCAAAAAGTTATCTTTTTTTCATACGGATGGTTTCTTTGCGACTAGTAATATAAATACTATTGAATAAAGGCATTAATTAACTAATTAAAATTTGCAAACCTCTTGTTTTAATGAATATTTTATTCGGCTATGACTCTATTTTTTAAATCGCCTTAAAACAAAACTTCAAAATTCATGATATTATCGCATGATTCTTACCTGCTTTACCCAGTTAACTGCAAGTGTCGCCCTGAATCTGCGCAAGGAAAGTCGTATTGTTTTAAAAAGTTTCAGAGAAGATAGCCCGATTTTTTCCTGACTAAAGATCGCTTCCGAAGACATACCTTTTATAATTCCGTAATGCCTCCCATGATGTAACATTGTAAATTCTTAAGCTTTTAAATGTATTACGTTTGTAAGCGTTATTAGTGTTAAATTTTTTAAGCTATTGAGAAATGAAAAGTTTCAAAACAAATAATTTTTTGATTTAGAGACTGCATATTCATTTTGTTCCCTAACTGTACGAAAATCAAGCAAAACACCTATAATTTATTCTGAGCACGTAAAGAATTACATATTACACAAACAGTAATAACCTTCTAGAAGATGCAAAAAAAGATGCCATTGTAAGAAAAAAGATGCGTTGGGCCAGAGAAACATCTAGTTTTAAAATCCCAAATTAAGAACGAATTCAGCTCAGTTGTAAGTGCGACGATTTCCTATTAACAATTATTCGATCATTCGGAACGATAAATTCTCTTTTCGCTCCCCCAATTTGCCAACACGCATACCCACGCGAACACTCTTCCCATTGTGTACGACCGCTTTTGAGCAAGGTCTTTCTCTTTCCCTTTATAATTCTCAAGAGGTTTATAAAATGAGATAACTTATAACAATCGAAGCGTTTGCACTCTCACGCACCACCTTCAACTTTCTGAATCCACTCTCTTCCATTCCGTATTCATGACATCATCCAATTTTTGCCACCACATGGCTTTTCCTTCGTCGTCTTCCTCCGCAAGTACTTTTTGCACCTGAACACCTTTAATGAAACTTTACGCTAACTACAAAGGTCAGAAGTGGAACATCGAGAGGTATCGAAATAAAAATACGGAAAAAACACAGTCATCTATAATCTTCAACCTTTTGATTTTGGGATGACAACTGAAAGATGTGTGCAACAAAAATTATAGGGGGCAATGGAGTGTCTGCAATCATACTGTGCGTGGTGCTTCTTCTTTAAATGCGTCATCTGCGCTGTTACTAGGACCCCTAAGGCTCGAGATCTCCGTTCTGGTTCAGCGATTAAAAAATCGAGACGAGGATCCTGAGGCTCAACGACCCCTGTTTCCTTTTCCAGAAATATATTTCCAAGGACCCTCCAAAAAACTGACTATCACACTGCGTACAGAAAAAACCTTAAGTTCATATAGTTCGACCTTAAAGCAGGAAACAAAATAAAATAACAAATAATCGCCAAGTTACTTGTTCACTTTATTTTCCGCCCAGGATTTAGTGAGGATCAATTAAACGCCGCCTAGTCGGCGACAAGCGATCATCAGCTCGATTAATTTGTCCGCTTTTAAAGATCGGTATATAATTAAACGTTGCCCACTTCACAGGAAAAAAACGAGGCAATATCCTTACTGCTTATCAAGAAATACGTTCTTATGATTACACCTGATCAATTCATTTGCACGAGTCACCTACCTTTGCGCCGAGCATTTGACATATTTTCTGCTGCAGAGCAATCTCATCCGATGTCAAGCTTTCGTCATTGAGATAGTCTGTTCTTACATGCTCCAACAATGTTACAAACAATTGACATAAGAATACTTTTTCCCATCTTGTTACAGTTTGCTGCTGCAAATTATCTTTTCGTCAATATATTATTTTCCAAGAACAGTTTACAAACGATAACGTTATGTACAGTAATGGGATGCTCACCATAATAAGGCCCAAAACGTTGCCAGAAATAAAACAAGTAATATGTGCTGTGACCCAGAATACATCAATTTAGTGAGCTAGAAAAGGAAGAATGGAAAATCTGACTATTTCGCCGAGATCTGCTCTCATTGCACCTCTTTAATACACCATCCGGGCCGCAACCTATCTTGCTTCAGCTCATTAACCAATCTTCAACGGGCGTTCGATAAGTGAGAATGTTGAATCAAAAAGCAAAACGTCAGAAAGAGAAGGTAGCTATTCCTCTCATTTTATTGTGCGATGAGCGACGTGATATTGCCAAATCTAAGTGATAAATCAGCAAACAAGCAGGATGCTGAAATCCCTAGACGAACGAAGCAAAGAGGTGAAGGGATGAGTGAAAAATGACGCTCCAAGTTTCAAAACTTTGAGATCAATGTCATCACACAATTTTTATCGTCTGCCGAGGTTTCTATATCTGTCACCGCACAATTATCATCGTCTGCCCAGGTTCCTACATCTGCCATCATCTGCGAACAAATCCTATAGCGGGAGGCTTTCTCATGCATTTCCCAGCGTTTTCCTCACAGCAACCGCTTTGTGGTATCGCTCTTTTAAGCGTTAGTAAGTGTTCGTATGGCATTAATTACCGGAAAATTTCAACGTAATACAGTAAGCGCTTCTGCGAAATTGGCTGCCTGCAATCCTTTCGTTCATCGTAATTTAAACGGTCGCAAAAAAAAGAAAGAAATCGCAAGCAATCATTCCCATGCATACTTCTTACCAAAAAAGTTTAGCTAACAACAATGATCTAAAAAGTTCATAAGAGAGTCTGCCCAGAAAGCGACAAACTGTACAAGTTCGTATAAAACAATATAAAGATTTAATTTCCTTTTAACTAACAGAATAATTAATGGAGAACAGTAATCAACGAAAATTAGGAAAAAAAACAATGATTGAGGATTTAAAATTTAACAAACCTGAATAGTGAGGACGATCCATGATTGAAGATTTTGTCTATGAAAAAGATCCTTAGCGACCGACTGGTGCTTTAGCGCAGAACGCAATATGATGAGCACAAGTTTGCGCGATTCCATATCCGATATACTACTCGTAAATAACGAAAGACATAACTTTATGCCATAGCTGAAATCGAGACTGTTGGCAACAATCCAACAACGAGATTCGAATGATGCATACTTTTAGTTCTAGAAACTCTAGCGTTTCAGATCAAGACAAAAGGTGGGGAGAGGGCGAGGACAAGATGAATTAAGAGACGGCTTATGCGAAATTGCATATTTACAAAAGAGTACTAAAGTCGATTGATCAAATTTTTAGAGAAACAACGAGAGAGAGAGAGAAAGAGATTATGCATGCAGTAAGTACCGTGTCCAGAAGAGGTCAAACCTATGAGTAAAACAGGATTCAATGGTGATCGCATGCGAGCCGCCATTTCCTTAATAAAACTATCAGGAGATACTGCACTAAAAGCGACTAAGCACGAAGGTTTACGGTTTTGCTAAATAGGGAATGTGAAATTCTTACCAGTACTTCGAGAAATGCAAAAAACAAATAAATAAATAAACACAACTCCCAAACATAGGAACACTCGCCAAATTTTTTCCAGAATTTCTCAAATAATCTAAAGGTCGATTTAGGGGTGTTGCCAATTCCTCTATACAACCATTCTAAATCCGTTGAGTCTCGTAAGTCGGCTTCGTACATTTTGGCTAAAAACGAATAAACACAAAGAATCAAACAAGTATTGAATATTATGAATGAATGAGCAACTGGTGGTTATTTAATTACGATAAATAATACACTAAAAGAAACGAGTAAGAAAAAAAACGAACCGTTTTTGGAAAACATTATAATCATTTGGTTCAATGAGCGAGTCGGCGATCAATGTCAAAATCCAATGCCGTTCCTCGCGGTAATGTTCCGTAGACGAACTCAAGAATAGCTTGTAAAATTCCGGCACATTGCCAAGATCAATTGTTGGCTTTAATAAAAGAAACGACAGGACTGGCCCATAGACTGGATCTGCGGCATTCAGAAGTAGTTTACTTGTTCGGGCAAAAAAATGTGAAACCACTGCAAAACAGAAAGAAATAGAATAAAAATAAATTCACCATCGCTAAATCAAAACCCTTTAGCTATTGATGTAATCAGTTAGAGGAATTCTGTGGCTAAAATTTTCTTTGCTTAGAGCTCAGAAATCCTTGACAGCGGGCAATATCGAGTAAGGCATATTCCAACAAACTATGAGCTTCAATAGGGGAAGCATTCTCAGGTTTCTCATGCATTACATTTCGCTGACATTTCGTACAAATTCCAACAGCTGTTTTGAGAATAAAACCGAAGTCTGATTACCTTCTCCTATTTTTAAATGAATGATTTGGCCACCCATTCAAATTTCTTCCTCCGCAAAATGACAGTACTAGCATCAGAATGGTTGCTTTAGGCTGATCGCAACTCCTTTAGCAGCATCCGCAGTTCGCAATCGAACGCCGATAATTATTACGCAGCTATGAGGCGGCAATAGAAGATCCGGAGCAAGCAGAAAGACGTTGAATGCAAGGGTATCCATTTTGCATTACTCATATATTTCAGTATGCCGACTCGACCGGCGATCCATCTGTTGCTCGAAAATAACGGGAGTAGGTGCTCTTTCCGTGTTTCGACAACCCTGGTAGACAATATTCAACGGCATTTATACACGCGCATACTTACCATGCGGAATTCGTTGATTAGGACGTTCAATACTATTTCTAAAGAAACGGATAAGATATATAAATAAAGATTTCTCCACGAAATCCTCAACGCTGAGATCAGACAAATGAGACAGGAATCGCCGCAATATGACGTAGGATAGCGCACGATCCGAGTGACACTTAACACTCGTCGCCGCAAAAGCGAATGATAACGCATTCGATTCGATGAATTTACGTGAACTCAACTAAAATCATTAGATATATTAGAGGTGCCAAATAAAATGATTAGCAAATAGGAATGCCGCATCACTCTACTGCTTCCTTTCATGTGACTATATAAGTAAATTAGGGTTGCACAAAATTTTAAAAAATCTGTGTAGACAATCAAAATTCGCGTGCTAAAATGCAAAATGTGATGGCAAATTAACGCCTCATATCAATCAATATACTACAGACGTAACAATTCTTGATCATATATCAAATAACCTAAAGCAAAAATCCTAGTAGTGAAAGACCTGGGCTCTAAAACGAAGTATGGGCATAATATGAGGAAGAACGCAGGAAGGCGAAGAAAAAGTAAATGTCTATATTGTTCTTCGCTTTAAAGAGAGCTCAATCAGAGCTTCCAGCCAACTAGTAAATCTTTGCTGCTCAGCTAGTTTTCTTATAAATGTAATCGGCAGTCATCAGGATGCACTATGTATTTCTGCAGAGAAACGCTGAACAGCAAGCTTCAATCATTCCCCAGCAAAAATAACAAGGATTCTACCGTCGGAGCGTCAAGACGAAAATGGAACCGTGAGGAAGAAGGACGAGGAGAAGAAGGGGGTGGGGGGGAGGTGAAGAGGATCAATACGAGGAAATTGCTTCTCACGGCTAATTTACAAAGAAAATATAGAAGAAACAATGGTAGAATAAGAAAAGCGCAGCTGAAAGCTGAGACCTCGACTGAGCTCAGAAAGATGAAGATAGCAAATCCACATATGATCATCCCTGTCACAATGACGATAATGCGATAACACTGCTATAGGAACAAGAGCTCTCATAACACATTCCTAACGGTTTCGCTTGTTGCTATAGGCTTTCTAATATAAAGATTTTACAAGTCAACATTTAAAGCTTAATTTAATTCTTCAAGTCAACATTTAAAACTTCATATAATTTCTCGAATCAACACTTAAAACTCAATATAACCGCGAAACAAACAACGAAAAAGTGCGTGCCGTTAAAATCCGATAAAAATGCAGAGATCAATGTTGGAAATTTTACTGACCTACGCAAGCTTGAGAAACGTTTTGTTGAGTGAGCAAAGGTATTTCTCCAACGCTAAATCCGATGACCCGATAATGGATTTCAGCGCCTACGCGGTAAACTAAAGGAGATAAAAGATTTCTTTGGTCAGCTAAGGATTTTTCTAAAGCTAAATATAAGCCAACATTTCCACAACACAACAGGGGCTTCACAAATCCCTGACTAAAGCGAAAACGATGCGGACAAAAAAACCCTC
>JPKZ01003059.1:330233-369982 GCA_000803305.1 Toxocara canis | reverse complement strand
GTGGAGGGATGGAGGGTGGGGGGATGGAAGAAGGCAGAAAGAAGAGCAGAAGCGTTCAGCTGGGGTCGATTTGAAATTCCTTTTGGGTAGCCCAATACCGAACGTGGTCGGCCGACGAGCTGGTTTACCGTCGCTGAGAAGAGATCCAATCGAAAAGGATGCCTTATCATGAGGCATTTCGACCGTAAAGAGGTTGGATGGATGGAAAGGTCGCCGAGTACGCACCGAGAGGGGGGGGGGAGAGGGGGAGGGGGGTTCGTACAGTTGCAAATCTGTCTTGAATAGTCAGCTGGTTGTCATGATGGTTTTTAGAGTCGCCGATGACTTTCGTTGATTTGTTGACAGAGGGAACTGCTTTCTTATGCAAAAGGATATTGAGATGTTGGGATGTTGCACAAGTAAGCGCTAAGAGTTACTGTTTATTTTATGTACTGTGTTACTCCTATATTTATTGCTTGTATTTTTATAAACTTTCTGTTTAGTTATACACTTATTGTGCTCATCATTTTGCCAAATGCGATGAAATTTGCGGTTTTTCGTTTCGGAACTGTGAGGTAGATCGCATCCTAAGCGAAATTTTCGAAAACTTTGTGCAACTGTGTGCGCGAGATGGGAGAGGGGGAGGTGGAGGGATGGAGGGTGGGGGGATGGAAGAAGGCAGAAAGAAGAGCAGAAGCGTTCAGCTGGGGTCGATTTGAAATTCCTTTTGGGTAGCCCAATACCGAACGTGGTCGGCCGACGAGCTGGTTTACCGTCGCTGAGAAGAGATCCAATCGAAAAGGATGCCTTATCATGAGGCATTTCGACCGTAAAGAGGTTGGATGGATGGAAAGGTCGCCGAGACGCACCGAGAGGGGGGGGGGAAGAGGGGGAGGGGGGTTCGTACAGTTGCAAATCTGTCTTGAATAGTCAGCTGGTTGTCATGATGGTTTTTAGAGTCGCCGATGACTTTCGTTGATTTGTTGACAGAGGGAACTGCTTTCTTATGCAAAAGGATATTGAGATGTTGGGATGTTGCACAAGTAAGCGCTAAGAGTTACTGTTTATTTTATGTACTGTGTTACTCCTATATTTATTGCTTGTATTTTTATAAACTTTCTGTTTAGTTATACACTTATTGTGCTCATCATTTTGCCAAATGCGATGAAATTTGCGGTTTTTCGTTTCGGAACTGTGAGGTAGATCGCATCCTAAGCGAAATTTTCGAAAACTTTGTGCAACTGTGTGCGCGAGATGCAAACGTTTAAAATTGCTGTTTTCATCACAGTCATAGGTTTACTAAATGCGCCTTGCTTCCAAATGCTAAAATGTATCTTTGTTTTTTTCTTCGATAATATTTTCCTTTTTTTGACTTGTGCTCGGCGAAATCGAGGAATGCAAGAAAATAAGGGGAGAGTACCTATTTATGTAGAAGTTACGTTTTTATGAAATCAGTGCAGCCGCGAAGCCTTCCCGCTCATTTTCCTGGTCATTGGCTTACATTAGCTGGCTGATCTGCGGCAGCTGAAAAGGTGATTCCGAATAGAAACTGCCACAACTCATAGATCACTGTCTTCCTCCCCCTTCTGCTCTCTGTTGATTGTGAGTATAGGGTGTTATTACTGCCATACGTGATGCACTTAATTAAAAGCACATCGAAGCAACGAAAAAGCGTTTCCATCATTTTACGGCCGGCCACACACGTGAATTTGTTTTATTATTAAGCGTCGTTCAGATACATTATCTTCTTATCTTGAAAGCGAAAAAAAAACTTGAGCGTTATCTTGAAAACGAAAAATTTGAGCGCTCTTTCGTCACTGAACTTGTTCATTAAACCGATTATTTCTTTTCTAAGACCGTCTTTATCATGGGAGCTCCGATTCGGATATGCAGCTACAATGTTCTCTGTCAGGATACAATATCGAAAACGCAATATCTGTATAAACATCTCGCGTTCGTTTTATTTTCTTCATTCGTTTTTTTCCTTAACTTCGACCATTTCCTTTTTTTAGTCGTTCATATTTTTTACATAGATAATTTTACCTGTAATTTTTAATGTCTTAAAATTTCTTTTTACTTTTTTTCTCACTTCACCTGGAATGAAAACTGTTGATTTTAGGACAAATGAAAAGAGTTTTCTAAGTCCCAATCGTAAAACTTTTTCATTTCTTCTGAAATTTTATCTCCAATTCTGAGCCGACGCCCATCGTCTTCGCTGGGATTTTGTTAGTTAAGGGCGGCAGCAAATTGTAACAGTCACTTACATTCATATGGGTGACGTATGATTGACTTTCTCATTCTACTTTCACATCTGTCATATTTTTTTCGCGTTTATGCGCCTTACACAAACGACACGGACGCGTATCGTAGTATAATACGCGTATCTTAGTATAACAGGCGTATCTCAGTATAACACGCATACATTAGTGTAGTATTATATTTCCACTTGAATTTATCCATATCGGCAGCGATTCTCTACAGAGACTCATCACATTTTTAGCTATTGCTTGCCTTCGAAGATCATCGAAAAGAAAGTGTAGGTTGTTAGTAGCCATTACGCTTGAACGTTACCTATGGAATGCGACTGTCGTATATTCATTTTTGAAGACTTTACTGCAGTTATTACTGTCGTATATTCATTTTTGAGGATTTACTGCAATTCGAACCAAAAGAACTCCATGCAGCCTAATAAGCTTCTTGAAATTTCTCTTTATTTGCATAATTTCCTGGCCGTCATATGGAGCATTTCTATGCACTTCGTCTCAGTAACGGGCCTCATGAAAGCCATTTTTACAGATGTGCGGAACGTGCATATCAGCTTCAATGGCCGTATAGATCGAACTTACTAGCAAAAGAGTTTTCAATGATTTCGGCGGATATACTGTGCTTACAGGAGGTTCAAGAAGAGCATTTTTATAACTTCTATGTACCAGTTCTTGCGAAAGGTAAGTGCGCTTTTATAAAACCAAACGATATTGGAAGTGAATAGCTAAACGACAAAATGTTTTACCATCTCGCTGTGGAAAGTTCTGGGATTTTTTTTGTGATTGTCTTACCAAAAATGATAGCTCATGGCCTTATCCAGTTGAGTAATTCGACTTATATGATAGTTGCATGTATATATATAGGTCTGTGTCAGTAGCGCTTTTGGCTGGCGAACCGAGTTGGCTCCTTTCAGTTCCTTTCATATCTGGGGTCCTCGTCGATCTCCATTCGGCAGTTTGGGAGGATGTTCCTAAAGCGTTCAGCTAATTCGGATGCTCTGTAGCTGCCAGTGCGATTTTAGCGGAACTGAGTTTCCATGTTCCCGTCGACTAACCACGTCGTCCCAACCGAAGACGAGAATTGAGGACAGAGGGGGAGAGGGGTGGGAGCGGATTAGTGTTCCTTTGTGCAAAAAAAAAAATCGTTTTGCGGCCTGCTTTAGGAGCGTAAGTTTCTACCTTACAGAACTTGTAGTTGGGATAGGAGTTGTATTTTACGACAACCGGCAAAACAGGGCTTCGGTCAGGGGTGCGGGTAGGGTTCCTTATGCAGGTAGTTTGCCGATCGTGAAAGCTGAACTGAAATGGAGCAGAATTGCCTCTTACTGTGGCTGCTTTCAGCTGGCTACAAAGGACAGTTCAAAAAGCGAACACGTGATATGGTCGATGGATGTGCCATCTTCTATAAGCCACCTATGACACTCGTTTCCTATCAGCCTATCGAATATTTCGTTGGTGAAGATACAGTCCTCAATCGGGATAACATCGGTATGCAAGTTCTTTGCTTGAAACCGTATCGGGAGCGTTTGTAACTTTATGAGCGAAACAAAGGGGTGCAAAGTAATCGGATGCACTTTTCTTTGTTTGTTTTTTTGAGGAACGTCAGTTTTAGGAAGCACATGTGCGCTTATTTCGTTTTCATGGTTGTTAGATGTAACTAAGCTTAAGTATTTTACTGAAATATGAATGGAAGTAATCGTAAAGATGTGGATAGTTGTACAGTTATGCAGTAGCGTCGTTTGAAACTGAATGCAAAAGTATGACAGTTATCATGCTATGTACCTGGTGAACTGATAGTACTCGTAATTCAGTTTACCTCTTTTCGTTTGACGAGATTGTTTTAGCACTGACTTTAGCCGCAGGCGTCTTTCTAAATGATAAAAAGGGATCATCGATCTGTCCGATTATGATTAGAGAACTACATATAGCTGTTTCATCCCGCCACATTTCCTCACTTCTTCCTCCACCTCCCCTCTCCCCTCCCACACTCCCATCCACCCCTCCGCCCTCTCTCCCATCAATTTCCATAACATCCAACTTTGCAGGACAGTTGGCAAGATTTAAAGAGATGTTCACGGGTAGGGAGCTGTGCATTGCGAACACACATCTTCTCTTTAACAAAAAACGTGGCGACGTTAAGCTGGCGCAGTTAGCACTGCTGCTAGCTCATTTAGACAAGGTTTGGCGATCGTTTTATTTGTTCCAATCGCTTTAGCATAAACATACTTCCGCTGTTTCTTAACAAATATAAAATAGGATAGCTGTTTTTCTTTGTGTGGTGGATAAACGAAAATTGTAGAAACCGTTTTTCGAACGCATAAGATTCTTCAGTAGTTTTTATTTTGAAATGCTCAGTCGTAAAAATTTTTCAGTTTCATCGTTCGACAAGGTTTTCTCTAAATTTGTGTGCATATATTAGAATTATTAGCGGATATAGAAAAAGAAATCAACTCATTCTCGAGAATACCGTCGCATATAGCACTCGCTTTCTAAGTTGCGCAATTTTCTTTCAACTTTCCCAGATTTTCTGTTCAACTTTGTTATTTTGCGCCTTTAAATGTGAATCATTGATTTCGTCAGAATCACCGCTGTTCCCCTAGTCTACCAGTGCTGTGTGCGATTGGTATTTTATTTAGGAGTTTTGCTCGTCGACTGCTCCATTTGTCACTTTTACGAAGTTCTCTTGTACTGAATGCGTTTATAAGTCCCGGTTGTAACAGTGAAACCAGTACGCAGCTTTAAGCGAGATTATGCTGCCTATTGGTATTGATTGGAGCGGCGAAGGATGTGACTGCTAGAAGTGAAGGTCATTGAAAGGAGGTTTTATTTGAGGTAATACGATAATTTATACAGGAATGTGGTCCAAACTCGGCTCGTCCATGTCCCTATGTGCTATGTGGTGATTTTAATATGGAGCCGCGATGTCCGATCTATGAATTCCTCATGAATGGACGTTTATCATTCGAAAATCTAAGAAGCGGACATCTATCGGGTTCCGGTGAAAATGGTGGTCGATTACTTAGGACGAACTTAATGCCCCCTCAGACGATGATTGGCACCAATTGTCGCTTCGGATTTCGAAAAAGTTCGTTTCTTTGTTTTGCACATGCATTTTGCGGGCATATTGCGCTTGCACTGCATGACAGAATTCTTTGTTTTGCGCATACATTTTGCGTATTTTTGCAACTGAATTGCATGTTAGCATGACTTAAGCGACAAATTTAATTCCCTGATTTGTTGAGGATTTAAGCGATTTGAAGTATCAGCAAGATAATTTCCTCTGCGGCTTTGTTGGGCACAAGAGGGACTTTAGAATTCGAAATTTTCATGCATATTGTTAGTAATTTGCAGTTGTGAATGTAGAGTGATTTTTAAAGAGCATAGTTTATAAGTTTTGTCTGGAGAACGAAGTGCTCCGATGCCCGGGTAGATTTCATAGTTTTATTTTTTACTGAAATCTATTAGTGGATTTTATTGTTTCTTAATCTACTAGGATTTTAGTAAAACAAGAGGAAGTACAGTTAGTGTATTTTTGTGTGCGATTGAAAAAGCTACCGCGTGTGTTTCCTTCTCTTTCGCTCATCCTTCTTTTAACTTTTTTTTTAAAATTCGCTTATAAACAGGAAATGATACGACAAAAAAATGTTACGCAGTTTTTAACGGCTTGCTTCAGAGCAAAAGCATTATTGCGATGAGTTTTGTTTCCTTGGTGGTATCATAGCAGTTGCTGATATCTTGGTATTATTATACCAGTTGCTGATATCATAGCGATGTTAAGCAATCGGTGACAAGCGTTCTCGAATTTGGCCTTTGTGGCAATTTAGATGGTGTAGTATCATCGTATTCGAAAGCCAATGAATGGACGCATTCTTTGCAATTTGCGAGTGCCTACACGCACACGAGCGTTGACTATTGGGTAAGCTGTCAACCAGTTTACTCAACTTAGTTTTTTGCTCATTATTCGAACCGTAAAGATTCCATGTGGAGTTTATTCGACTAGGCATTATATATCGTCACATGAGGCATCAGCTTCCTCCGCCTCAAGTATGTGGGGGCATGCCGCGAGGAGTGAAAAAAAATTATCGAATTCAATTATATATCGTCACATGAGGCATCAGCTTCCTCCGCCTCAAGTATGTGGGGGCATGCCGCGAGGAGTGAAAAAAAATATCGTATTTCAATAATACGGGAGGTGGGGCAGCGATAAGATCAGTAGAGGCACGGAAATTCCAAGTCAGGACTGACTCATTGAAGGTAACTAGCTTGCATGCGATGCGATTTGTCATCGTTTGTTCTCTCCCTCATAAAACTGGCTTAGTGAAACGTAGTCGGAGTGGACCTTTTTTATTACCTTCAGCAATCTTGTTCCAGCCAATTTTTTCGTTGTTTTGATTCCGTTATGAGTTCACCGTAAAAAGAAAAAAAGAAAATCCAAGAGGCAACGAGTAAAAATGGTTGTGCAGAAATTATTGAACAAATTGAACAAATTTGAACATTTTGAATTTGTAGACCTAATCTTTAACAAAAGTAATCCGATCAGTGATCTGATTTGCGATAATATGGGCAACTAATATTATTTGTTCGCCAATTTTTTTACGGTCAAAGATGGCAAACTGTGCTTGGGGATCTGTGTGGGCTGTATGGTCGGGCTGTGCGAAAGCGTGTGACAACACGATGAGAACTTCCATTTGAATGTGATCTTAGAATACCGCTAACAGTGAATTTTCGTGCAACCAGTGCAATTTTTTTCGATGGAGCGCAAGCTATGGGCACATAGAAATTTAGATGCCTAAACAGTGGAATGCCGATTCTTGAGATATACGATGCTGTTGTCTGTATACGATTCCGTTCCTGTACCAGTAGGTGGTGTTGTCCCTATACTGTGCCGTTTCTGTGCCAACAGAGTTCTAATACAGCAAGAATCTGGGAAAGTCGACAACATTGTTAAAAATATGCAAAATACATAATTTAATACAAGTGTAGTGGTTCAAAAATCAAAGGCACTCATTACGAAGTTTGACCCCTCAAAATTCACATCCGGGTGTTTAGTCAAGAGGTCAGATATTTAATGCATTCTAACATGAGAAAAGCACTGAGTGTTGGCTAGTTCACTCTGATTGAGTGTGCGAGCCAGCCTCCAAAGGAATCTGGCTCCGTAGTCGATTTACACAGCTCCAAACAGGGGACATAAGGCGAGTGTCGTTTAAGAGGGAGGGAGGTAGAGAAACCTGTCTCTGCTCTGTTTTGCTTTGTTGTCTGTAATTTGGCGCTATTTTTAAGCCTGAAGTATCGGCATTTTCTTCGGACGGTGCATTTAATCCGGATTTCCTCTTTTATTCGATCAGTTCAAGAAACCCGCTGGTTTGTCTGTTTGCATTCGTTTAAGGAGTTACCTTATTTGTTTAACTTGTTTGCTTATTTATATGTCTGCATATTTAATTGCTACTTTTTTATTTTCCTACCTATTTGTTTATTTGTTTGCTTATTTACGTGGTAGACTAGTAGCATCAGCTGTATTAGGAGCCCTCAATAGTAACATCAGCTGTGTTAGGAGCCCTTACTAGTAACATCAGCTATGTTAGCAGACCTTAGTGCTAACATCAGCTGTGTTAAGAGCCCTTGTATATAATTTACCTAGCTTAATGTTTAGTGGAATTTCTTTTAGTGACTGCTGCCATGATGAGGCTTGCTACGATATCTCTTTAAACTCATTTTTTACAATGTCGATTTTCTTAGCTTTTTGGCACGTCATCACCTTCATTGGCTCATATGTTGAACACATATCGCGCCAAATTTCCGGGCAAGAACAAAGCAGTGAACGCACTTGAAGTCGTTTAAGTGATACAGAGACTAGCTTCTGAGTACACTGAGGTAGGAGGATTGATTGGATTGGATTGCTGCCACCGATCTTTGCGTACATTGGTTGACTAATTGTTAAGTGATTAGATGGCTGAGTTCGTTGGAATTTTGTTTAGATCTCACAATCTCATCTTACATTTCGAGCTAAGCCTTCGAAAAAAAATGGCTGAAAGACCGAGTTTTTTTGATAGTTCAGATTTTTCCGGTAAAAGCATGTGAAAATCTATACAAAAATTTGTTTTTTTTGTTCATAAACTGGACTCAGTATGGTTTTATTCACTGTACATTAACTGCTACTAACAGCGATTTCAGCCACCAGGAGATGCGAATGGAGCGGTCAATTTGGTGGAGGGTCCATTACGATTAATTAGACGTCTTGCACTCCCAAGTGAACTCATGCTTCGAACAACTCTTGGACCATGGCCGAATCAAGTAACACCCTCGGATCATATCCCACTTATTGCTGATTTCATCCTTCAGTAGTGTTTGCTAATCTAAATGAACATTTTATTGCATTTGATCGTTGAGAAAGTCCGTTGTTTTAAGAATGCGGCTTTTGTTCTGCAGCTCGGACAAATTAACACTGTACAGATATGCAAATGGGTAATTGTGCAGTGGTAAATGGACAGGCTCTCAGGGCACAATTTAGGACACCGTTCAGGTGTTTTCTGTGCTGGCAGTTAATGGTGAAACTCTTGTTTAGCGCATGATTTTTATCGTTTTCGAACTTCATTTTGTGCCGTATTTTGCAACCTGTAAAGGCTTTAATCGTTGTATATTCCGATGTTTTTCGCCATAACTGTTTGGGAGGAGTCGGAATAGCGGTTTGGAAGGAGTCAGAATAGCTAAAGAATTGAGTGGAAGTACAGCGAATTTGGGATCATGGTTTAGAGGTGTGAACCTTGCTTACGGAATTGGAGCGGCTGTAGCTTGAGTCATCTTAATGCGTCATCTCAGCAGCTTGAGCGTTTTGATATTGCCGCTGCGTTGCTAGCGTCTTATGAATATGGGGTTATCATATTTGAAGTCCGCTCCTTTCATGCATGTTTTCGAGGTTGCTTTCCTTTTTTGCTAATTACTCGGTACGGGTTTTATAGTTTTTTTTGTTGTAACCTCTCTTGATAACCTCGAAAGGTTTTTTCTTTTTCAAATTTTCAAATGATTTCTTATATTTTTCATTTCGTTTCGTCTTAGATCAGTTCTCGCCTGTGACTTGTGTTAATACTGGCTATTCGGTTTCTGATCACTTTCATTATTGCGAAATTTCAGCTCCGTACATTAGTCACTTGTTGGTCGGTGGCAAATTTTATGCGTTCAGTTGCGAATGCATGACTTCGATATAACTCGTTCCATGTTCCGTTCTTTGTATTGATTGCTTTTTTTGCTGCTGTAGCAAAATTGCAATAACATTTTGCATCGTTCTGAGCAACCTAAAAAGGGCGAGGGTTAACGAGCACTTATCCCTTGAGGATTGAAAGACCAACGACAAGGAAGTTGGCATGAGAACTGCTTTTGACGAAATCGTACAACTTGTTGGGTATATATACTGTCATGAATAAGCTAATTTAATTGTGCGTTATGCGCAGCTGAACAATTGGGTAGACAGACTACACTTTTTTTCGTCTATCACTCGTTTTGCAACTTTTCCTTCATTATCTCTGGTTCGTCGTTGTAATTGATGCTGGAAGCTCAAAGCTCAAGCATTTTCAAATATCTCTTCAAGGGCATCAATGATCGATTAATCATTCGTTGTTCAGAACGGCATTTTTTTAAGCTTATTCGATTAACATCCCTTTTTATACTACGCGTGAGAAGGAAAATAGACATACATAAAAGTGATCGGACTTCATCTTTTAACGTATACCATGTGTACAATGCGGCCACCTTATAACATCTGCAATATACATTCTCGCATCCGTAATAGCCGTTCTTGTATTACTTACTGTTTGCGGGCGGTATATATGATTGCTGAAGTGGTAGGTTTTTTGCTCACACCGTTAAGCACCTTTCGGCTGCTAGCGATGGTAAGGTATTGCCTTTTGAAGATTCACTGTTCGTAGGACTTGGAAGCGCATCTGACACTTGGATTAGTGAGTGCTAAGCTTACCAGCCTCCCGTATGTTGAGAAACCTGATGCTTTTATGCAGATGAGTGATAAAAGAGGATTAGGAGCTGATTTGCTTCGCGAATAAAATTTTCACGGCGATGTACTGTTCGTGTCTGAAACTGAGCGAATCGGAATCGAAAGTTCCTTTTGCTTCATTAACGCACGCTTAGGTTGCTTTTCGTTGTGATCATAGACCAATCACTAAAGACCAAATCGAAAAATTAGGAGCTGTGATTGCCGAATGGAATAATGCTGCGTTGTGCTTTACTAGTTTCAGTTTCCTTATAGGGTTTTAAAAACTTCTTTCATCGTGAATTTTGCATTTTTCATAGGTAGGAGAATTTTTTTTTTTCGTGGAAGACTAGTTGAACTCGAAAAACCTCTCTAGATCAGATGTAGTGAGGTGGTTTGGTGTAATTAGCATCCACTCCCCCCACCCCCTCTCCCTCCCCCTTCCCCACTCGGCACCCTTCTCTCGGATTTGCCCTTTTCTTGAAAGCAGAATTTTTGTGACAGCTATAAAATATTTCGCTGATATCTCCTAAAGTGTCCATAAAAGATATGTTTACGGGTGGAAAGCTGAAAGGGAAGCAAAAGGCAACACCTTCATTTCACTTCCCTTTCATTTCTTCGTTTCAGGGAGAAGTGTTCATAACAAATTATGCATTTTTATTTACGCAACGATGTCGCGTGTTTTGAATTGCGGTCAGTTATGCACTCTAGATTGATTTCAGCGATCGTTTAGTGGTTGGTTTCAACTAGCTTCTGTCGTTTAGCTTTACATTCCTGGGAGCATTTGTTTACTGACTGCAGAGTCTAAAGGGCTGCTCATTGCCGATCTCATGCTCCTCCCTCCTTCCCGCATCCTCCCAGCCCCTACCTTCCACCTCTTTATAGCCTTTCATTTTTTTTTGTGACAGCTATAAAATATTTCGCTGATATCTCCTAAAGTGTCCATAAAAGATATGTTTACGGGTGGAAAGCTGAAAGGGAAGCAAAAGGCAACACCTTCATTTCACTTCCCTTTCATTTCTTCGTTTCAGGGAGAAGTGTTCATAACAAATTATGCATTTTTATTTACGCAACGATGTCGCGTGTTTTGAATTGCGGTCAGTTATGCACTCTAGATTGATTTCAGCGATCGTTTAGTGGTTGGTTTCAACTAGCTTCTGTCGTTTAGCTTTACATTCCTGGGAGCATTTGTTTACTGACTGCAGAGTCTAAAGGGCTGCTCATTGCCGATCTCATGCTCCTCCCTCCTTCCCGCATCCTCCCAGCCCCTACCTTCCACCTCTTTATAGCCTTTCATTTTTTTTTTGCTCATGGCTAGATACTCTGACATTCACGTTTTGAGTGACTTGGCCTTAAATTTTTCCCAGAACTTTTGACTCTCTCTAGTGTTCGTCGACTTGTCGATTGTGAATCAGTTCGATTTGTCCTCAAAATTCAGAATATTCACTGCTGCCCCTCTCTCTCCTCCTTCACCCGCTCATTTCATCACCCCCCTTCCCCACCAGTCGGAGAGGGAAGCTAGGTATATCCCTCATGTATGGCTTGATCCCGTGAAGATATCCATTTTCTGTTCGGGTTTGCCTGATCTGTCGTGAAAGCCCGACCATGGTCAAATTACAGGTATTATGGAAAGTTGCGGTGCGTAAAAGAAAATTTTGGAGCCAATGTTGTTGTAAGAGTTCTTCCACAACACTAGCATGTTACGCGGAGTTATGGTAGTTACACGGTGCGTATGAAGTTTAAAAATTTCTAAAAATTTTCAAAAAAATACATTAAAATAACGTTTGTTAATGAAAATTGACGTTTGTAAGTCAAAACAATAAAAGGAATCATGAGCAGCAAGTAATGGCAATTACAGTTAGCGATCAGTTCATTGAATACAATAATTTTTTTGCTGGACATCATCAGGGAGACGCTGGGGCCAGCAAGCCAAAAGGCTCACCTGTCCAGCTTAATAGCGATGGATGCTAACCGTCGTGATTTCGGCCCTTGTCTCCGATCACGGGGTTTTTTTTGCAAGAAAGAGTATTGTTTGAGGTGGTAATCATCATAACAGAAATAAGAACAGGTTAATTGTTGGAGGCAATGTTGTTGTAAGAGTTCTTTCGCAACACTGAGCAATAGCTGTCAATGAGCCTTTTCCGAATTGTGCAATGAGCAGCAACTCTACTCAATGTGCCAATTTTTAGCAATTTTCTTCATAGTTGTAGCTCGTTCTCGCCGACGAACTTGTGCATGCATACGCATATGCATATAATTACGATGTTTCTGTCAGCAGCGCTGATAAAATGTTCAGCATAATTCTTTTGCTATTCCAACAATAGCTTTCTTCATATCACGTTGATGGCTTACTAGTCACATCAAGGTCAATCGAAATTTAAGTTCTGTTTATTCGTCAGCAATTTCGCCAGCTTTTTTATTTACCCAGTTGGTCGAAACTTGGCTGTTTTTTCTGAATTTTCTTTCTGTTGAAAACATTCTTCCCGAAAAAGTTTACGTCTCAGACCTCTTCCTCACAACATCCGGTAACGTTATGCCAATGTCCCCATTCACTGATGCATCCTGTTGCGTTCGCGTGGACGGTGTGCTTATCAAAGAGCAGTTTAGAGGTGATCTTTTTTGAAATCGGAGCAAAAGAATCACTTTTCCTGTAACAGTTTGCAACTTTTTATAGCAGACCCCGACCAACACAAATTTATGTTATACAGTGCATCCATAATTGAGGCGTTATAGCCTATACAATATTTTTAACCACTTGTTCAAAACGATAACAACCAAATTTTTCGGCAGACGACGCGAATGAAGGGTGATTTAGAAGACGGTCAACCCATATTGGATCACAAACAACGAGGCGCTGATTCGTTTCATATTTCCAGTGTTACTTTTGGTCCTAATGCAATACTACTCCACTTGTGGACATTAAAAATATATATGTTGTTTACAGGTCTATAGATATGTATATATATATATATGTGTATATGGCGATGTGGGAGACCTCATATAGACCTGTAGACCTGTAGACCTGTAGGCATCATATATATATATATATATATTTGTGATGTATACACATATATATGCATATATTACATATATATATATATATATATATATTACATATATATACGTGGTGTGGGAGAGGGGGAACGTAGGACGCAGACATTGAGGCCGAGGAAGAATGTTTATTGAAACCAAACCGCTCTTTTTATGGTGACAGCGGTGGCCGTTGTTATCAGAATCGAAATAACATCAATGCTTTAATTGATATTGATTATATGACATAGTCCCAATAATTGATTTGAATAGAAACAGCATCGGCGCTTCGATTGACATTATGTATGCGAAATAGCAATATTTCCTTGAAGAACATTCAAGCTTCCGTTATATACGTACGCAATCACAATAACACCAAAAAGCATCGACCAAACAACGCTTTAATATTCATCACGTATGCAAGCAGTCGAAGATGATCCAAGATTTGGTTCGCGATCGTGACACTTCGCGGGGAGAAGAGGAGGGGGAAAAATGTTATTGAAATTTTCAAAAAAAAAAATTTTTTTGGCGGACCTTCGCGTTAGTAGAACACCGGAAACAAACATGACACGTTGTCAGAGAACCGAAAGCAACAAATGCTATAGAAGTGGCCGAAAATTGGTTAACCTTAAAGAATTCAAAGATAAAGGAGATATCAAATGATTGTGTTTATCTATTTCTGCGATGTCAGAGATATTTGAGAGTCGTTCAGCGTCAATGTAGTTTAAGGTCCGTCCAAGGTAGAAGTTAGTTCCTCCTCCTGGACAGAGGACATTACGAGACTTTCGAAATTTCGCTCGATGGTAATGGACTACCACCTTATTTGTTTCTTGATTTGGCTTCACAAGTTAAAGTAAACTGTGCTTGGTCAAATTCTACATGTGCTCCTGCCATTCCGAAACTGGTCTTGCATGATGCGGTTATTAAGTCACCAGAGGGACAGTCATAACATCCGGAAATACTAGCCTCAGTTACTTCGCAAGCGTTTTTTCTGCTTCCTTACTTATTTGAAATCATCGGAGATCGATCGGTGCCTCAAAAGTCATAGAGTGCTTAAATTGCGCTTTCATTGTTCTTGATTAAATTGCGCTTTCATTGTTCTATCGCTTTCCTTAAGGAGGACTTCATATGTTTCAACAGCGAGTACGTGTTTCTTTAATGTGAAGAGATGTTCGAGTAATTGTTCTTCATACTGACACGCTGCAACATTCTCTCTTGGCTGGCGTGTACAGATATCCTTGGGAAGAAGGCACCTGAATTTTCGAGCATCATTACGATTGGCACATTGATGCGGCATCGATATAAAAAATACGTTCTTCACCGGAAATGAATTTGGCAGTTCGTAGTGGAATAGGGGTCTGGCTAATCGCAATAAGTGTTAACTTTAGGCGATTCCATTCATATGGGAGACCGGCGATTAAATGAGCAGTGTGTTGTTCAGTTTCCTTTCCAGTAAATCTTATATCAATGATAGCTTCAAAAAGGTACGACCATGTCGGGCAAGAAAATACTTCATAAACTTTCTGGTCTCGCATGTATTCTATAAAACAAACATGTTGAGTCGCAAAGGAAACAACCATATGCGGCACAACCACAGCTTTCCGTGCAGTATGTGAATCCAGGAGCATCGTTGACGTGCTTCTCAAACTTCGTGTCAGTGATGATATCTGTACATTTGTTTTCTGTGCAGCTTCCTGCTACCGAACGCATTTTGCTGGAACTAACGGCCATTTGAAATGAGCGAGTAAAGTAAAGGCTCTTTTTTTTCATTGTGAGGCAAGTTTCTTCAATTGTATGGTCAGTGTGGCCAGGGCTTTGTTGCTCATGTCTTTATTTAGTAGTCAACATTGTTGTCCTTGAGGGGCGATCATTAATCGTACGCTAGTGGTCAAGATGCATTAGAGGGAACCATTTTCATATTGCAGGCACGAGGACTAAGAGGCTTTTAGAAGAGTGGGTATGGAGCAGGTATGACTAAGGGAATCGCGATGACAATAAGAGTTCCAGCTTTTCGGAGAGCGCATCTGAAATATTCGTTTCTTCTTTCGGAAGGGTGTAAGTTGTGTATGCTAATGACCTTCCGAATAACGTATCGAATTCGATTACAGCAAGATTGTATTATTAGGCGAGTGCAGGTGGAACCACAAAAATAATCACGCGAAGTATTGCGAAGAGTAAATAAATGGTAGACGGAGAAAGATTGTTAATAAATCGCAAGAGGATAACAGCTTTGGGGCTCATTGAGGATTTTCAATAAACGTCAAGCTGAAATAGCAAAGGATTAATTCGCAAAATGGCCTTGATGGACATTCTAATTTGATGCGCTTCGATACGAGACCGGATTTCCAGAGCTTAATCTTAACTATGTAGGGTTTTATTATGACTTCTTTATGAAAGATTAAGGTTTTGTTGTTATGTGGGTTTGCCCGATATATGCAATATGATCCGGAACTCACTTCCATGGCATCAAATGGAATGGTGGAGATGACTGTAACACCCCCCTGACTTGAAGACAACAATAAAACCCTTTGAATTTTCCTATCTATAAATTCGATTTATCGCGTTAAGTTCTTAGAGATTCAAATTGAAAAGTTGGAAATTTCAAACAGTTCAATTTAATCGTTTCGTTGGGTGCGCCAAATTCAAATGCGGCAACAATGCCGGGTCGAATAAAAACGAAGCTAAGAAAATTTTCCCAACAACACTGACAAGACAGCAGATCATTATGATAATTGCCGGGATGGATGAACCACTAAAAGCTTCATAATCAAAGGCTAGACGTGAACTCCTCCAGTCTGGGACGATGACGCTCCAATTAGCTAATGAGTTGTATACCTCCGGATGCTTTTCGTGCAATCGTTAAACGCGCTTTCATTAAACGTTGATTGTTTATTTTCGAGTCGACCATGCAACTCAATTTCGCGCTTTATTCGCTAAGACGAGACATGCCCCCTGGGACTGAGACGAGAAGAGGAAGTAGTCATTGCAATCAACATTCTAAGACAGTGCAAACGATTCCTACGCACAAACTGTTTAAATTCACTTATACTGTAAAGTTTGTAATCACAGATGTCGTTCATTGAAAATTCTTCAAGGTGGACCCAAACTCGTGGCCGCTGAAGTGCTAACGGGTAATGAATGGGACATTGTTCTAAAGTTTGGGCGTATAGATGCAAAAATGCTCCGGAGCCGTTCAGCCGCATGAGGAGACTACCAGGGCCCCCTCTTTTATCTCAGAAATGATGTTCTTGACAGCCCTATGTCATTATTTATTGGTCGTAGTCCATACCAGTCACTGTTTGAACGGATCCATGTAGCGCCAACGACATGTGTGAAACAGAGTACCGTTTATAGGCGTTCAAATTACCGCCTACAGGCGTTCACTACAAAAAGCAAAACGATCGATGAAAATACAAGAGCCATATACGTAATATGAGCTGCTAAAGATGGTCACAAGTTAGCGCAAAACAAATATAAGCCGTTAAAACTAATCACTAAGAATGGTAATTAATTCTCTATTCTCTATCCTCCAACTCATAAACTGACAACTTTTGTCGCATATAGGAGGCAATTAACACAGTTAACCTTTCAAACGTTGCTCACATTTCTATAGACTGCGCAATAAATTTTGATTGTCCCTCTTTTCGGTGAATGATTCGACCAAGATGAAAATCCTCAAAGAGAGTAGTTTTCATCTCGAAAGTTCAATTTGTTTGTTTTACTGAAAAATTTCTGAATGAAAAAACACATTATGATTCATAGGTGAGCTAATTAGTAACATCTTATACTGCTACAACTTTAGCGCTACAACTAACGTTAACGTTGATCAGTAATCAGCGACTAATTAGTTAAATGGAAAGCAATTGGTTAATTAGTAACGCTACAACTATCATCTCTTTAGGAAAATCACGCATTTCGAAATCATTTTAGACGAAATACCATCCATGTAAAACGCACAAAGGTAGCGACAATGATAAGAGGAAAGAACTTAAGAGTCGCAAAAGATCCCCAACATTATCACGACCGACGAACGACTTCATCGACCGAGTTGTTCAACAAATGCGTACATGTCTGTATCAAAATAGTGCTGCAATAATAATGAAAGTCGAATCTCAGCGTCTCAAAACATTTTTCCCTATTAAATCCCAAAAAATTTTTCAGTGATTCCTTTTTGTAAATTACGTTGCATGCGTCAATAGATTTTTCTGTTCAAAAATTTAAATTTCCTTGTTGACTGATTGATCGTTTTTGTTGGCTTACAGTGGCAAAAGCGAATCACTGAAGTGATTATTGCAGCACTATTTACCCAAGTTTAATTACCCAAGTTTGAGGTATCGATGGCATTTCGTGTATACTTTTTTTTTTTCTGGAGGCGTTGTTACATGCTTTCTTTATTGTAAATAAAGATTCCCTCTCTCTCTTTCTATTTCTTATGAATTCTTATAAACGAATACTTATTGCATCATAGTGAAAAGAGAATTTCGTTCTCTGATCGCTTAAAGAATTACGAAAACAAACAGAGAAGATTCATTAACGAAACCTTTTTGGTTCTCATCAAAGAGCACAGAGACAATGACAGCAGGAAAAACAATTGCCTTATCAAGGAAGAAAATTATTGCTTTCATTATGCTTTAAAAGCATGATCTTCACTTATTTGGCTTCTTATGATTTCATTCGAAACGCTTAAATATGCATATATTATTGCGTTTTTTTTTCGAAATTACTTCATTAGAATAATCAGAATGTGAAGTTGTCAGCCATTTGATGGCCGTGTGGAACCGTCATAAACAGATGTTCATTCATGTTCACAAATATATATATATATATATATTTACTTATATATATATGTGAACATAAAGAAGCATCTGTTTATGGCGCTTCCATACGGCCATCAAAAGAGTGATAACTTTACGCTCTGGTTGTTTTAATGAAGTATGTTTCTAATTTATTTATTTCACATATGTTTGTATGTAAATACATATTTTTTTTGTGTATTTGTATGATCGTTTATTTTTATGTTTTTTAAAGTTTCGTGATCAGAATTATTCGTGCTTTATAGAATCCTCCACTTGAGCTATTACCATGATGAGCGACACGCTGCCTTTATTTTGTGCTTTCAAAATTTCCCCTCTCAGAAATCAAAACGCAATTACGATTTTCTGTCAATCAAACATTCTTGCGAAAAAGAAATGGCTAAATGTTCGAGAGTGTGGGTTGCTTTATTTTTTGGCCGTGTGAGGGTCTCTAATTTTGCTTGCTACTATGATTTAAAACGGAACATTTTGAGGATTAACATTTTTAAGAAATATAAGAAACATTTAACATTCTAAAATATATTTCCGTTAGGAGTATTTGTTGGAACAGTCTTTTTTAATCTTCAACTTCTTAAAGCTTTTTGTGGACCAAACGTACAATGATTTCATAGCAGATTTGTTGTTTCGTTAAGTTTACGATAATAAGTATAACGCTGTACCCGTTGAATGTCCCAACTACTCCTGTCGTCGACTGTGCGTCATCACTTGCGGTGGGCAATGACGCATTCAGATATCCTCTTTACGCAAATTTCGCGCCTATGGCCAATGACTTAATATTTACTTAATGCGTCGATCTCTTTATATAGCATTAATGATTTATTCATTAAGTTATTCGCTGTATTCGAACAATATTTCATTAGCCAAAATGCGAATTCATTTGGCTTGTTAGGAGCATAAGTTTGCCATTAAAAAAAATTTATTTTATGGGCATAAACTCGTCCAAATTGCATTCGAATGATGTTTTTAGTTTGCGAGTGTATTTAATTGCGGCGATATGAAGAAGTTGAGTTGGTTTGGCTAATGATAATCATAAGGGCACGCAAGAATAAGGAAACAAATGACTTCTCTAGAGTGATCTCTAAACTGTAATCCATCTACGTTTACGGAACATTCATTACGCACATCCGGCTAGCTTCCTCTACTCGATCTCGACTATTTCATTGTCTTTCTTTGACGTTGCTCACCCGTGATCTTAACATAGGACACCTTGAGCGTATAAATTCGTGGCACTGCGAAAGCTTCGACAACGTTATGGAGGAGTGTCTTCGTTCACACCAGTGGTCTTCTTATTGAATTCTAGAGTTGTGCACATTTTTGGCTGCCAACTTGCCCCATCAAAGGCTTTTATTCTTGGACCCATAGAGTACCACAGGGTAAAATTTACTTAAATTCTTTGTTACAAAATCGTGAAACAGATTTCGCATATATGCTTCGATTATTGTTCTTAGTTAAGTAAGAAATTCTCATTTGCATGAAGCGTGAAACACGCTTTACAAATAGCTTCTTTTACAGCTCTCAATTTAGAATTCTCTGCCATAGCCTTATCCTAATCGGCGAGCGCCGAGGGCGATTTA
The DNA here is from genome assembly GCA_000803305.1 of Toxocara canis. Lineage (NCBI taxonomy): Eukaryota > Metazoa > Nematoda > Chromadorea > Rhabditida > Toxocaridae > Toxocara > Toxocara canis. The sequence continues at coordinate 350,343 of JPKZ01003059.1, read as the reverse complement.
TAACTCTTTTCTTTGATAGGATACGATTTCCTCAAAAAGAAAAAAACGAAAGCTAGGTGGAAAATGAAAAACGAAAATAACCTAATGAGTTCTATGTTTTCAAAACAAAACTTGAGAGGAAATGAAAATGGAACACAATGGAGAAAGTTATAAATTTTGTTAGAGAGATTTTTTATGATTTTCATGTTAAAAAAATTTTGCTTTCTATAGTCTGAAGTCAAATTCTTGATATTTTTATTCGAACATTGCCGTAATGATGCGCGAATGATGTCAAGTTGCATTTCGTTTAATCGTTAGCCAACAATAGCACATTTGCAAAGCATCGTTTGTACTGTGAGACCACCCCTTAGCATGCCAATTAGTCGTTTGTCGTTTTTCGGTTAAAGTTAACTAATGCCTCATAAATGGCTGAGTTTGTGCCATTCGTTGTTAAGCGAGCGAATCCATTCTTTTTTCTATGTTCATCTCTATCCTAACATTTTACGGATTTCGGTCCATCTTTGTGGATTGCCTTTCGTCATCTCGTCAGTGAGTATTTTCTGGAAAGCACTATATACTATAGTCATGTAGTGGGCGACAAGAATGATTTTCTCGATTGGAATCTTTTTGGTTTCTGAATCTTTTTTTTTCTCAAAGTTCGAAGAGTCATTAGGGCGTTTAAGTATGCTTTTTCTTTTCTTTGGAAATTTAATACACTTTTCTCTGATCAGCTGCTATCTTGTCTTTTGTTTTCATGCGATCGCCAGCTGTGAGAAAATCATAAACGGCTTAAGGTTTTGTAAATGCCTAAAGCATTGGTACAGCTATGCAGCGTAAGGCAATCGAACCGTACAAAGAATGTAAGGCTTTAGAGAAATCGTCATATCGTGTGACCATTTGAACTGCTTTTAATAGGGCTGGTTGCTTCTACGAAATTCACTCGTCATTTGCCGATTGATACGTTTAGAAACTTTTATTTTCGCCGCATAAAATTAACATTTTATTTTGTTCACCAAAAACTAGAGGATATGATCGATAAATCGGCCACAACTGTTCATTTGAAATTGACTGCAATTTTTTAGTACTTCTGATTGGTTGCCAATAGATGGATTTCTTTTCGATACTTCGCAGCTTTTTTCTTGAAATTTTCTAAGATCGAATTTTCCTCGTTAGTTAAAAGATTTTCGGTTAGTCAATAATTGCTAAGTTTCATCAGTTTTCCTTAATCGATAATTTCATTGTTTTTCGCTTTTTCTTTTTTCCTCACCTTTGGATTGTTAACAATGCTAATTTTTCATAATTTCCTCGTTTTTTTTGTGATGTTGCTATAATTTTTCCCTCGTTAATAATACTGTGTAATTTGAAAAAGAAATTTCTAATAGTGAACGATTTAGACGGTTGAAAGTTCGTCAATTATCGGCAATAAATATGATGCCGGAAGTGGTTTCCACTATAGAACAATACATTGCGCTTAATAAAAATATTAATGAAATATCTCATCGCCAAATATTAATTGCTTTTCTGTGCATGCCAATTGCACCTGTAGTTCGCCTATTTGCGCTCATCATAGCGGATCGGCGTTCCAGTGTTTATATGTCATTCAATTAACATGTTATGCTAAGTTATACATCTAATGAGTGTTGACGTTAATATGTGAATAGTAAATGCGTGTATATGTACTTTAACTTATTCAGACTATAAAATTCATTGCTTTTGCGATTGTAGCAGAAAAATTTATTTCGCGGAAAGCCGTGCCGAAGTAACGCGGAAGCTACTTCTGCTTGTATCTGTTGAATAGCGCTCTAAGTAAGAAGTCCCAAGTGTACCATATTCAACATTATGTGTATACGCATATGCTGTTTCGCCAGTTCAGCTCACTTTTTTTCTCCTTTTCATTCCGTATACACATATATATATATATATATATATATATATATATATATATAATATCATATAATGTACAATCCAATCTTTTTTCTTTCTTATAGAAAATTCAATAGAATGTTATCATGAGTTGCCATTAATTCTTTGCATGTTTATTTCTTATGACAAAATAAGTGCTTTTTGTGGCAGACATGATTGCCTTGAAAGCGTGCAAATTGTATGAGCTTAATGAGAGCTCGTGGGAGAAAAAGTACTAGGAGTTTTTGTTCTTGGCAGCCTTAGGCAAAAGATTGTTAGTATTCACAACATGCCAGTTGGCGTTCTTTCCTGGTTTTATGAAACCTTTGATGATCGACTTTGAAAATTTTTATCAAGCAACGTAAGCTTCCCTTTTTTTTCAAATATATTATTAGTTTACCTGAACCCTCTTCCCGTAACTCTCTTTTGTGCACATTTATTCCATCCGTCGTCCGAACGGCTTTACTTGTAGGAGTTATGAATACCATTTGACAAATAAGATCTCTTGCCTGCGCTGATGGCAATAAAAAAAAAAACTGCAACTTTTACAATAATTCAGTGACTTGAGGAAGAAGACTTTTGCTATTTCTTTTAAAAGTATACTTTTTATCGCTCAGAATGACTCGGTGAATTTTCCAATATTTGCAGTCCAGAACGATAAAAACCACTGAGGGGCATATGAAGGGGTTTTTTTAAGGAGCTAAGAACGAATGAATATTGTTTTTGTGGCGAAATGGCGGGGCTGAACTAATCACTGCAGACAAGCGTATAAGACAGCCTTTTCTTGACTCCATTTTGTTAATTTAAGGTGGTTGGTGTGAGGTGAGAGGGGGAGGGGGGAGTGGGAGGATAAACGTGCAGAGGCTAGAACAGTTAAACTTTTTCCAGATGTTCGAGTGGGAACTTTCTTTTTCGTTAGATTAGCGTTCAAAAAACAAAGCGAAAATGAACTATGTTAACCTCTTAAAGCTGTCAGTTATGAATGGAGCGTATTATGGTATATGTGAGAGTATGTTCAGCAATGACATAAACATATCAAATCGATCGAGGATCAGGAAGCCGCTCATCGTTCACAGTTGATGATTAAGCAAAATGCTTATGTGCTTGGAACGGCTTTCATTATGAGCACTTATCTTCGTGAAATTTTTGAATCCTTTCCCCGAAAATTTCCAATTTCTTCTCCAGAATTTTCTTTTTATTTTCACAGATTCCTTGCTAGTTTCATTATAAAATGCTCGTTAATGGAAAATTCTTGCCTAATAAAAATTAATCATTTGAAAATTAAATTATAAATTAAAATTATAAAAATAAAAATTAATGAAAATTTTTAAAAAAATCATTCGGGCTCCGCCTTTATTTGCTATCGGATTACGCCAAGTTATGTGCTATGTGCTTTCGAACTCTAGTGGTATTCCTGAGAATTCGCGTAAGGCTATAGATTATGTTTTTTAAGCTTCATAGTGGTAACTTTCGTAGTTCATCAATTGAAGCTGCCGAAAGTGTTTAAAATGAAGTGTTGATAATTTTGATAAAATTATGTTGATAAAGACTTTTCACTTCTCACTTCTTCACCTTCTTTATCTCCCCTTAACGGATTGGGCCTTTTAGCACACCATAACAGGTAGAAGCCTGATAGGTAAGCAATTAATCGAAACGCTCTCCATTTTAGATTGATCATTTCATTTCACTGTGCACTTTGCACCATCTCAGTCGTCGTCTTTTTTTTTCCGTTTTTCTAAATGAGATGGATTAAGTGAAAGCGGAGAGCGAAATGAGATGTGCGACTTTCTTTTCCTCTTTTTTTTGTCTCGTGACTCAAAGGAACGCTCATCAACGAATGCTGATGCTCGATTGTGCGTTAATGACATAGTGAAAATGAATGCATTTTTGTGAATGTTTTCCCCTCGTTTTGATTCATTCATCGCATTTTCAAATTGCGCTTTTGAAATGGTCGGTTGGTGAATTGATTTGAAATCACAACAGGTGACGTTGATCACCGAAAACAAAATCGGTTCAGCCTATTTCGACTTCAACTGTTTCCGAACTCAGCATGAAGAAAAAAAAATGTGTTGTTGCTTTTTGTCGATTTTTACTTCAGAAAAGTGTGAGAAAGCTTTTCGACTCTGACTTCTTTTAGATGAAAAGAGCGATCACCACAATCGTCCAGCACTTATCGCTGTGGAAATATAAGTTTTGGCGAGAAAAAAAAATCGTCGTATAAAGTTTTCGGTGAGCTTAGCTTGCCTAGAATTGGAAGCATGAATTAGAATAGTTGTATTGCGAAACCTGGGTTAGTTGCGAAATATGAGTTGATTGCGAAATATGAGTTGATTGCGAAATATGAGTTAAAAAGATTGTTGCCCCGTATTGTGCTATAATACTTCTTCATTCGCCTTAACATTTGCCCTTACTTCAGTCAGTGAACAGAATTCAAGTGGGCGTAGAAAATTCTGTTAACGATTGCGCTACTTCGATCAATGCATTAAATGCTTCCATTATTTGAATGCCCATTTGACCAACATGACGACTACAGCATGAAAATGTTAAACAGTCACGACTTGCCAGTATTGATCTTCCTCCTACGCCTCCCCTCCACCCTCTCCTCCTTTTTTTAAAACAGCAACACTTGCCCGATACTAGGTTAACATGTAAACATTTGCCACTACCATAAAAACTGTCCATCTTTAAAGAAACAATTCTTTTGTCTGTTCACTTCAGCGTATGGTAGAAAATTTTTAAAATCTAATGGCTGAGCCAAGCAATTCGATTGATAAAGTAAGCTGTTCTTTTGCAACTTGTAGCTTTTTTTTTGCATAAGTTATGTCGCAAGTGCAAGTTTTTCAACATTTCCGACTTTGATTATTGAAAAGCAAGCCATGCGGATCGCCCATATTTTTGAAATATAACCGAAATGAACGATGTAATTTGATTGTCGACCTATTTCAATACATCGGAGAATACTGCTGTACCTTCAGTCCGCTTTCAAACAAGAAATCATCTATTGGTCACAACTGGTAATCAGCGATGATAGCGAATTTTGGAGAGCAGTCGGCGGGAAAATGAGAAATTTACATTTATAAACATGCGGAAATTAAAATCAGTTGACAGTAAAACACAGCTGCTCCGTAAGCATTATTAAATCATTTCGTAGGTTGCGATATTTGATCCTAAGCGAAACTTTACTGTAATTGTTTTGTTCGGTTGGGGTCTTTAAATTAGTTGTTATTTAAGAATTCATGTTTATGTAATCAATCCACTAAGCTGTGCAAAAACTGTTTGCTCGGTCGGTGTTTTTTTTAATCTCACATGTTAGCGTATTTTTCACTTTTTTTCCTTATAAAGTTCTCTAACCTAGCGATAATGTTGATTTCATTCACTTTACTCACCCAGTCGTTGATTAATTAATGATTTAATTAATTAATTGTTCGACTTCTTCGCATTTCGCATCTGGTCATATAGAAAGCATGAGGTCAGCATTTAGAGTGCCAACTTGTTCGGTTGATGTGAATTATTTGTTTAGTTTTCACTCTAAGCAGGAGGGAATTTTAGCTTAAAATCGATATGGCCGAACACGATGGTCGCTCAATTCTATGAGCTAATTCTTGAAATTCAATATATTATATCGCCGACAACACTGTCGTTTTGCAGATGCATTATATATATTTTGGGATAAACCACAAGGTTAATGTTGTGAACGTTGAAGTGCGTTAAATGCGGTGACAGATGTAGACGAGTTTATGCTGACGTTTCAATACATAAACTTCAGTATGTCTATTTCGCGTAAGAAACATACGCGTAATTTGTATGAATGCAATTCTAAAAATTATGTAAATGAAAGTCAATGAGTCGTTGTGTGAAAAATATATTGATGCTGGTTTGCTTCCAAATTCGCACATAGAATGATGAACGTTGAAAGGACTGCTTAAAGCGCTATTAAGCGCTAATATGTGAAGCGCTATAGACTTAGAGTTTTTGTGAGAGGATTTAAGAGAAAAATATCATTTAGGAGAATCGAGAAGTACATAGCGCGTGCCTATTCGATACAATTGACAACAATAACATCACCAGTTATATGACAGTAGTCATTTTTGCACGTAAACACTCACCATTAAACACAACCTGCGGGAGCTTTATATATAAAATAAATTATGTATATTACATATATATAATTGCGTTTGTTTGTTGATGTATATGTATACCGTCTGTGTGTCCAGTAGTTTCAGCTGAGAAGTGAGGGAATCGGCAGTAACGGAACTTGGCGAGGCAATCTGCAATGCAAAAAGGTCTTTCAAAAAAAAAATTCGGTTCGACTGATAAATTTTCGAAATATATATAAATAATGGAACATAGAGAATATCTTGACGATAAGTAGAAGAGGACCATCAGTTAATCACGTTCAAGTTCTCTCCCCTGGGCCAAAGTACATTGAATGCGCGGATTGCACGGATATTCAAATGCGAATTTCCGAATGGGAAGTTCTGGAAAAATTTCCGGAAACTTTGACACCAACAACAGTAATGGTTGCAATTTCACCCGATAAACTACCGGAATATGATCATTTCACTGTGGGCTTTAGCGTACATGTTAGTCGGACACAAATGTTGCGCTTTTTAAATTTGATTTTGGAGCATTCCTTACACCATTTTAAACACGACCATAGCAAATGTGCATTTTGCTTGTCCTTGGCTTTCTTCTTAACAAGGTTGAAACTGAAGGCATTATCCTTGTAACTTTGTTAAGCAGATATTTCGATCGATCTTTGAGCGAAATTTTCTTTTTTAAAATTACATCGCTCATAAGAAAGTAAATCATCCAATGGGTCATAGCTGAAGATGATGTTAGTCGTGGTTAGGGCGGCATTAGAAGTGGAGTCGAAATCGGAGTCGAACAGGAATCACATTCAACTCAGCCACTATATAAAGAGAGTTAGTTGGTCTTCGGTTGGAATCCGCATTTGGCAATTTTTTTCCTCTGAACTAGCACATTTTCTGAACGGATAATAAGCAATTACATAACTAAGCCATAATTTGTTGTCTGGAACTAGCAATCTCACTGCGGTTTTTTCTCGTAAACTTATTTTCTTAGATGGATACCTCAACCATATGAAGCTAGACAGCGTTTTTTTTTTTGCTGTTTTTTTTCACATCCACATCTTCATACGGTTAAAATGTGCGCGTCGCTGGATCTGATCAAGCATATACTTTTGTTCACGTATGCTTTATTCTTTGGTAATTTTAATGAATACTTTACAATTTTCACCATACGATTCACCAAGTCCACCTGTGAAGTATTCGTCAGCAAAAGAATTAGCGATTCATATATGGAAGATGTGTTATTTGTGCTCATGATATAGAGAGAGAAGGAGGGAGAAAGAGAGATGAAAAAGTGTGTATCGTTTAGAGGAAATAAGTTTTCGAAAAAATTCGGTGAAAATGATTAAGAAAAGAAATTCCATTTAAAGAAGATTTTACTTAACTGTTATGCATAGCTGTCCCAACTATCATTGAATATGAAATGTTGTCTTAGCGACCATAAACCTATGGAATATACGATTGAGTGTCTTTCGTTGCTACTTGTTCGCTGTAATCTAACTAATTAACAAATTTGTTTTCAAATATAGATCAAAAAAATGCATTTTCCATATTTTTGCTCAAAAATATTTCCACCATACTTTAAGTGTCTTTCAAAAAAGAAAAACCAACTTTTCTGCAACGCCTAATATCATGCCTATGGTTAATATTGTTAGTTATTGTTAGTAGATTTCGTTCCGTGTTGCACTTCATTATTGCATTCATTAACATTGGGAGTAATTCATGGATAATGCACACGGAACGGCTAATTAGTTTAGCTTTATATGGCTAATAAACGTTAAATTTTTGTGTTACATTATAGACGATGGGACAAACCGAATCGGCAAGTTGTCCAGCTGATTTGAATTTGAGTGCAAAGGCAACAAAACGACTGACTCGTTCGAGTGCGACTCAATCAGCAGCATCAAAAAGTGATGAGCTACTGACCGCACATCAACGAATATTGCTTCAAAAATCGTGGAATAAATCGCAAAAGACTGGCCTAGAAAATATTGGTTTGTTTTTATTCTTTGATATTAATAGCGATGCTTTACATATATGCTTTGAAGAAACTTGACACATTTTCATGGATCAAATAGCGTTGTTTTGTTGAGTCAGATTTCAGTGGTTGACATAGTGATGTTACAATTCAATAAATTTAGCTGTTGTCACCAAAAACTGAAAACACGAAGTCTTTTATGTGGACAGTTATGTATATGGGGCACATCGACGCAAGCTCTTATTCGCTATTGCATATGACCGCAAGATGTAGGCCGTATGCATGAATAGATGAGATTTGCATATCTGATGATGTTTTCGATTTGCTATAGCCTTAGGAAACACTAATGAAACGCTGAAAACTTATGGAAACTGTCGTCTTGGTTATGAAAAATAAAAGGTTCTCAAGTAAATCGAAAAGGCTTTTCAGGCGTTTCAAAAATTTAGAGAAGACAAAGTTTTGATTCTTCATAGGACTCTCTCAAGCGCGTAAAACCCTATAACAATTGCAAAAAGATTAAAATTTACATTTCTTAAACAAAGTGCAAAAAAATTGTGTTCCGAAGTTGGGAGTTGTTGCCAATACGAAAATAGTACACCATAACCATTTTGAAAACGGAAATGTGCGTCAGCAAGCTTTTTTTTCGGGGGGAAAAATACTGTTTTCTATCAATTCCTCCAATGCAACAAAATTTCACGGAACGAAAATCGTATTTTTCTCTCCAGTTAGCTTTATTTTTCTGAAAAAAAACAACAAATCTGTTGTCAAAAACAAAAAAAAAACAGTTCTGCCTCTGATCAGAGATCTCTTTCGACTACCGATCATCGTCGACGTTGTCAACAGTTACGAGGTGTGTGTCATAATGTTTAATAGCATCCATATTACGGCGTCATTTTATAAAGTCTATCATGCAATACAGATGCACCTGTAATGCATATTTTAGTGGGCTTCAAATTACATTTGTTGCCCTCTTATAGTCTATTCAGTAGCTCTATAAACAACTGATATCGCTAATGAATCGAGTTATTGTGAGGAAAGATTTGTGATTAACTTTATTGGGATGACCTTAGATTTACTGTGCGTTCGTTAAGACGAATAAGTACATTGTTAAAACAACTTCAAATAAATCTCTAAAAAGCTAAAACATAAACCGAATAAATACAGCGAATAAATAAATGACTGAAATCATTGCCATCTGATCGTCTTAAAAGGTCATTCTAATAAAATATTTTTTGGCTATCTGTTTTCAATAAGATCTTCTTACTCGATCCAGTAAATTCAAGTAAGTTTGTTTTTGTTATTCCTTTTTGCAAAAGGCGCGCCTTAATTTTGTCTAGCAAATGTCTAATGAACGCCGAATAAATCGCACAGAGAGGAGTTACTTGTTGTTTAATGTTTTCATTCGGTTACTGTCTGGATTTTAAAAAAAAAAGTTTTTTCTTTCTATCAGCCTTCCTTATTGAGCTTAATGAAAACATTGAATGTCGCATAGTGAATGGAGTGTTTTGAACGAGGGAACCTGCTTCTGCAGAGAGAACAAATGAATATGATTATATGAATATTTACTCGCTTAAATCTCGGGCAGAAACTTTGTAGCTCGAAAAGGTGCGGATACTTCAGAAGGTCATTTGAACAAAGCGAGCAATTTTGGCATAGTCGAAAAGATGAGGATAACCCCGTATCAGTGGAAATTCTTTCAGCACAAACAACACATAGCACAAATGTCACAATGATGATAACCAATACAACTGATCTTTGGCTGAATTTTAGTCATCTAATTCATGAATCTGCTTTCAAGAATTTTTTCAAATCCTTTTTTTTAAACCTTCTTGGAAAAATTGAGTAAGAAAATAAGCCAAATGATGAAAACCGTTCACTAGTTGCACTAGGAAACTGAAAAATGAAGTGATTTTAGTTGTGCTTGCAAACAGTTATCATTTTTCAATGCATCTTGAGCACAGTTAACATTCAGTAGCCGTTTTCTTTGGGATTATTCAAAAATTTTCGACCAACGAAATGTGTAACTCGAGTTGCTTGTGAGAAAATGGTTCGTTTACAAATTCAAGTGAGCCACTTGAAAGTTTTTTCCTCGATAATTTTTAGCGATTCTCGATTTCACACGGAATTATCTTCGATTTTGCTCACTTTGACACTTTTTTTCTTTGCAGGATTAGTTAAGGATAAGCTAGAAAATTGATTGCTTAAAATTTCATTCGTTACACTTTTCTTATGCAACCATTTTAGGGGCTCATGTGTTTTTGAAAATTTATCACCGTGAACCATCGGTGAAAACGTTGTTTGGAATCGAAGATGTGCCTCATGCGGAACTCAAATACAACAAAATATTTCAGGTTCGTTAAAATGAAGACTTAGTAGCGTTTCTTATTCGCATTTTATATAAAACGTTCTCGTATGAGGTGTTGACTCAATTCTTTTACTTTTAATGTTGCTGGCTGTATTTAAGTACTAGTGAACGCAAACTGAACAAGATTTTGATATGGCAAAGCTGAGAATGGGCGCAAAAATGTTTTATCATTGTTGTTTACTTTAGTGCATTTAATCTTCCTCAAATAAACAAACGAACTTTTTTGAATGGGAATGGCGGAATCTTATCGTCACCAACCTTGAACGGCTATTGCAATGGAAAATGCCTTTGATGAAGTCGACCTGATCAAATTTGCAAATCAATACGATGAATTACAGTAGTGGAGATAATTCTCGTTACGAACTAAAGGCAACAAGAATCAAACTGCAAGGAATTTTCTCAGAAAGCATTTGTTCATACTTCCCATCTCGTTTAGCTGTGACTGCCTTTCCGGTACATCACAACTTGTCATGTAGAGCTTTTTGTAGTGCTCGATTTATGTTTTGAATGGAAGTAGCTGCAGTCGAAACGATAATAACAAATCTCTGCCGTAAAGAAGAGAGGAAGAAAGGGGAGTGGGAGGATGTAAGGAAGTGTGAGGAGTTGGGAGAGAAAGCGCAATAAAATGAATCTGTCACTGAGGAGAAGGTTTTTTTTCTTTTTTGCTGTTATGGTTTTGAACCCATTTGCAGAATAGTTTCTCTGCGTCGAACTGGCGTTGAGCAGTGATCAATTTAAAGGAAGGGAGGGTAGAAGGGGGAAGCGAGGTAGACTGTGCACTTCCGCAATTTTTGGAAATGAAGTGTGTTTATGAAAAGAAAACTTTAAAACTCCATTAACACATTAGACTAGGTAGTGCACTCACTGTGCAAATAACTCGAAAATCGTGCTCAGTTTATGCTTTGCACTCGATTAGGAACCAATTTTTTTCTCGCTGATTGATTTATCGTCGACCATTTTATTCAGAATCACGCGATGACTTTTACTCGTTCGCTTGATTTCATTCTTGCAAATCTGAATAAGCTCGACATTGTGGCAAACTTTTGTCGACAACTCGGCAGACGGCATACTCAATACATTACACGTGGCTTTCGACCCGAATATTGGGATGCATTTGCAGAGGCTTTAACTGAATGTGCTATTGACTGGGAAGGTTGGTTGGTATGCTCGATCTTGTTTTTTAGTGTAATCTCAATTAAAAAGTAATTAATATGCCAAAGTTGCATGAATCAAGAAACTCCCGGGTTTCTATTTTTCGTTTATTTTCTTTAAACGAATCACTCATTAAAAACGAGATCTTCTATCCTGAAAAATCTATCAACTGTAGTAAACGTGGTATGTAGAAGAGACAAAATGATGTAAGGTTTTGAGAGGTAGGGTCATAGATAAAAAGCATGTTTTCTACATGGAATGGGGTCAAGTAATTTCCTCTTCACGAAGAAACGACTACTTTTCCCAATGTTTTCGGATTGTCCAACTAAGAGCGGATGAGCCAATAAGACCAGGTAATTGCTACGTATTTACATTGATCGCTTTTAGCTGTTAGCTCATAAGACCTGAATGTGATTGCCAGTCATTAAGTGGTAATATTAATGATGATAGTGGCGACTAACCACTTCCGTTTCTTGCTTCATCGTTCAGCAAGCTTTCATTAATCTTCATGATATCATGGCTTTCGATACCATAAAGATTTATGCAAATTATAAACCATGAAGGCTTATGCAAGCCATAATCGTTTTGAAATATCATTTTGAAATATATATATATATATATATGTGTATATCATATATATATATATATCTGATGATTTTATTGAATCAGTGAGTGCTCCGCGGATCGTTTATAATAAATTATTCATAAACCGCTTTTTTAAAATCAAAATATGATAACAAATCGCTTGGTTACGATGAGCGAATAAGTATTATGCTGCTCTTGAATGCTAGCGGAAAGATTTCTACTTAATTTTTTATCATTGTTTTACGTATGTCCCATAATCTTTTCAGGTGGCCTTCGATGTCGAGAGGCGTTGAACGGTTGGCGGACGTTGGTCGGGTTTCTCATTGAAGAAATGAGAATTGGCTTTATGAAAGCAAAACGTGAGCAAATGAGTCGTCGTGCAATGCTTCGTAATACGATTGTCGCCTCTGAACCGAGTCTTGCATCGGATAATTTCGTCTCATCAATGCCGTTCGTAGATGCCGGATCGTGTCGGAGCATAAGAGAATCGTCAAGGCACCTAAGTATCAAATCACTTAGTACGGCTCGACCACTGGTGAAACCGTTGTGTACAAAGTGCTCAGATTGCACCAAACATGCCATTCAGCGGGAGGCTTTTTCAGAGGGCACAAACGTGGTACAAGAGGATTATTTTGATCAACTCTTTTTGCCTAAAGTTTCACGCTTTCCTTGAGCGAAAATATCCGAAAAATGTGACTAACTTGCACGACGCCTCGATCGTTGCCCTGCCTGCTCTGCTCCCCATACTGGTGACCATCGCCTTCACCTGACCGCGTTCAGATTATATGTATATATGTTACCAGTAAATACATATATATATATATATATATATATATATATATATATATATATATATATATATATATATATATATATATATATATATATATATATATATATATATATATATATATATATATATATATATATATATATATATATATATATATATATATATATATATATATATATATATATATATATATATATATATATATATATATATATATATATATATATATATCTGATGATTTTATTGAATCAGTGAGTGCTCCGCGGATCGTTTATAATAAATTATTCATAAACCGCTTTTTTAAAATCAAAATATGATAACAAATCGCTTGGTTACGATGAGCGAATAAGTATTATGCTGCTCTTGAATGCTAGCGGAAAGATTTCTACTTAATTTTTTATCATTGTTTTACGTATGTCCCATAATCTTTTCAGGTGGCCTTCGATGTCGAGAGGCGTTGAACGGTTGGCGGACGTTGGTCGGGTTTCTCATTGAAGAAATGAGAATTGGCTTTATGAAAGCAAAACGTGAGCAAATGAGTCGTCGTGCAATGCTTCGTAATACGATTGTCGCCTCTGAACCGAGTCTTGCATCGGATAATTTCGTCTCATCAATGCCGTTCGTAGATGCCGGATCGTGTCGGAGCATAAGAGAATCGTCAAGGCACCTAAGTATCAAATCACTTAGTACGGCTCGACCACTGGTGAAACCGTTGTGTACAAAGTGCTCAGATTGCACCAAACATGCCATTCAGCGGGAGGCTTTTTCAGAGGGCACAAACGTGGTACAAGAGGATTATTTTGATCAACTCTTTTTGCCTAAAGTTTCACGCTTTCCTTGAGCGAAAATATCCGAAAAATGTGACTAACTTGCACGACGCCTCGATCGTTGCCCTGCCTGCTCTGCTCCCCATACTGGTGACCATCGCCTTCATCTGACCGCGTTCAGATTATATGTATATATGTTACCAGTAAATACATATATATATATATATATGTACTGGTAACCATCATACATATATACATATATTGTACATATATTATATATTATATATATACGTATATAGCTGAAAAACTTCGAAATTCTGCTAACATCCTGAACAACCTGAGACTGGTAGTTTTGGACTAATCACCGCTTCGGGTTGCGAAGATCCCATCGATTCTCTCTCTCACCTTCTCTCTCTCTCAAAAAAACAGACAAACGCATAAATGGGACCTTTTCTCTCTAGCTGGTATCCAAACGTTAGGGCCACACTAAAACAAAATTAAGAAACGCGCCCTGTCCATAGATATATGGCTCGATCCTTTTTCGGTCATTGAAGTCCCCGTGTAATCCGTTAAAAACAAGTCTCATTTAATATAAAACGAACAGATTCTGACTGACAATTTTGTTGTAAAGGAAATGCTCATTTCTTATAATTGCAATTACTATCGTTTGCTTCTCAATGTTCATGAAATTGAATATTGTAATTAATTGCATGAATGGTGATTGAATGGAGACCGAATTTTTATTGTTGGAGAGGCGAAAAGATGAATGATGTATAGAACATGGACATGAAGAATATCCGTATGAATTTTTATAATTTTTTACGAGTTTTCAACCGTTCATCAAACTCAAGTCCCTAAGTAATGTAAAACAGTGGGAAATTAGTGCAAAATGCGTCGGAAGTGTTAAAAATATCGCAACTTTAGGAAAATTATTTAGGGTTTCGGCGCGAATTTAATTTGTTCCAACATTTCAAATTTCTAGGTGGTTTGCTGAAGTTTGGAGAACCCACGCCATCCCCCTCTAGTCTCGTCCCCTCCATGCTCCTCGCTACTGGTTGATATAGTCAGAAATCAGTTTTTGTACGGATAACAAGAAAGAATACGACATTAGTGGAACTGTTAAACTATAGGTGGGTAGTTTTTTATAACAAAATATTTAACCAAATATGATTTCGTTTTTGTGGAGATACCTTGCATGCATAAGTTACCCGAATAGCTACAAGCTTTCGTATTCTTGCGGGGTTAATATTGTGCTCTTTGAAAATAATCCGTTACCCCTAACAACTATGTCGCCATTATGTAAGCAGAGACATCAATTTTTTTAAGCTGACAAATACATTGATCGTTTATTTCTATAGCGTGCTGTTAATTTTTGAAATTATAATGTTGCATGTTCTTTTCGTTGTGCGCATTGTTTATGAAAAGAAAAGAAAAAAAATCGCTGCAAAGTTTTCAAGCGACAACGTCAATAAGAAGTTTTTTTTGTGTTCAGCATACAACATGCTCGATTCACATATGCTATTTGCAATGTGCTAAGACGAGTTTGTATTTGTAAAGCTCGTTATGGTCGCGTCGACCGTCGATTTGTATAGATTTGTGCTTGTATGTCTACTCGGGAGTTTTAGCTCGAGAACCGTTGCAGCTTAAAGTACTATAAAATTAAGGAGACTTAATCTCGCTAAACGGGATTCCCCTCCCCCCTCCCCGCTCCCGCTCCCTTTGGTTGTTCAGTTCCAGATTCGTTCTGCAAGGAAATCGATCATGAAAATAATTGTAATTCATAAGCGATTTCAGTGAATGGCAGAGGACAGTGTACATGACAAAAAACTTTGCTTCATTATGCGTTTTCGGGCAAAATCTGAATATGGCTTTCTTAGCATTTATGCAAATTTGTTGAACCAGTGCTTACTTCGTTATGAAATCGATAACATTCCTGTCAGCTACGCCTATAAGAACTGGTCGTATTTTCGCCGTTCCGTGCTACAATTGCATTTGGTACAAATGGGTAACTCGCGAAGTGTGAGTTTTCCTGTCTGCGATTTCGGTGGAGCGAACAGAATTTGTAACGACAAGTACCATACTATTACTGTTCAACTAGCTCACTATCTCATTTGCTCCATCTTTGCGTTCGTTGCGTTTCTTCTATTTCGTTAGTTGTGGCGTCTTCAGGGTTGTTGTTACTCTTCTTCTCGCACACAATGTTTGCTTCGAAGTCACTTGTATAAACAATCATCGCATAAGTGGTGGAGCTGAACGTGACGAACAACAACTAGAAGAAGGAACAACCACTGAAGCAGAAATATTGTCGATGTATTTAAGGAACTTTTAAATTGTGCTGTTTCGATATTCGTCATCTACCTCGATGAGTCGTTTTAATGCTTAAAGAGCAGTTTTGACTCTCAGAAAGTGCTCATCAAATACCTTGTATGGCATCTTGAGGCGCCCAGTCCCCTCCTCCGCTCTCCAGAAGCATTCCGCAGGCACAGAAGTGACTAAAGCAGAGTCGACATACGCTACGCAGAACAAGTTTGAAGGCATACCAAAGAGCTAGTAGCGCATAAGTATTAGCAAATGCATCTGCAAGATCAGTCAGTCCCATAAATATTAATCGGCACTAAAAGATGCTTTAGTATTTTAAGTGGCCCAATTGCTTGTACATATGCCACCCATGCTCGAAATTGCAACATGATCACTTTTTGGTACATTTCTTCGACTCCCTGTATAGCATATATAGCGTTAGACGTTGACAAATCGACATAGAAATCAACGCAAGAAGTGAACGTGGAATGCTCACCTTGCTTGCCTATCTTCCTCCTAACTCCAGCATCATTGGTTGTGTTGAATTGAAACAACTGGACAGATAGACAGATACGTAGGCAGACACACGTACGTACATACACGCGCAGATTTTATAGCGCAAAAACGCGCCAATGCGCCATGCGAAAGCACAAATTCGCTGAGGCGTATAAAATGAATGGAAATTCATGAAGCGAAGCAAAGAAACCCATTCTAAACCATCCTTGTAGGAGGTGGTGATATTTTAAGATATTCTACAAACAGCCAGTATAAACATAGAAATAAGTAATTTTCCGAATTTTAACCGCTATCCTGCAACAGAAAATTTTTTTACCCGACCACTCAGAAAAGCAATCATTACTGGGAAGCTGTGTGCACCAGTGATACAAGCGGCTGGAAATCGATATTTCGCAAGTAGGAGAGTAATGTTGATAAAATGTGCCATAGAGGGGGGGAGGGGTGGGGTTGGGAATTTTTTTACTTGCACGGCAAGAAGTGAACGTGGAATGCTCACCTTGCTTGCCTATCTTCCTCCTAACTCCAGCATCATTGGTTGTGTTGAATTGAAACAACTGGACAGATAGACAGATACGTAGGCAGACACACGTACGTACATACACGCGCAGATTTTATAGCGCAAAAACGCGCCAATGCGCCATGCGAAAGTACAAATTCGCTGAGGCGTATAAAATGAATGGAAATTCATGAAGCGAAGCAAAGAAACCCATTCTAAACCATCCTTGTAGGAGGTGGTGATATTTTAAGATATTCTACAAACAGCCAGTATAAACATAGAAATAAGTAATTTTCCGAATTTTAACCGCTATCCTGCAACAGAAAATTTTTTTACCCGACCACTCAGAAAAGCAATCATTACTGGGAAGCTGTGTGCACCAGTGATACAAGCGGCTGGAAATCGATATTTCGCAAGTAGGAGAGTAATGTTGATAAAATGTGCCATAGAGGGGGGGAGGGGTGGGGTTGGGAATTTTTTTACTTGCACGAAGTGGAAATACAGATAGTGCTCGAGTTACGATCAAGATGCATTATGAAGACCCCATCGTATCGTAAGTCGGAAACTAGCCTAGCCAACCCACGAATCTTTCAAAGGATGTTGTTCGATATGAAGTAGTACTGTATACTGGCATCTCATAAGGCGACAGATGCTTACATCCTGGCATCGTTCCAACCTGTCGTGCCGCTGAGGGCGTTACGTTTTGCGTACCGCACGAAACTTAACTATTTTTGCTACTTTGCTATATCAATATTGTCGTAGTAATTGCGAAATATCGTAACTCGAACCATTGTAACCGGGGGAATAGGCTTTACTTCTTTAAAGAAAATCGAAAAAATTTACAAGTAAGGATAAGAATTCGAACCTGATTATTAGCGTTTTGCTCTACTTCCGCAGTAAAAGCTGCAGTACGTGTTAGAAATGTCAGAATTACTTTGTTGTGAAACAGTGCAGTGAGAAGGGAAGAGGGGAGGGGAAAACAATGAAGGGGAAAGTGTGAGATTTATGCGCCCCATCGGGGCCTTCTTATCGCTAAGATGTGCCTCCATAAATGTTTTGTCGATTGAAGTCTCCTTTTTCGGTTACCTCACCGATAAAACGTTAACTGCAGAAATCTCACCAACGCCGTAGACCATGGAAAGAGCGTTTATTACGTCTAACAACACGTCGCGCTACATGTCTGAATATGATAATTGTGTCTTCTTTCCTAGTATTCTTCTTGCTCATAACCATCAGTCTACTTTTTTTCCTGCTCATTCGACCTGCACAGGTTTGTTTTTTTAAAAATAATTTTCTTTAAAATGTATATTAGAATAATCGAAACCAGTTGTTATGCGAGAATAAATCTTCACAACCAAGTTATTGTTTTTAGCCCTCCGGCTATTTCAAACGGTTTTTGGGCATGCCTAACCGGCATCCGGTTTGTGCGAACGACGGGTTTGATGTCTGCTAAATCGGTCTGTGGCAAAATAACAGAGTTGACCAGGCTGCGTTTGCAGACGGCAACCAATCACCAATACCCTCTTCCACCTTGTTCCCCATTTCTAATTTCTCGCTCTACAAGTAACAACAGGGAAGGATTAGCGCTGTGGTGGAAACCGCGTGTTGGACAGCAAATGATGCACACACAGCGCAGCGTTACGCTTCTCTAGCGGCCATTTCATGCGTTTCCTCTGAATCTAAAATAGCATTTTCCATTGTATGGCTTCAGATGAATCTCCGATATTCCTTATCGCCGCACTCGAACTGTTGCTAACCAATGAAATTCCAACAAATCTCACTTGGATTCTTCTGTTGAAGGAGTACGTTGCTTGGTGAGAGGTGGGGGGGGGAGGGGAGAGGAGGAGGATGGGGGTAGGAAATGGAAAGGGAGAGAGAAGAAAACAGGAAAACAGAAGGAGAAGAGGTGGAATGGCTGCGAGGACGAATTAAATCTGCGCAGAATTCCGTATTCGTCGGGTTGCTGATGTGGTAAACTGAAGCTAGAAGTTAGAACTGAAGGTAGCATTCACTGTAGAATAAGGTGATCATATCGGATTTTTTGATGTTTCGAAGTCAGCTTCAAGAAGTGAACATCTTTAGCATGTTTCTTTGTTCTATCTATACTTTACAAGTTACGTAAAATTGCCGTTGCGTATCGCACATTTTAATAAGTAATGTTTCCATAATGACAATGAGTTGGCGGCTTTCCGGCATTAGTGTTGCTGAGTTACATAAAAGAAGTCGTAGAAATATCTTTCCGATGACCAGTCGATCCCTTACAGCAGAATATTTTTCTTGGAAAAAAGGTAAAGAGAATGATATCTAATTTGCCTGAATATGTTGTTTCTAACCCGATGCCTTTAAGCAATTCCAATATAAAATAGAAAAACTTTCAATAAAGTTGGTAATAGCCTCAGTACCTACTATATTCAGTCACTTTGTGAAGAAACGATTGTAGAGAACTGCTCACTGGAAAAAATGATTACACTAAGTGAGCCACATAAAAACAATCTAAGTGAGCCATATAAAAACAATAACTCTTTAGTATAAATAGTAGAAAATCAGTTCGTTATATACGAAGTTTTTGTCGTTAAGGATCGATTAGAACGCTTAAAGAAAGAAGACGAAATATACAGATCATATATCGGTAAAGTAACGTTCTGGGAATGTTCATATGGTCAACCAATACAATTAACGGTTGGTCATTTCGTGTCTGTTGCTCAACGATTTTATTAACGCATCGCTTAAAAGTAAGAAATTTTAAAAAAATGTAGTGCGTATATCAATATATGCAAATTGAGACGTAATATAGAGGAATATGCAAATGAGGTTCGGAAATGTATAATATCGAAGAAAAAAGTGCAAATATGTATGCTATAAATCAACGTTTGAATAGCGAAATATGACGGAGGCTATGATTCGAATAGTGAAATTTGCAAAACCAGGATAGCTTGAACACAAACAGACCGGATATAGAATAAAATAGATTCATCGCCCAAATTTCGTACTCCAAAATGACGACAGGGAAGAAGATAAGGTCATCCCTCAAATGGTCAATGTCGCTTTAAACTTTGCGAAACATTTGTTTGCTTTCTTTTCGATTTGGCAGATTTGTATGATGAACGAACAGTTTTGGCAAATTTCATTGCAACATTTCTAGTGAGGACAAAAACAAAACGGAAACTGTCCCAGCTCATTCGTGTGTA
>JPKZ01003059.1:280830-326306 GCA_000803305.1 Toxocara canis | reverse complement strand
GGGGCGGTGGCTGGTTGACACCAGGAGGGAACGGTTTTCGTTGTTTTATAACGCCAGAAACTATGAGATGGGTCATTCAGTAAGTAATGTATGATTGGTAATCATACCAATCCTTGCAATATTTTCATTGCGAAATAAACACAACAAAATACGAAAAAAATACGGCTAAGTTTCCTTTCCTTGGTTTTCACTGTTTTCCTCCAATTCGACCTTCTAATCCCCATCTTTCGATTTTTCTAAAAAAGTTTAACTACATGAATCATGGGAAAATTTACACCAATCGTGCAGTTTGCGTTAAAATATGCCCGTCATAAAAGCGTTCGTCTGGTCAGGAGCTGACATTTTTTTTCTAAATTAGCCATCCCGAAAAGTCTGGGACAGCGTGAATGGCTTGTGAGTTCGTAGTAAACTTCCATTAAGACGAAAACTGTTAGGTTCCACGACGCGCAAATATTGTGCCAAAAAGATTGAGAATGGGAATGGTGGGCAAAATTCTGAAAAATTGTCTTTGGGAATTGAAATTTGTTGGCCTGGCCCGAAATGTCTGGAAATCCATTAAATAACGACAAATCTTTTTATCTGTGCACGCTGAGACGGCAAAAAAGAAGAGGCAGAAGTGTGAATAAGTGCATCAGTTATGCAGAATATCAGCAAGTTTCAAAATACGTCACAGACGATGCCAAGCATTCGGCTTCGGAACCATGTAGCAGCTAGGTGAAACAGATCAGACGACTTGGTTTCTCGAAAGACCTATGAGCTTCAGCTCGCTTTTTTTTTCGCTGTTTTAGACCTAGGCTATCGATAAGCAAAATTTTTACGTTATCTTCTCCCTATCTCAATGCATCTCCATCTTTTCTCTTTCCATAAATCTCGCCCTGAGGGGCATTCTAGGATATCACTTTATCATCGAATATGCGTTTTGTACATAATTTGCTGTTATTAGTTAAAAGCTTTTATCCCGAAAAGAAAAAAAAACGCGTCAAGAATGCCGCCATGGCATTAATCGGACGCTCACACAACAACTGATGACGTCCAAAACAAGTCTAAAACAAATTTCACCGCAGTGATCAACAAACCTATTACAGATGTGATCCCTTAGAGACCCTCTCTCTTCAATTCGTGCCGGTCTAGTCGAATTCTTTCGCTAAGTGAGTTTCGGTACCCGCTTTACGACCTTCGGCTGTCGTCGGCTGACTAGCAAGACCCATAACACGGATGCCGAAAATAGTGCGGTGGGGTATGTCCACTGCTGCATGGATGTCGGGTTTCTCGATTCAGCGTTCTCTCGAATCTCCAAATCTCTTCCAGCAATGGACTAGTAATAGCTCCTAGTGTAACACTGTAAATACGGTGCTATGTTCACGTCCATGGTAACGGAAAAGGCGCGATTGCACGACGCTCGCGAACTATCCCAGGATTACGACAGTCACACTATGTCCAGCCCCTATCCTAACATCCCAATAAAATCAGGAAGGAGGTCCTTTCCTAGTGAGTTTGGAGTCTTCTAATGCATTACGAAAGGTAATATCACACTGGAATACATCGGCGAACTGTTCATATAGGTGTCCGATCGCTTCATTTACGGTAACGTCCCTTTTAAGTTCCTTCGATAACGACGTCACTTCTTTGCCAACCAGACCGCACGGTACAATCTTAAGAAAAAATATATATAAATGATGAGTAAAAGCAAAGCGAGTGAGAAGAATGCTTGCAATGGAAAGCGGTTCATATGTGATATTATATTGGGCTGAAAGTCGGCTACAGTGGAAAACGATGCGCGTTATATGAATCCGATAGAACGTCAGTCGTTTTCGAAGCATCGCAATTTTGTCGGTAACTTGTGATGGATGGCATACGACCGCACGGCAATCCATTTTACGCCTCAGACGTTTACCATATCAACACCATAAGGAATAGTTTCACCTATTCACCTATTTGAAAAGTATGAGTCTTCTTCAAGCCTAACGAGAACGGCGGAAAGGGACCATCAGTTAATGAGCAGCCGAAAATTGGCTAACATCAACATAAATAAGGCGATGAATGGATTTTTGCTTTTTTTTTTCTTCGTGGCAGGACCAGTACGGATGAGAGGAAGGACCTAAAGCTGCCAAGCTGTTGGGGCTGACGTTCAGATGCACTGCCAGCTAAACTGCGATGGAAGTAAGCGCTACAATTGTTCGCTTATAAGAAATGATCCCAAATGCAAACTCTTCTACTGACTAAGAGAAAACATATCTCTACCACTTCACATCCTATATATCCTTGTGCTCCCCACGTTTTGATTCACATCAACAAAATACAAAATATTAAAGGACAGCAACTACTAATGGAATGCTTCAGCATTTCTGAATCCATAAAAGCTGAAAGCAAATCAACTCATCAGTAAACTGTACCTGCTCAAACCAACTCAAATCGGTATTGCAGTTTAACGCAAGGCCATGGCTTGTAATCCCTCTTCTTACGTTTATCCCTATCGCTGCGATCTTCCTTGTCGCATTACCCAGCCAAACACCTTAAAATACTCCAGACTCTTCCTCTCTCTCTCTCGCCTTCCCAAAAATAAGTGGAAATAAATGTTCGAAGATCCCATGATAAAGTGTCAATTTCCTAACTCAGACCAGCCGATTTAATAAATCGCCCATGAAAAACATGAAGCTCACTCCTTATTGTGTATTTATATTGCAAAAGATTCAATCGGCGGTAAGACAACCTCGTTAAAAACGTTCTTTTCCGCTCTCTCACTCGTTCTACTAGCCGCTGTGAAAATTCATCAAATATGCAAACGGTAGCACCAATAAACGCTCAAAGATCACGTGAAGGTTGATTGGCTCTCCAGAAAAGTTGCTATAGAAGACGTTGATTACAACTCGGCAAGCCTGACTTAAAGTAATTATTAAGATGAAACTAATGGACCAACATGCTTGCAGATATGATGCCAATGTAATGCACCTGACAAATGCAAATTTTTCAAAACGCATAAAAATCATTAAGAATACAATCATTTTGCCATTTGGCTTACAGCATAGAAAACATTTCGCTGTGTACTGAAAAACAGTGTTCCGTTTTTTCCCTAAGCGATAAGATTGAAGATCCAAGCTAATCAAAGCTAATCAACTGTCAATATCATAGGAGTGAAATACCGTTCATCGAAGAAGCAAATGTCCTGAACTCATCCGTTAGATATTCAGCCATACAAAAACAACCCCTTCCTCTGCCCTTAATTCCTTCCCCTCTCCTTGACCTCTTATCGTTCTATCAGTGATCACATTGCGGTAATCGACTCATAAGCAATCGAAGAAAACATCTAATAGCTTCCGTTTGAGGTGATGTGAGAAAAGAAAACGAAATTTAGCAACTTTTCGGCCTCCGCAAATCAAAATCCTTTCAGATCAGTCAGAAGTGAAAAGTTTTAAAAACCCTTATTCTTAAATATGTAACCAATGAATCTGTCATTTTTCTGAATGGAAGGCAGGTGGATGAAGAAGCGAGGGATGGTGAAATATTATAACAACAAAAAATAATCGACATAAAATAAGTAACCACCGACCGCGGCAAAGCACCTAACTTCGTAAGCCTTTAGAAAACAGTACTGGACCGCAACCAACAGCTTCTTCCCTCTTCCTTGGCAAGGCTTAATAGCTCATAGAGAAAAGTTTCGAGCACAACGCTCTAAACGACCTACCTGTAAAAATCGGCTCCAAGAGCCTTCAGACGTTCCTCTTCATCCTTCGAGTAAACGTGACTCCTTAATCCTACTGTATAAACAGGGGTATGTTCCAAGAGTAATAAGAAATTCCTGCAATAATTTGGAAGAATCCCAACAATTGAAATGAAATAAAACAGATCCTTTAAAATGAATTTCAAGTCAATTTTTAAACTTTCATTGCATAGTTTTATTACGCGATGCACATATTAGCTGTGGCATAGAAAAAAGACAACAGCTGATGGCCGCTAGCAGCCACAGAAGCAAGAAAAGTTGTACAATGGGCAAAGAGCCAAGAAAAATTTGAACAAGTGGTAAAAAAGCGTCGGAACGTTTGCGAGCTTAATTCTTATTCAGTACAAAAGGTCGTAGCCTCGAAAATTCTGTTGCTGTTTGCTGTTATTAGAGTTCTGATGTGAACCAAGACTACCTTCACTTCCCCCCACCCCCCTCCCCCCACCTTTCTCCTAGTTCCTCCACCCCGCTCGGATTTACCGGTGGTTTGTAGTCGTAGGGACCGTGAAAAGCGCAAGTAAAAATGCAGGAGAAAAAAGCAGATTAAAGCAGATGAAAAAAAATCACAAAAGGGACAACTCATTGGAAGAGGAGGGGGACCAGAAATATTAAAAATGACATAAGAACGAAGCACTACAACTTTCAGTACTAACGACGAGGGGGGTGACAATTTCAGCAATTCCCCCTAAGTGTTCTAAAACCATTAAAACCACTTTGTGATCGATTCTTAACCAAGTTTCACCAACTTCTATGTTTGTTGACTGGGGAGCAAAAAGCATGCATGCATTATCCACTGCGACGCTTCATGTAGTCTTCCTGCCCTAATATGTTCGCCACAGGAGTAAGTGCTATATGAAATCGTTGCAAACGGAGGTAACCTATACTGCTCTGAACGATAGAAACTACACTGGAATATGACCTTGAACATTACTAAAAGGGGCTTCACAAAGCCAACCGGCGAAACCAATAGCGCTGGCATGAAATGAAGCAGTTCCATAAGTTGGGAGAATCCAAAACTAAAACCCATATAACTAACGTTCAAACTCCGAGCATATAACTCTTTTAATTTATACGAACCGCTAATGATGCCTAAGGGTATAATAATTTAACAAAGTATAAACAAACAGAAGAAGTGAATAAACAACAAACAAATACAAAAACATGAATTATAAATAAACATAAAGTTAAACGATAAATAAACTAACTTGACAGGCGCATCAGAATCCGCTCCCTTCGCTCGAATCAACTGATCAACGAATTTATGCTGAACATTTAAAGCATCTTCATATCTCAAACGTCCTAACCATATCGCTTCAATCGATGCACGCAAAGAACGCCGTGTCAATCGCATCCTTCGCTTCAGTCGTACCTCGCTATCAGAGCTACGTAAAGTGCAAGCAAGCTAGAGCAAACAAGACAGCTATTATACACAACAGGTGTAACAGCCAGTCAGAGAGAGAAATACTGTAACGACGCTGACCAAGTGATAAGAACACCACAGAAGTTCCGCCAGATAGCACTTAACAGACAAAGAGAGACTAGTGGGCCAAAGAATAAAGAAATTCAATTATGCAATATCCAAAAATCAAAAGGACTGCAGGCCACCTAAAAGAACAATATTGAAAAAAGAAGAGCAAAGTGTACGAGAAAATCGTCAACAATAGGTAACACAAGAAAATCCACTAAACGAAAACCGAGCTTTTGAAGAAAGAGAAAACAAACGAAGAATAAATCGAAACCACAGAAACTAGGCAAAATATATGCTAACACAATTTCTTTAAATTAACAAGCGAAACTACAGCTGAACTAAAAATGTTAAATCGGTTATTCAAGAAAAGTATCTATTTCCTTTTCGGTAGCGGTGCTCCTACTGCGTGCAAACGATCTTCACGTGTCCTGCAAAAAAACCACATTAATCAGACTATAAAATATAATGAAGTGCTGCTCACCAAAAAGAGGTCCGATAGTGAGTCAGCAGTTCACGATAAAGGGAGATGGCAGCAGAGGTTGCGAACCCTAATTTCGCTTTTTCCTTATTTCAGTGAGTTTAAGAATCCAGCTCCCTATCTATAGCACATATGATAGATGGCTAGAAACAACGAAATGAAGGACGGAGAAAGATCCATAATACATCAACTATTGGCATAAAACAAAAGGAAAATGAATCGGTCTTGAAAACTGCGAGAGACTACTTATGTTCTGCGATCTAATGGAGTAATTTATAGAGGTTCGCGACCGTTCCTCATATCTTATGAGTCTCGTATAAACGGGCAATCCCACCTATTACTAATATGAGAGACGATCTGAAGACCGCTGATTGGGGTGGTGGAAGGGGCAAGACATAACCCGATTTCGAGTCGAGATCGAAAATGGCTCGAAAGAAAATCAAAAAAAAGACAATGCGGAAAGGACAATGAATTCACAAACCAAAAGGGCTGAAAGATGATGTTGGTGGTAGGTTTGAAAATCGCTGAATGAAAAACATTTTTACGAATGTCATACAAAATCGTGCACAAACTGATTCTGATGACAGTGAACGTAACATAATTTAGTAAACAACTGAGGTTATACAAATTTTTCAATTTTCCGCTTTATGCACCACCCGAACACCCGTAAGCGGAATGGTAAACAAATAAATAGTTCGTCGACGGACCAGGTATTCAACAAATGAGTGCTTTTCCGGTAAGGAAATGATGGAGGACTTGTCCCAAGTTACTAAAAAATTTGTTGCAATGCTACGAACTCTCGCAGAACTCATTAAGGATCTCAGAGATTTGAAAAAAATTTTTGAGAAAAATCACCTGCTGTACCACTCATGCTTGGTTGTATAAAAGATCTCTTTCAGTTCGCTATTATCTGGGCCTCGCCTTAACCGATTTCGCTCACTCTCCAATACAACCTCCTGTTTGAGCACAGAAGAAACCTAAAAATTTCTCAAAATTAAAAATATTTAACTCAATGAAAGAAAAAAAATGAATAAGTTCCCTAGTTTATTCGAAAAAAAAAAACTAATGCACATAAAAGCAGGGAAAAATGAACGAGTAAAATGAAGGCAACAGAGTTTTTTGTAAACGAAACTATGTGTATTACTATGCAAAAAACGTTTCTCGCAGTCTTCCGAGCTCAGAAGGTGACGAGTTCGGCTCAAAGACGATCCATTCTAAGCAACACTGATTTGTATTCATTTAACAATTCCCTGCCAACCCCGACAAGATTCTTCCTCAACTTATCAGAACAAACATTGAAACGCCGGAAACCAGGCAGAAAAAAAAAAACAATCTCAATGAATCCGAAATCCCCGACTCCGACAAGAGGAATCCTGTTTGGGCATTTCAGTGTTTACGATTGTTGGTAACCAAAATAAAACCAACAATTGACAAGCGGCATTGGTTTGAGCAAGAATGCGGTTTACCAGTGCTGCTTTCTCTTTCTTCAATTGCTGAACATCGATAGGCCTAGTGTGCTCGTAGGGAAACGGTTCATCGGGATGCCAACAAGCAACAACGCCGTTCTTGCAGACCACTGTGTGCGGCTTACTGCAATGAAGTTTATATGCTAATGAACCTTTTTATTTTAAAAAAATTGTTAAAAAATAAACAAAAACTCAATAATGATAAGCTACAGCGGCACTTGTATGTATTTGTCGATTGACACACTGAAATTCCCTATAGACGAAAGAAAATGCTCTCTCAAAAACCTGGCAATGAATCAGTGCAAGTATGACGTTACACGAAAAGAAAAAACGAAATTGTCAGGACAATTTAAACTATTTCAGAAGAGAAAATCAGGTCAGATTTGAAAAATTCCCTTCTAATAGAAATGGGATTCTTAACCGCTTCGGTAGGGTAGCACCTTGCTTGGTTAAGAAATCGCTTCTGTACTGAACGATGAATAGTAGTTTTTTCTCACATCTATGCAGCATAACCGTTTTGAGATAGTGCCGATTACCGTTCAAGGTAAGAGGTTGTTTGCCTCCTCATAAACGCCCAACAACAACTGCGATTAAAGATGGCCTAAGTGACCGTTCGACTGCACGCTTCACCTGCATATCAAAACTAGGTTAAAGTCGACGTACGTAAAGTCGACGTCTTCTTCAACTACAACTGCTTCTGAGCTTGAGGGAAATGTGACGCTTGAACGCAGCCAACGACGGCAACACGAAATCGCGTTGAAACGAGCAAGTCGACTAAGCATTACAGAGTTGAGTGGCGTCGCCTGTCGCTTATCTCCATGCAATTTTTCACCGTACCTTTGGAAAGCAAGCCTGAACAAAACTTCACGTACACAGCTATTTTCGAAGAGGGAAAATAAAACTTTAATTTTTCTTCAAAATTCAGGACGCACAATATTTTCAGGAATTATGCCGCACTTAAGATGACGTAACCATACCATCATTTAAATCACATCTAATTACGTTGCACAAAAAAAAGACAACTACGGCAAAAAAACCGCGCTTAAACTCGAGCTCTACAACATGAACAGAAATTCAAGTGCCATTTTGGTCGATGTGCTACTAGCGTTCCTATGCAGCAGCTCGAGCCTCTCTCTACCCTCTTCAGTCCTGATATTCATTCTAGGCTAATTGTAGATGATTAATGTTGATAACTACTCGGGTTGCCCCCCTTCAACGAATTTATCATAACGCGTGCGCAAAGAAAATGCAAGGTGTTCCCTTGCGCGCTTTATGATTCGTAGCACCGTCAGTTGGAGCGGTGAAATGATCGTATCCTATTGTTGGCTTTGAGAGCCTAAAAATTCACTGCAGCTCGAAACTATGTGTATTACTATGCAAAAAACGTTTCTCGCAGTCTCCCGAGCTCAGAAGGTGGCGAGTTCGGCTTAGGGATGGGGTGGGGAGGGATGGGGAGAATGGGGTGGTGATTAGGGAGGGGGAAGGTGAGGAGTGGGAGATGGGAGGGCGGCTATGTGTACATCACAAAATTTGATGAGTTTTGAGATTCTTCGAGCTTCAGTTTTGCCATTTTGTCAGCGTTTCTGACGTTTTTGGTTGGCGTTTTTTGGTTTCACCAGTTAAGCTTTCGACCACCACATACAAACAACAATCAAGTTTTATATTTGCTGGATGGGACAACAAATGTAAGGAATGCGAAGCACCCATACAGCCCCTCTACTGGAGGCCTAGGGCTCACACTTGCGTTCCGTCAGAGATGGTTCAACTGAGACTATGAAATGCTCTAAGCTCGTTCCGTAGTAGTAAAGCAACATCGTAGTTTCGACTCAGTGGGTTTTGGTTAAGCATTTTCATAGGGTAGTTTAGCATATGAACTTTGCCGAGGTCTTCTTCTTTCAAGGTAAATCTCTTTCGGAAGGGCGCTTTTATTGTGGGCGGGCTTCTTTTGAAATGTATGCGAGAGTTCCCAAATACCAATGACTCGAACTGAAGCGTTCCCGCTTCAAAAGGATAACTTATGTCGATCTAATCCACTTTTATTTGATAGCCAAAACGATGCGCAAAATACAGTAGAAACGCCAGCAGCTGCCATTCATACTTGGAAGCGGTCGTTTCTTCGGCGAAACATAACGCCTATGAACATTAAACATTTAGTTCCTTTATATACCGAAAAATAAAAGAGTGAAGGTTTGTTATGCTATCATTGAGGCCTATGAACAACTTAGACATTCGTGGTAATAACTTCTAATGTGAATCGCTATACCGTTGGTCGACTCAGATATTTTCACCTTCGAAACCATGAACACATCAGTGCTGAGGTAGAGTTAACAGAAGTAATAATAAAGTTTCTATATTGCTATAATTTTTATTTTTTTAAACACCATTTCCAATAGAAAAGTCCCACTTCCTTAATTGCGATCCTTCCTCCCCCCACACCCCCTCCCTTCTGAGCCCATTTTCTCGGATCGCCAGTTACTAATGCAGTTTCTTTTGTTTCTTGGTATCAATCTACCACCACTCTTTTCGATGCTTTACGGAATAACCTTCATCATGTTTTTAGATCATACGTTTGGTTCGTTAAAGATTCATCACGGATTTATGCTCTTTGATGAAAATATAACGCATTCCAGTGGAAATATCACAAGAATGAGGAATGGTTACTTTGTTTTGTTCATTAAAAATTGTGTCAAGTTCCTTGAAAAATAGAGCGAAACTTTATTTTTGCTATTCTAATTAGATGGTATGATGAGAATCCAATTTCGTATGGTCACTGTGTACCTCTAGAGGTCATCAATTAAACATGATGTGTATTGCCGTCGTCGCTGGGGTTTGTCCTCATGATTGGCTAACGTTTCTTCGCTGCTCATGTCAAGATCACCGTATGTAAACAACGATACAGCCCTCTGTCTGTACAGTGTAAGTGCAACCGTTGCTTGTGCTCTAGGTATAATTTATGAGTTTTTATAATTTATCTACCTATGCCACCTTTTTGCATACTGTTTTGTTGTTAGCACCTAAGTGGTGCCAACTGTTCAGTGACAGCAGTCTTTTTAAAGCAATGATTGAATTGCGTATTTGATTTCAGTCTCCCCTGTCATTAATCTTTGACATACTTTTTATAGCTCCTAATTTGTCTGTATGGTTTGCCCACAGAAGCTATATCTTCTTTCACAGTTTGCCTGTTCTGGAATATCGCATCGTTTAGGGCTGCGATCGTAGTGCTGACAAACTTGGGGATAGTTTAGTGCAGCAGATATGAATAGTCGTTGCGATACGATCACAGCAACATCAGTAATATATGTATTTTACTGCAGAATTAAGGTAAAGAACATTAGAGCAGTATACAGCATTATGGCATCAATAGCCTGAGCATTAATAAAACGAAGAACAACAGTGTAACGTTCAAGAACGGTTTAGCACCACAAGATGCGTAATGGTTCATAGCATCAAAATGTGCAATCTCATCAAGGATATGCTCACATCCGGCGTTACAGTACACCACTCCCGCATGAATATTCGGGTCCATGCATGCACATTTGGCTGCCTCTCCACAGTGTCGACTACGATAGCGCACTATCTGCAATTATGTTTTTTCAAGTATGCATGAAACGAGTTGTAAAGCGCCCCATCTGAGATGATTTGTTTATGCTCGTATACTACTTTATAGCATAAAAGTGAAGTGAAAAACAAAGATTCTAGGATTCCCTGCCCCTATCTCCCTTCCGTCCATTTCTCTTTCTTTCTTTCTTTCTTTCTTTCTTTCTTTCTTTCTTTCTTTCTTTCTTTCTTTCATACCCCCCAACCCCCCCCCCCTCTCCTCTCGAAAAAAAACATGAGATTCAAATAAAGACTCTTAGACGCAGCTGGAACAATGATTGAAATTTGTTCTCGTTTGAATTTCTCATAAATTTCATCCGACCCGAATACATTTTCGCTTTCTTTTTCGATGATCACTGATTTATGATCTTATTTTTGCTCCCGCCAACGCTTACAATTTCTTTACTTTTTCTTTACATGAGAAGTGCACTTTTTTATCATTTCGTAAGTTATCCATTAACGTTCTTTCCAGTTCGGATGTCCATTAATTACGTTTCCTTCTCCGTAGAGGGTAGATGATTTTTGATAAAATAAAGCAAATTTTTAGTCGTTCATTCATGCAACTACTGAAAAAAGAATTAAATTATATTGACTCAAATTCACTACGAAAAAACCGCAAAATTTTTTAGTCTTGATTGTTGCTGTTAATTGTAAAAAAAAAAGAGCGAGGGGATTTAAAGGGCAATTCTTTGATAGAACAAAAATGAAAAAAAAAACAACCAACTTTTTGCGAACATCTTAAGCATACGATACGCTATCTACAGGTTGCATTAGAGCTCTCAAAAAGGGGCATGCCTATAAAGAGTCTTCATTTACTTAACAAACGAGATGACTTTAAAGTTTTGTTTGAGCTGAATGAATCATCATGCGATTAATATTCGCAGAAGCCGTCCGCATTTGGCATAAACATTACCTTATTGCTTCGGCCAAAAAGTAAACAACTTCGTTTCTCTTGAGCGCAATGAAAAAAATGGCTTACCTCTTCCCCCCCTCCCTCCTTCTCCTCCCTCCCATCCCTCCCACCTTCGACGTAGGCTTAGGCCGCTAATATTTACTCTGAGAACACTGCGGACTTCCATATTGTATAAGCTACTATACTACTCAGTAAGGGCTTTAAAAAACTGCTCATCCCTCAAATAAGTCTCTCACCATAAAGCTATACTAAGCTTTACGGCACTTTAGAACTTTATTCGACATTTTAAGGTCACGACAATAAGCGTTCCACAATATGATGAACGTTACGCGCTTTAAACAGCGTCATCATTGTCCTTCTTGGTAGTGGGCAAGATACAGTCGTACGCTGCGATATCCATAAGAAGTCAGAGGATGTTGGAACGAGGTGGAAGGAGGTGGGGGGAGGGGAGTGTAAAACAGTGGGAAGAAACGGGCGTGAAATTAAAAAGTATTCGTTCTTGGATACCTACACCTACAGCAATGAAAAAAAGTACAATCGATTACAGAAGTAAGTGTGTACACTCTCATATCGGCATGAAATTTAGCAGTCCTTTAACTTTACCCATTTGCAATATTTAAAAGTTCGACTCGTATATTTTATCGTTCCTCGCGTTGCTTTTAACTTCAACTGACCAGAAATACTACCCAGTGAACAATATAGACGAGTTCGCGAATCTCGAATATAAGGATGGTATTTGTGCCGCAATATGCTCTTTCCTTTGAGAATCATTTTATTCGGCTATCGAAATTTGGTCTTCTCAAATTGCAGTTCTCGAACGCTTTCAAATATCGCTGTCGGCTGACGCTAAATGATTACTGTTGCGGCAAGGCGCACAATACATAGATCACAACTTTGTCATCTATATAAAAAGGTGATAATCATGCAAAACATATCTTTCTACCATAATGCCGCGATTCCATGCGTTTGGCAATCGACGTGGGACTTGAAAGGTGCGATTGCATTTGCTGACAGTACAGTGGATGAGGAGAGGCCGGTATTGTATGAAGTAGATCAAAAGGCACAAAATAATCAGAGGTAAGTGGGCATATGTTTCGCCTACGGGACGCCAAAGAACATCTGAGGAAATGATGCAACCGCTCCAACTATTTGCAGTACGGTTTGCGTACGTCACAAGCCTCTATTTGTACCACTTATCCATATATCGATTTTTCAGAGTTATTTTTTTGTTTTGCTTTTGTTTTCGTAATTGAAAAGATTACTGCGGCAAGTGAGTTCTTGAAGCGATGACAAATACTCCAGTCTTTAGTAGCAGCAGAAGCAGCACTGAGTTGTTTCGATATTCCAACCAATTCGAGGTAGATACCGTGCTCTTCATTTTGCTCGTTTGCACTCATCAACCGCTGACAATGTTGGCGACTTTCACGAGAGCATGTTTGTGAACACAGCTTAAAAAGTAGCACAGATTTGTTTCAGCAGCCGACCATCGCTATTATAAGCTTATCGAATAAACTGATTAAAGAACATACTTATTTGTGCATTACTGTCAAAGTTAAATGAGTCAATCTCAACAATCACCAACTATGTTTGTATTGCTGCCAACAGCATAATTGTTTCGATGCGAGTGCTTTCATTATGATAAATTTCGTAAAATTTTATCAGTATCAGCTATTCATACAGCAAAGTTCATCGAAGTTTTCCAAAACGATCCTGCATGATGTGCCAATCCATGAGTCAATCCACTGCGTTCCTAAAAAGGAGCTTTTGTTCGCCCGATACAAATCGATGCCAATACTGTCAGCTCCACATTACTTTCTAATTGAGGCATGAAATATGCAAAAAATGTACCTGTAGAGCGTATCCGCGATGAGCGAGAAACATTTGTATAGGATGAACCCGACCATGTATAGTATGAAAGACTACGGAGGCAACCTAAAATTATTTTCATTTTTTGCAAAAAATTTCTTGCGACAAAAAACATTTTCAAATGATATGGTAATCAATGGTTGTTCGTCAAATATGCTTTCCATCTCACAGCTTACTGCTTAAATACTTACTATGAATACTGTGAAGGGAAGCAGATATTTGAAAGATAGCAGCGATTCTTGCTGCTGCCTTTAAGCTTGCTACCTTAAACAGCGATGGTTCTTTAAAGAGTTGTTTTAGTTATGTCAAGGATCTAATGGCTATATGCGTTTGCGTATCTTTTATGTCATCCTCTTCGCCGAGCAAGAATTTCCCCAACTATTCTTCCGAGCACAAAACTACATAAACTGCTTACATACAGAATTTCTCTCGGCATTTGGTACTGTTAGGCAATTAATACAGTGAAATATGGGGAAAAATTCTCGAAATATTCGCTGAGGAATACTGCAGCAGAGAAACGAGGAAATTTCATGAATGAAAATTCTAGCTACTGAAAATATCATAAAGAAAGCTCGATCAACGGAAGCTTCAGAAAAGCTTTGCTTCTAGATTTCTGCTACCAAAGAATTCTGAAAAGTACATTTGGGTTTCTAAACGCTTTTTTTCTTCACGAATAATAAGATGCAAAAAAAAGATGAGGAAAAGGATTCCGAGCCGATTGGATGTCGCTCGTTCATCCGCTATTCCATATTTATGATGAACAACAAAAACGAATGTTGCTTAAGTAGTCACTTACGTGTGCTACATACTCATCACGGCAACCAGGTATGTTGAAACACGATAGATACGGTCGGTTAGCCGCACATAAATGTCGACTGCGCGACATAATCGCTCTTGGCGAATCACGCATGCTTCGTCTTTCGCGACTCGAATTCGATGTCAATTTCATCGTTTGTCGACTTGATTGAGCTGCATACTCAGCTCCTCTTTTCGTATCAAGTCGCATTGCCTGAAACAAAAGAAAATCATCTGAGATAAATATATTTCAATAATTTTTCCTCATGAAATCATGGATACTAAAAGTGGAAAAAATACTGTTGAATTAAGCCGTTCGATTCTCGTCAGTGATCAGAATTGCCAACCTCATTCATAGCAGCATCAGCGGAAAAAAAAACCTCTCAGCTAAGCGTAGTGCATCTAAATGAGAAGGGATAGGTGCGCTCTTCTAAGGGGCAATTGAAGTATGACATCATGTCATGCAAAAACCGTACTAGCGGGTTGAGTCGACGCGATAGTATCAGCTCGACGAAGTTCCCAAACGGACATTATAACTGAGCATTTACTTGTGCAGAGAAATCTTCAACCAGTGAGACAGTTGCGCACTGACATGTGCCTATAGCTTGAATGTTTATGAGCGTAAATGTTTCAGTTTGATAATTTAAGACCAAGTTTGCTCTTTTGTGACCATATCTTCGAAGCAGTTGTCTGATAAGGCGGTGATAAGTTGATAAGTTTGAAGTTGGACCAGTCTATAAGTGTTTCGCACTGTTGACTTTGAACGCTTCCGCACATCGAATGGAAACGAAAAAGTTAAAATGACTACACTTTCTTAGAAAACGGGCTGACGCGAAACTTAATCAATGAGTAGCAGTAATTTTACTCAAAGTTAAAACGATTACACTTAACTAGACAACGGGTTCACACGAAACGTAATCACTGATTAATAGCTAATTTTACTCATGGTTAATTACATTAGAATAGCTTATAAGAATAGAATTTCTTTTTTTTTGGCTGTTTCGAGACATGTAGTAGAATTTATTGCACACAAAAGAAGAGCTTAAAAATCAGTCCGCTCCGCTTTACTGAGATTCATCGACTGCTTACAGTTGTATGAAACGAATTGAAATGTACGTCTAAACGGAGGCCATATTGAGATGACTGAGCTAAATTCGCATGGTTTTCGTCTTAGCTCATGCAGGAGTTTTTAAAGCATCGAGAAATATTCGTTCCATGTGGACTGAACCCTTGAAAAACATTCTTTTAATCGATTTTTCGAGTCTGGCAGTATCGTTTCATGGTTTGTGATGATTTTGTGATTTCCTACGATCATATCGATCGAAAGCAGCTCTTGCAACAAAAAAAATTCGCTTAAATGGTCATAACGATTTCGAATCTTCTTCCAGGAGAATATTATTTTCGTTTTTGTTAACCACTGCATTTTGATCTGGCTATTCAGGTGTTGCAGTGGATGTAAATTTGATGGAATGTTTTGCTTCAGCTTGGTAGAGGAAAACTTCGTTCAGATTAAGAACTGAACGAGGTGATGTCAGTTTGAAGCTGAGACTCCTCTAAGCGGAAAGGGGGTTAAATTCAAGAGTTTACGGCATTACGTTTTATAAGAGTTTTTACAACACAGAATACCGTTCAGTTTTTGGCTTCTTCATAGTGGTTTTAACGTACATAGCATAAGACATTCGCAGAATTCTTTCTTAAATTGATGACTGGAGCGATGGTTGATTTGTAAGACGATAGCCAAAGCGGATCATTTCGACATGAGCGGGGACCTTGAAAGCCGCTGTATGTTATAAGGGACGGCACCTTGAAGAC
Organism: Toxocara canis; assembly: GCA_000803305.1. Classification (NCBI taxonomy): domain Eukaryota; kingdom Metazoa; phylum Nematoda; class Chromadorea; order Rhabditida; family Toxocaridae; genus Toxocara; species Toxocara canis. The sequence goes on along the minus strand of JPKZ01003059.1, from coordinate 310,193 downwards.
TGTGGTGAAATAAAAGGAGGGACCTTGAAGACTGCGGTAAGCTATAAGCAGGGACCTTGAAGATTGTTGTGAGATATAAGGAGGGAACTCGAAGACTGTGGTGAGATATAAGGCGGACTTTGAAGACCGCACCGACATAGAAGAGCGGATCTTAAGACCGCGGTGAGATATATGGAATTTCTTTCCATTAGCAAGTGTCAAAGGAGGAACAATGTAAGAAATCGGTCATATTTCAAGATTCATGGTTTCATGTTGTTCGTGTATAGTGAAATGAGATTTTGGACGGCGCTCTGAGAAATATATAGTGTACTGCAGTGAAAAAACAACAAACAAACCTAAAGTGGCGATGCTTTTCCTATACTTTTGGTGTACTTGAGCACATTTTTGAAAAAGGAAAAATTTTAGAAAAAAATCCATCGCAGCCAGATCACCACCATTAATTATAAATTTTTCATGGTGCTGAGTTACAGTGCCTATTGTTCCTTTACGATCTTACTTCTCTAATAGTAGTCGTTTAAAGACGTCCATTTGTGCAATAAAAGCGCTATACTATAAGAACAGTAGAAGAGGATGGTAGTACATCATCAAAATTTTGCGCATTTGATATCTCAGCGAATCTTGGACATTTTCGTGCGGCTAGTTCGATAAGGAATCGGTTTAATAGGTTCACGATTGAATAGCATATTAGAGTAGGAGAACCGTCAAAACGTTCATCCTTTTTCTTCCCAGTTTCGTGGGAATTGGGTAAGTAAATGCCCGATACGAAAACACCATAATGCGTGCTATATTACATCGGGATAATCTGAACTGTTCGATAGCATCAAAACAGAAAGAACCAAATCACTATTTAAATTAATAAATAAATTCGCATGCATGAAATATCTTTGATAAATAAAGTTGTTTAATGAAGAACGTGCTCAATAAATGAATTTGCATACATGAAATGCCTTCTCTAGGCATTGCTGTACATCAGCCCGATAGCACTGCCCTTCGTTACCGTTGAAACTGAAGAGAAATGCGTGGCACGAGTGTAAGAGCGCAAATGTCAGGAATGAAATGATAATGGCACTCTCTTGATGCATTTCACCATCTTAGTCGCTCAATACCGAAAACATCTGCTGCACTATACTCCTCTTCTGAATATATTCACCGTTACGAGGCAGAAATAGAGATGAAACAATGAAGATGCTTTGAGATCAAAGGTCAACATAAATCAGCATTAGCGAATCAAACTTGTCATAGCTTAGGAGAAATGCGAAATGCTGGACGCATCGAAGAAATAGAATTCGGCGCACTTCGATAATCGTTGGAGAATTTTGTTTCTTTTTTTGAGTGTCAAGAACTTCTGACCGAGAACGACAGTAGTGATTATCGGAATCTAAAATACTGTTACGTAGGGCAGCCGTTAGTTTGGCATCGCTTACAAATATCGAATCAATTTTGTTTAGTACAACTTGTAGCCTCTTCTCCAAGAAGCTCGTCCGTCTACTCGGAAGCAATCGTTGTGGTTAGATATTGCGGTTCCTTTCAGTGTTGTTTCCCTTTCGGACACGTTTTTCGTCCGGTTTTAGCCGTCTCAACTCAAGTGTTCTTGCAGCAGAAGGCGTTGAAGTGCGAAAAAGTGAAAGGTGATAATCGTGAGGAGATGCTCGTTTCACTCAGCAGCGCTTCTGCAAAATATGTCAATGTTAGTAGATGAAGTAATCCTTTCACACGTTATATGTTGCGGAAACAAACGAACAACAGAATAAAGCGTTCACAATCAAATCAAGAACTTAAGACACATTTCAAATATGTGAGACACTCAGATATGACAACCGAAATGGAGAAAAAGTAACAAACGTTCATGTAGCACATAGGCAGGCAATGTGAAATGGTTATTTCAAGACGTCCACAGCTGATAGATCAAATGAAATCGCCGTGAAAGCAGGTAAGTAAAAAGATCAAGCTTCAAGCAAACTTCAATTTGGTGGTGGCCGAAAATAGAAACTTTAATACTTTTAATGATGACCAAAGTATGCGAAGAATATCCATTTTCATGTGTGCCTTCAATGGTTTTTAACGTCGTGTATAACTCTCGTATGCCGCTTATTTTCTCCGCAGATGAAAACCGGTGTCATGAAATTGGCTACGATTTGAAAAACCAACTAGATCACAAACGACTCCTCGCTAATGTTAGATTCGGAAGCTTGCTCGCTCGCTAGCTTTGCCAGCAAAAGCCACTCGCCAGAAACCGGATTAATAACAGTGTTGGAGTTTTAGGTTGAAAGCCATCTGTTTAGGAGCTGCTCACACCAGAATTCATACTGTGCGTGACCTCTGGTAGTGAAAAGCGTTACGGGGCATCCGGAAGTCAAACCCTGGTCTTTCGCATATCTGGCGAAGGTTCTACCGCTGAAATACTGCCACGCTCTACACTTCCTTTTTAAGACCTTGAGCCGCATCTAAATAGATGGCTTTCAACATAAACCTCCAACATAGTATATTTAGACCTGTCGCCCCCGTCCTATGTGAATTATCTTAAAATTGCTCAACTGCGTGACTACGATATATTGAAGCGATCTTTTGAGAGGTGTAAGATGCTGAGTTGATTGGTTTTTGAGACATACGATGAGCTGTGCAACGTTAGATATTTCCCACGTAAACTCAGATCGGAGGTCTGAGTTTACCGCTTCGGTTGTACTTCGTGAAAGGTGTGTACGAAAATTGTGTGTGTAATTTAATGAGGGAAAAATTGAAAGCGAGCTATTCTAACCGAAAAGAAAATCTCACCGATTTTTTGCTGAAACAAAAAAAAACCACATGGAAATCAAATGACAGTTTCATTTAGAAAAACACAGCGATTCGAATCTCGAAATGATTCAACTTTTAATGTAACGTTGCAGATATTTCAAACGACTGTTCGAACAGTTGTTTCTTCAAGGTCATATATCGATGTCATAAGTCAACGCAAAAAAAAAAAACATGAAGCGTGAACGTTTTTTTAAAAAAGAAGCCCTACGAAAACATGTGAAAATGATCGTCCGTGCATTAAATCACTATGGATTCTTAGCGTTGCCAAATTATTTAAGAAAAACTAGTAATACATAGATAAAAAAGACAGAGAGATACTAATCACGTATCGACAAGCGGAGGTGAATTTCTCTGCCGCTCGCTTACATGATTCAAAGAAAAAGGGCGACTTGCAGCCCATAATACAAAATTATGCAAGTAGCATAGGCGAGATGTAGCACATGAGTATTCTAGAAACAACCGTTAAACCTTTGCATGATTTATACGCCGTTCCCTTTTCCACGGGCGTGTGACATCAACAAATTGCGCAAAGCAAAACGACAGCTATACAGATATTAGTATGGGGTAAAGTGACGTCTGATATGGTATTTTTCAAAGTTTTAGACTAGAGTAACTATTACGCTACTTGGATGTGAATTGTTAATAGATACGAGGCTGTCCTTTTAAACGGAACAGTGGGGACGATGGTGAACGTTTCTGAGCTGTCATAAGAGGGTAGATCAAAGCAAAATGTAGACCATAAGAACAACTGACCGCTCATCTCCGCTCATCTCATACCGCAGGAGATCGTTGTCTTGGGTACATGGAAGCGTTAACAACCAAGCGATTGTTTTACACACCTCAAATAACTCAGATAAGTCAATTAGATGTAGAAAGTACTGAAATGGTATAATGCTTCAAAATTTTGCACCTTAAGACATAGCAAAGGTGCCAGCAAATCTATATCAGCATTGAAAACGAGCAACACACCTTTTATATGGTAGGAGTTATATATAGTACCATGTACTATATATAACTCCTACCATATAAAAGGTGTGTTGCTCGTTTTCAATGCTGATATAGATTTGCTGGCATTTTCAATGCTGATATACATGTAGCAAAAAAACTTAAAAATTACGCACACTGAAAAAAAACCATCACTTTCAAATTTTATAGCTAACGCGAATGACATGAGCGCTAGAGGCGTTCCGTTCAAAGGAACGGAAGAAGATGAAGTTCGACAGAAGAACTTGTTGAATGCTCGAAGTAAAGTCACAAGTCCCTCTATATCTGTGTGTGTGTTGACAAGATTGTAAAAGATAACTGCAATCTTGTGGCAGAATCACGTACTTTTCATAGACGTTTTGAACAGGCGCCCTAAACCAGAAAAAAAAAACGAACCATCGATTGTAACAGCAACAGGTACGCAAAGAGGAAGAAAAAAAAATTCGAAAAAAAATAAGCCCTTAACGAAATCACTAGAAATTACGGTAACAAATGTGTGTAATTAATATCACGTATTTTTTTTCAGTGTGCGTAATTTTTAAGTTTTTTTGCTACATGGTGCTATATATAACTCCTACCATATAAAAGGTGTGTTGCTCGTTTTCAATGCTGATATAGATTTGCTGGCATTTTCAATGCTGATATACATGTAGCAAAAAAACTTAAAAATTACGCACACTGAAAAAAAACCATCACTTTCAAATTTTATAGCTAACGCGAATGACATGAGCGCTAGAGGCGTTCCGTTCAAAGGAACGGAAGAAGATGAAGTTCGACAGAAGAACTTGTTGAATGCTCGAAGTAAAGTCACAAGTCCCTCTATATCTGTGTGTGTGTTGACAAGCTTGTAAAAGATAACTGCAATCTTGTGGCAGAATCACGTACTTTTCATAGACGTTTTGAACAGGCGCCCTAAACCAGAAAAAAAAACGAACCATCGATTGTAACAGCAACAGGTACGCAAAGAGGAAGAAAAAAAATTCGAAAAAAAAATAAGCCCTTAACGAAATCACTAGAAATTACGGTAACAAATGTGTGTAATTAATATCACGTACTGATGAGAATCGTAAAAGTTCAAATGACATAAATAAAACAGATACATAAGATTTTGATTGGCGTTTTGGCTGATTGAACCACAGTGACAGAGAAGGCCTCAAAATTGCACAATTAAATCCATGATTGCCGATTTAGCTACCCAAGTTCGAGAGGATAAAGCACGAAATTTTTTGATCACTTCGGTAAAATGAATGAGAGAAAACACTTGCATAGCTGCAATTCAATTGTCGTTTTCTTAAGCTCTCAAAAAATTTCACGAAAAGAAATGCTTCCTCCCACTCGGCAATCGTCTATATAGGATTATCAAAGAAAATCTCATACGGTCAATAGTAATCTAAAAATTCTATAAAATTTTGAAATTCCGTTTTACATGCAGTTGCTAAGTAAATGGTTCACTAGAAGTTTGATGATAATCAGAGAAAAACATAAGGAAACCATGATCGAAGGGGCTAAAAAATCTTTTCGCTTAAAAAAAAACTGAGTAGAGAGTAGAGTAAAATCTTTTCGGTTATTAAAGCATTGCATTCGCTTATTTAATCGAACAAAAAAATTGTCGTTTAAAGTTTTCAGAAGTTTGGAAGCAAACATAACGCAATCGTACATTAAATTCGATCAAAAATTGCAAAAGATCGACTGTGCAAAACAGTCAGTCTTTATTGTTTTATCGATCGCTTGATGTTCGCTTCATGTAGCAACGATGAAGCTTTTGCTGTTGGATTGCAAATGAAATCACAAAAATAATTTATTGAAATAATAAAGAATCTTAAATGCGTGAATCTTAGAGCACAACACAAATTTCAGGAACCCTTACAAAGCTATGTACCCCCTCAATTTGAAACAACCAACTGCACCATTATATAAATGAAGAGAGTTTATTTCTTCAAAAACTTCAAAAAAAAAATTATGGGAGTCGCCCATAGCTCCATTTCTGTCATCTAATAATCATGGAAAGGCAGGCAGTCGCAGTGTTGACGATTGATAGGTAAATGGCTTAAGTTCACTTTGCGGCTTTCGTGGTTGGCGCTTGTTTCGCTTCTGTTCCACAATGATTTGGGAAACGCAAATGACATGATGAAGACTTTATTTGATAGGGCAAAAAAAACGCCCTTAAATCGATCATTCCCGAACGTTTCGTATATGAGCAGCGCGTTAGTGTACGAGAGGAAAAACGAGACAAAAATAGGGAGAGAATGAAATCGTGAGTCGACGAAAGAGAATGCCAAATGGTAGTTGTCGTGATTTATGGATTTGAGTTCAAATCAAGTGAGTGCTGCAAGCAGGTGAAATTTTCCATCTTGATTAGTTGTACTCGCACAACGCTTAGCGTTTTCGTTTCAAGAGTCGGACTTCTTGATAGTTGAACACTCACAGGTCTTATGACACAAAGATCATTAAAAAAAGAAATTATTTTTGACTTTCCCTCATTGCAAAATAGAGATCGTTTAGCTCTGTGTAAGTGTTGTATACATTTTTTTGGCTCTCTGCACTCCTTATCGAACAGAGATGAATATAGTTAGTTAGGTGCAGAAAGAAGAAAAATCCACCGAAGTATTCGGATAAGTTCGATATAAAAATCCAGTAAATAATTATCACTTACGAAAAATCTCAGCAACATTTGCCAAATGTGATCGTCTCTTAAAATTATGTTCTTTTCGACTCCGAATCGTTTAACCTCGATATCATGGTTTTTTAACGACAACAGATGATAGAAACAAAGGATTATTGATTGATTTTATTAAAATTACGTTCAAATGTAATTTGCAATAGTTTGACTGAACGGAAATTCTATTATCTGTTGTCGTTAAGTACTCAATCACTTCAGTATTCATAAACTATAGCAGTTTTTCTTTCATAATATACTGCTGATGTATCTAAGTAATACGAAATAGAGATTAGTAAAGTGGTTCAAATTTCAACTGAACTATACCAGAACAAAATTTGCGAAAAGATTTTCTGCGGTCGATCGAGCGCATGAGCCGTGAGCAAAATATATGGTGTACAATTGATTCAGTACGAAAGAAAAAGGCGCAAAAGATATTCAAAGATCGGTCTGGTTCTTTCTGGGACCGCATCTAATCAACCAAGTAAGTGAGCATCACTAATTTATTAACTGCTACCAACACCCGTAATTATTTCATTTGAACGGGCTTGCATTCCGAATACTGATCTTCTATAAATCAGGTGGTTTTTGTTGTCTTTTATTTATGAGACCTTATTAAGCGCATTGTTGAAACCACTGTGCCTTTCATGGAGTTGATAATTCGAATTTGAAAAAAAAATTAAATTACAGAAGGAGAGTTTTCTTTTTAAAGTATTGATGACAAATACACATTTTAAATTGTCATCTCAGGGTTGTTTGCGAATGCCAAAAAAATCACAAATAGCTATCGATCGAATAGATGGCCAATAAAGAAATAGAATTTGTTAGAGTGGACAACATTTCAATTTAGACGTTGCCGAATGCATGGTAGCTCAGCAGAAATTTCTTAATAAGGCGAATGGAAACGTTTCGAACGGAAACACGGCACACTGCAGAAAAAAAAGACGATTCTACGATGGCATTAGACGAAAACTGCATTGTCGTGAAGTGAACTATAACCTAGAAATCATTAATCATTTGCTTATCTCATCACTGCTAAAAGGCTGGATTTTCTGAGCACCCTAATTCAAATGGAAGATAACACGGTGGTACAAAACAATGCATAGAAGTGAACAGCTGAAATATTGCACCATCATTGGTGAGGTCGACGTGGCATGTATATATACATATATATACATAAATATATATAATAATAATAACTAATGGTAGGAGTATTTGGTACGATTGGGCAATTTATTCTTCTGGATGTACTTTAATGGGTTAAGTGATAATAAGAAGCAACAGTGAGCAATAGCATAAACAAAGCCAAATAGATAGAGTCGTATGAGCATCACTTCGACTAGGACAGACATTATTATCACTTAACCCGTTAAAGCACATCCAGAAGAATAAATTTCCTAATCGTATCAAATATTGGTACCATTAGTTCTTAGAAATTCAAAACGAAACATAAAACCGTTCGTTGAATCATTCCATAGTGTTTCGTAACAAATTATGAAAGGCGTCTCATCTGAGATGGAAGTGAGCCTTAGAGATACTGGTGTACTTAATGTGAAAACGAAAAATTCAAGTAAACTCTGCAAATGATTCTGCTGTAAAAATAAGAGTTCCGTTAAAAACCAATCAAACAAACGTTATGATTTATGAAAAAAGTTCTATGATATGTAGATATTGCGCTTCTATGTGAGACGCGGAATAGGTTGTAAGTTGTAAGTGATGCAAGAAGCGGTAAGCCAATGCATAGAAGATGAATTTAGAGACTCTATCTTTGGTCAAAAAGCGTCTCAATTAGCTGCTCAGAATCACCTCTCATGCATCGTCCGGCCTATGTAGATGACGTCCTACTTCAAAAACTCATTGGCGTCGTCGTGCTTCAATGGGCTTCTATATTCGATGCGACTGCGAACAATTCACCCCCTTGACAACCCCATAAGCATATGCTGCACTGAGAACGCATTCATGCTTTCGGCCATCACATTTTCAGGCGCATTTACGATTACTGATGCTGATTCATGACACTGTTCAAGCGACCAAGCTGAATTTCAAGTGCATAGCCATACCATACGGTTACTGTATAATCGTAGATTGGAAAAGTGAAATAAGTATACTGATTGAAAAGGTTTTTAAAAGTACTTTAAAGAAAACCGTTAACAGAATATTATAAAGAGGGGTCAGTGAGAACTGTTCGACAAGAAAAGTTTAACATTAACAAGCTCGTCGTTATCGTTCGTTCATCGATGGATTTGTTAGTTAATTCGGCCAAAAAAGGCCTTGTTACAGGTCCTCTCAATATGGCTTACAGGGTAGGTTAATTTTTTGAATCTTGTTTACCACTCAATACTTCATCGTATATTCGATTACCTGAGGAGTGTAAAAAATGACTCGTGATAACAATGTATCTCAAGTTGATTTTTGCATCGCAGAAGTAGTATGTTTAACAGAAATAGAGAATGCAGGAAGAGGAAAAAAACCAAAATAAAGGAGAAACTTTATTGATATCAACTTTACTACCACAAAGAAAAGGAATCACTATACCTTCTCTGATAAGGGCTCAAAGTAAATTGCTGAATAAAAATTCGGCAATTTACTTTGATTACTGAATGGAAATTGCGTGTAAGATGGAAGAGGCGGTGAAGAAGAAAACGGGAAAATCGATGAAGCAATAACTAAACAAGAACAGAACTTTAAATTGCTCTTGATGAAAGAAAACATTTTTTGCGAAAAAAAAAGCTGAGTAAAGCATCCAAAACCTGTAATCGCCAGATGCTTTTCTTCTCATTTTATTTAAAAAAATGTTTTTCGATATATTTTGCTATCACTACAAGTCTAAAGGACGGGAACATAGTGAGCGTTTGAGCACACAAGCACACGTGGGCACACAGACACAGACACACAAACACGCAGACACAGACACACAAACACACAGACATAGACAGAAACACACAGACGCCCACAGGCGCACAAACACGCGCACGAACGCACAGACATGTACACACAGGCACACACAGCACATACCCAGACACACACTGACAAAGGCACAGATACACAAACACACACAAACACTGACACGGACACACAGACACACATAGGCGCAGAAACACACAGGCACATACGGACACACACACAGCACACACACGGACACAGAGAGAGACACATGCAGACACAAACTCACGAACACACATAGACACAAACACAGTCAAACACACATACGCACACATACGAATACACATACACACAAAAACACACACATGCACACACAAACACAACACATGCGTTTAGGCCCAACCCGTTTAGGCGCACATATCTCACACATTCTGGTTTAATGGTTCAAAAAAATAACTTTAGAAAAAAAAACTGTTTGGGACACCTCCATATCGAGAGTGATGTCTATGAACCACAAACGCATCATAGATTTTTAGGCTAAAGCCAGCAGTACGAAAAGCGCTTAGAGCAGCAGCTTCCGCTATAACGATGCGAGACAGAAAAGATGAAATTGTTTATGAAAAAGTTCAAAAAGTTTACCAGCTGAGTGGACTAAAAGGTATGCATAGCATGTTTGAAGTTAATTACATTCACTTTTTGAGAGCAATTTTTGAGACCCACTTTTAGCATGATTCGAAAAATTTGCTGAGAATTGAACAAATGATACGCGAGCTCATGTACGAATAAGAACATCACCACTATTAAGAAAAATTGTTTAATGAGGAAAAGAGTAAAAAAAGACCTGACTGACATTTGATCGATCGGGGACTGCTTAGGGACCTATTCGTATTTATGAGCAGGAACAAAAATAAATGAAAGAAAAAAAGCATCAAAATCGCTTAGAAATATGTGTTTTCGATAATGCGCAGAAACTATTCAAAATATCAGAAATCACTACATATCAGTAAATATCAGTAAAACCATGCGATCACTATCAACGATCTTCTTTATGCTAAGAATTCCAAGGATAGAAAACTTTTTTTGCATAAAACTATGAAATCTCTCACTGAATACATATTAGTACTTATGTATGAACTCGCACCATTAGTTTCCTCACTCCCCCCCCCCCCCCCCCCCCCCCAAAAAAAAAAAAAGTGAATGCTTTTATCAAATGCAACAATATCGTAAGCACTTAATGTGCATGTATCTCACACGTATGCAATAGCAAACTATCATATGTTTTGTCAAAATAACGTAAGAAATAAAGAACTCTATAAAGCTTCCAAACGCCAATGCTTTTTAACAATACGGTTGTAGAGCTTAGCAAACGAGTTAAAGAGTAATGAGCAACGATGAAAAGTGCACACATCGATTGATGAGGTTGAAGAAAAAGGGAAAACAACTCGTAAACGATGGATGTTTTAATTTAGGAGCTCTTCACAATACCGTGTGATTTTCCGAAACGAACAAAATTTGTTCAATGCTTTTACTATTTTAGTAAGCTGATAGTTCTCTAGACGTAACAACGAAACTGCTGACGTGACGCATGAACTTAACGAGAAGAATGTAAGCCAACGATCGGAAAAAGATAACTTGAGCATTAGGTGGAAAAGAAGGAAAAAACGGCGTAATATAACGCTTAATTAAGCCTAGCAGTAAAGGAGTAGTGCAGTAGAACTGTTGTGAAAAAGTAAAGTGCAGATGCGATCAAAATTAGTTAGACACAAATTTGGAAAATTAATGTCATACGAATGTTAAACAACATCAACAAAGTATCGCTGGCTGGTAATTTCGCAGAACGGAAACTGTAAAAGAATATATATTGATAGTTAGAAAGAAATTCCACATCGAAGCGAAGATCCAACGAAGATCGTTGGTGTGTATACCGTATTCTCCTGTACAAAACTCCCTTATATTAACGCGAAGAACAACTCAGCAACATTATTGTTTAACGCAGATTTCAGCGTATGATACATCTATCATTGTATGGGTGTAAAAATATAAAAAAAACGAACAAAAAATTTGACATTTGAAGAATATTTTTGTTTGAAATAATAGCGAAAATCTTAATTCATTTACGAGATCAGCGCAACCAGATGCCATAAATATTCGTGAAGCAGTGAATTATAAATTAATTGAGAATTCATTTATTGTTTCCAAAAAAAGCAATGAATGTCCTCCGCTCGCTTAAAAAAATTCGCCATTCGAATCGATTATATGAGGGTTTGAGGGAAAAAAAATTGTCGGAAACAGATGCATTGTTTTGTGAAATCGGATTACCATCATGTTCGATGAAAACTGGCGCAAAGTACAAACTCTTCAAAAGCTTACGAGGAGTTTTTAGCACGCTTAGATTCATTACATGGATTGATTAGAGCAAAATTTAAGCACTACTAAGCACAATTAGTGCAAACAAAATTATCGCCCGCATGAAGAGATTGAGAGAAGTGGGAGAAAAAGCTGAAAAGTGCAAATAGCTATAGCAAAGTGGAACTGTAATCTTGCAATGCTTACCTACATTAACCACCTTTATCCTTTCAATCTGTGCTTCATATCTCAACGTTCTACTCTCTCGCCCCTCCTTCCTTCTTCCACCCTCCTTCTCCTTCCTCCTTCACCCCCCCCTCCCCCACCCCACACACTTTCTTCCTCACCCTCTCTCATGCAAAAAGGCATTTTACGCCATGTGAAGCTAACAATGCGCATAAAGTCAGTCGAAAGTGAATAACCGCTTTAGGTTATATGTTTCACAATATCACATAGATTTAATGTTAAGCGCACTCCGCATCAACAAAACCTTACCAACAAATTTTCTTAAATAGCTAGCCATAAATGCAAAAAAAAGCACATGAAAACAGGCAACGAACGCCCTTATTATGGTATTTTGCAAACTGAGGAATAAATATAACGGCAAACCTACGACGAATTTCGATGACGAAACCGGGAGGCATATGAAAAGGAAAATTATAAGGCTACATAACGCTGAAGATACCCATCTATTCATTTTTTTTCTGCACGATTCTTGCGTAGAAATCATGCGAATCATAATGAACAGACAATTTTAGCGTCCCTCGACGTCGGGATTAGCGCCATAAATAGTATAGCAAAGTAGTTAGCTGGTTAGCGTTTGAGGTATATAGCTTCTAAACACCCAAACATTTTTGAGCGTCTCATAGTCCTAATTTATTTGGTTTGCAACTACGGATTCACTGTCGAATTCGCTAACCCTTTAGATTGCTCACAAAAGTGCCTCGTATACCAAACAAGTGATCGTAGATTTGAATTTTGGGTTTTTTACGACGACACTTTTTTAAAATGATGTTCATTTTTGCGTTTGCAGCTATGTTCCTTCCCTCTTTGCTCAATAGCATAAGACGGGGAAAAGTTATCACATATCTCGCATCACTGGCTAGCATGTACTCAGAATCATCTTCACTATATCTGAGAGAATTCCGAATCGAAAAGAGACGCAAGGTGTCGACCTACAACTTTCGCCTTCTGAACGAATATCCTTATCAGTCCAGCTACTGTGCAACGATGCTAAATCGTCTCGCCCAGCTCTCGTGCACTTGGCGGCAGAAAATCCGAGCAGAAATCGCTTTTTTTTTTAAGAAGAGGAGCAATTTTCGCATAATGAGGACACCAGAAACTTAAAACTGTCTCCTTGAAAGGAAATTCAATCCGGCAAATGGAGCCACTTATTCAGTATGTTTAAATGCATTCTGGCTAAAATCAGCATGTCAGACACATTGTTTAAGAAAAAAAAAGGAATCATCCCCTTACGGGAGTACTTTCTAAGGGATTACGAGAAAATTTTACGGGATGCTTGCTAAAACAAAATACTTGTCAAGGGTACTTCTCAAGGGCGAAGAAACGAATTGAGGTGCCGCAAGTTTTGTCAACTTGGCAAAATCGTTTCCGCTTCTTAGTGTAAGGCGGCAATCGTCTCAATACTTCCACTCATAGATATTACGTAATAATTATAATTCTTACCTCAGTTACGCTCCGGAAATCAGTAAGGCAATTGTTATTATAGCAATCTGCAACACAAAAACGTTTCACAATGGCTAAGCTAATCCCTGACCTCTTCCTCACCCTCCCCTGCCCCCTCCTCCGTGACCCCCACTGCAATAAAACCATCTAGAACTCGAACTTCCCCCCATGACAACAAGCTATGCCTACAGACGGATATTGCTTACCGATGGTCAGACTATTTATCACGCGACGGTGTAGTGAATACATGTAATAGAATGTTGCTGAAAGGAAAAGGCGCGATTGCTGCATTACGCTCCCACAAAGTCAAAAATGTGACCCAAACTTGCGGGGGCACGGAATGCAGTCGGACCGTTACGGTCAGCCGCAATCGTTCGTTAGAATACTTTTTCGTTTATAACACTGACAAATAATATCGAAATCTGCTTTAACTGATCAAATGCAAACATTGCCGTCCTTTATGCGAACCGCACTGAGCGGTAAATCAGCAAAAAAGAAAGCAACTTTCTTAAATAACTTTATGTATGGTCATTACGAAATGTCGAGAAATAAAAAGTTTAGAAACCTTTGTTTCATTTTGTCAACAAAAAATCAAACTAGATCGTGCGAGTAGAATTTCGAGAAACTGCGTGTTGTTTTAAAATAACGGAAACGAATCATTATGTTACGAGCGTTAATGAGAACAAATCAATCGAGAAAAAAATGGCTGATCAAATCAGCAAAAACGATAGGAAGCTAAAACAAAACTTTATGAAGTTTCCCTTCAATCGGTGGGCGGAAGCGAAAAAATGCGTTTTGCTATTTGCTGTTCTGTGTTGTAGACTCTACCATAAATGCTTTTTCCCTACATGACGACGAAACGAAAATGAATTGAATTAAATTGAATTCGGTTTCGTTGTTCGATGCAATAGGTGGCATCACTGCGTTATGTATGCGATTCAGAAACAAGTACAAATTCAAAAAAAACAAGTAGAACATTTCCGTGAAACAAGCAGATAAAGGTTTTGAGCAAAAGAAGTACGGATGTCATGATTTAGACGAATTCGAGCTGTTGTTTGCTTTTTTTTTTCTTGTGCGGCTGTTTGAGAAGCAGAAAAATACATTACAATTACACAGCTTCCTCTTTTTTGTTCTGTTACGAATAACATTTGCTGTATGAGTTGATAAAATAACGAACATGAGAAGCGATTATAAGAAGTGTGCAAAGCGAAATGAAATCCTCATTTGTTGTCGGTTACTCTTAACAACTGTTTACTGGAATGGGCAGTTGCACTGAGTGGCACACTTCAGATTTGAAAAAAAAAAGAGAGAAGAAAATCTCTAACGTACATTTCAACATTTACACCGATGTAGCACAGTTGGCTAGGGCAATTTCTAAAGTTGACTGACCTTTTTCCGTTCAAAGTAGAAAAAAAAATGGGGAAAAAATCGACATAAGTTTAGTTGCTCAATCACGATTTTTTTGCTATTTTAGCGAAAGCTGATAAGACTTTAGTAGTTAAGGGAGATTTTTCATTTCTTCTAAGTAATCACTTCGAAGAAAATGCCATTGTTAATGGTTTTCCTGGAGAATATTCATGAAAGAATTAAGGGCATTTCATGAGTTCAGTTCACTTTTTCTACTACAAAATTATTTATGGATCACTACCTCGTTGAACAATATCATGGATCATGAAGCGTAAATTCATACGAAACAATCATTTATTTTTACAGAAGATGTAGAACGGAATTGCCGTTCAACCGAAAATTGCAATTTTTGATGAATCAGAGACCGAGCAAAAAAGTGTTTGTTTAAATAACGGAATTTGGATGAAGAACTATTAAAGCAGTCAGCTATTGTTCTACGTTCATTCTCTTGAGTTCACTGATGAGTTCATTACTGATCAACTCATTCTCTTGAGTTGTCTTTGAATCAGCCAAATTCTTACAGTGGTTCGAAAAAGAAAAAAAGCACACTCAATCTTTAGACATCTTAATATACTGCTGCACAAAACGATCAAGTGCTGTTTTTATGGTTGCGCAAATTACTTTGCAGTAATTTTCTTTGCAGTACTCACCTCTATACGAGTTTCACAAGCACTTTTAAAAGCACACAACGTTGATAAAATTTGCGATAAGCATGCATATTTGCACTGTCGCTAATCATTAGGCAACAATCACTGGCAGTTCTGCGAACGTGAGAGAAAAGTAATGAGTGAATAAATCTAGAAATTTCATTGCTGAATGAGCGCAATGACGAGATGAATGCAGTTAAACACGCCTAATGGTCTGTGTTACGTTCAAGATCCGGGACTGGGAAAGGATTCAATCGAGATTAGGTGTACAAAAGCGAACAACTAACGTGGAATGATTATCAGAGGTTTGGCGTTTCATCGAGAACGACCTAAAACACGATTAGGCTGTCAGTTTGATTATTCGAGAATTCATCTGTACGGGATCTGATGGAATGAAGGATGAGCTAGGGGAACATGGAACCCATTTCTGCGCACCTTTGCACCGATTCCGCAACCAAATGAAGGGAAAAATATCAGCCACCTCAAATCAACCACTCTTTCACTAAACCTGCATATGGTTCAGTTTTCCGATGAACGAAACTATTGTCATAATCAACAGCCATTCAAAATATGAAGTTAGGCACTGCGTAAAATACAATAAAAACTAGATATGGTATAACGAATAATAAAGCCTACCCCTCTATTACCTCTCCGCTTTTCCTCTCTCTCTCTTCATCGCCTATTGCGCTCAGCATGACGACAAAAAGGGGGGCTTTTCAAAATTTCCTCGAAAAATTCCCTTCATGCATCCATAAACTGCTAGCTTGGAGTACCTGTGGAGGCGTTATTCGATACAGTGAAACAGTATCAATAGAATTCTCAACCAACAATTTTCAACGTTACGAATGTGTCCGATGCAGTAACGATCCAATGTTCACAAAGTGTGAAATATGTAACGCATCAAACGCGTGTTTATGCACAAATTTTCTTAATAAGAGAATAAGCAGAGCGAAAAAGAAGGGGAAACGGCATTTATGCAAAGCGATTGCCGAGCATGTGAACATCGTTGCGTTAGCACATCTTCGTCTACACTCCACTGCACTCATCAGAAATGCGCATATCGCTTCTCATATATGTCTTATTGTGACAAAAAATCGTCGCTATAATCCACTAATGAGCGTTATATTTGAGTGTTATAAAAATCGCCCTTGCAATCCATTGAAAAGCTCTGTATTCGCGTGTTACAAAAATCGTCCTTACAATCTATTGAAAAATATTGTATTTTCGTGTTAAAAAAATCGTCTTTAAAGTCAGTTATATATTTACGTGTTATAAAAAAAAACCCCCTACAATCCATTGAAGAGCGTCATATTGGCGTGTTACAAAAACTTATAACCCATCATGCGTGTTATAAAATTGTTCTTATAATCCACTGAAAAGTCTTATAGTTGCGTGTTATAAAAACCGTCGTTACAATCCATTATTAAACGTTATATGTGCATGCCATAAAAATAGTAATTCAATAACAAGCATTATATTTGATTGTTATAAAAATTGCCCTTATGTTCCAATAATGAGCCTTATATTTGCGCGCTATAAAAATCGACCCTATAAACCATTGATGAGCGTAATATTGAGGTGCGACAAAAATCGCCCTTATAGCTCAGTAATAAGCGTTATATCTGCGCATTATAAAAACCATCCTCATTATCCATCAAGAAGCATTATATTTGCCTGTTATGAAAGTCGTCTTTATAATTATATGTATATCTGCGAGTTCTAAAAATCGTCTTTTTAATCCAATAACAAGCATTGTGTTTACATGGTATAAAAATCGTCCTTAGTATTCACTGACAAGCATTATATTGACGTGTTACAAAAATCGCTCTTAAATCGCCCATTAATAAGCGTTATACTTGCGTGTTGTAAAAATCTTCCTTATGATCCATTTATTAGCGTTAAATTTGCATTATATAAGTATCCCTCCCATAATCCATTAGTAACCTTTATATTTACATTGTATAAAAATAGTCTTTGTAATCCATTGTATATTTGCATGTTATACGAATTGTCCTTACAATATAGTTGCATGTTATAAGAACCGCCCATATAATCCATTGAAAAGCGTTATATTTGAGTGCTGTGAAAATCGTCCTTATAATCTATTAATAAGCGTTATATTTGCTAGTTGTAAAAACGCCCTATAATCCGCTGATAAGCGTTACATTTACACAACATAAAGATCGTCATTATAATTCAGTAATAGGCGCTATATTTGCTTGTCATAAAATCCTTCCTTATACGACATTATTAAGCGTTATATTTGCATGCTATAAATAGGCATCAAAAACCACAAGTGCTGCACTGATTGGTAGAAGTAGATCGTTGAAAATAGAATAGAAACTAATAGTACTCCCTTTTAAGGCATCCTTCAAATAGCAAAAAAAAAAATGGATAAATTGCAGAAGATGATTCGGTTGACAGAGTCATGAAGCAGTAGCTGAGAATGTGTTGTTAGTGTTCTTGTCCAAGGATCTTACAAGCAATACTATGTCGTTGAGAGATCGTTTTGATGCATTTGTGAGTATTATGTGAAGATCGTTATATACCAGGAATGTTATGGCTTTGGCTGCAAAAGCATTTGGATGGAGCAGGGGGTGGGGAACAGATGATCGGAAGAAAAAGGAAAACAAAATGCACATAAATATTTTGAACGCGAAAACTGAAATGTGTTGTACAGAAGAGCGGAGCACCATGGGGCAAGAGATATTGCTTTGGCTAGGATGTAGTAGTTTCAAAACAGCCACAAAATTAGATAAATGATAGCGCAAAGCGGTGGTGGACTACAGGTGAGGAGGTGAGGATCGGCGTATAGCTGGGAGAGAGCCTGCTGCGAACTTTTGTTTACACAAAAAGGTGGAGGAACAGGATTTGAGAGAAAAAGGTGGAGGATCTGAATTTGAGAGAAGGACTGCACTGAAATGGGATAGGAGATGGCTATGTTCGAACGTTCACGTATCGCACGGCATTCAGCGTAACCCACCAAAGTGAATATTGGTTTCACCACGAAAATGCAGAGTGAAAAGTCACTGAGAATTTATAGCAAGCCACTATTGTCAGCAGTTGTCTTCGCCCCTCCCGCCTCGTTCGAGTTAAATGCATCAGTGATTTAAGATGATCAATGAACATCATTGCACCCAATTAAAGAACACTTTCACCTAATTAAAAAAAATTGCTCCTCAATTAATTTACTGCTCTACTTGTAGCGGGTAAACTCGCTATTAAAACTGATTTTCAACCCTAGGCTGTATCTAACTGCAAAAGATAAAGACGAAAAAGAGGATAGCGTTGAAGCAAATAAAGCCGGTGCAAGCAGTAGTGAATAATTTACAGAAAAGGTCAACTCTGAGAAGAAAGAAGACAAAGAAACCATCAGAATATAAAGAGGATGAAACAAAGCAGAACGTTTGAAAAAAGTGGTTTAATTGCCCTTGTTTGATGATTAAGCGATAGCAAATTGCTGAATCGAAGAAACTGCACGACAAAAATTTGCCTTTATTGAAAGACATTGCAAAGTCTGCTGAAGCACGGCTTTAAAAGCACAAAAATCATAGTTTGTAATAGTTTTTTGGACCATTTTTTCATGTACCTAACGTTTCACCGCGTCCATAGAAAGGTCTTCTTCGTGTGTTACAAGCTGATCAGGGTGAAGGAAGAATGAGATATGGGGAGGGGAGGGGGGGAGGAAGAGGTGGAGGAGGAAAGAAAGCGAATGAATAGAAGCCTTTCTGCTGCTTTTTTCGGACAGGAATTTCGTGTTATTTTTCCAGTTTTGCTCGCGTAATTGTATTTTTTGAAGCCTCTCCAAGATACTTAAACCGTTATCGTTAGCTGCTATATTTTTGCGGACTAGACCAAAATTCAACAAAAACGTTCACTCTGGACGCCGATAGATGATCGAAAACATTTTTTTAAACGTCACGTGGTACCACTGAATCGGTAGGGGCCCCCGGCAAATCCCGAATGTCGCTCACGCATCACGTGTTTATGCCAAGGGGGCATGCCTTATGCAAGCGTGAATTTTGATCAGGAATAATGTGACGAAATCCTTTACACACATGCGACTTCCATAAAATAAAAATTTAAAAACAATTTCTTCGGTTTGTTCAAATGCCGCAACTTGATGAATGTCGGCGCGCGTCGCACAACTTAGAAAAGAAAAGGATTTCCGAGTTGGGGAAGTGATGGCGAGAAGGGCGCAAAGAATTGCTCATGATGGTTCAGAAATGGGTTTGACGGATAAAAGTGAGACATTGTAGAGTGGAAAAAAAAGAGAAATTTTCGGAATTCACATTTGCCAACGTAAAATTTCGACGCGACTTCTTGTGTTCTCAATATAAGGATATTGCTAGGGGATCAAAAATTCTTCTTAAAAAATTTGTAAAAAGTATCAAAACTTTAGAAATATCCACCCTATGCAAGCCTAGCGGAGGTCCTTTCTTCGTCCTCTCCCTCACCGCCCACCCCCCTCCTCTCCCTTTCCACAATGACCTCCTGTCTCTCCCGGTACACTAGTGATGAAGAGGAACATAAGAACTCATCGACGCAGAACAATCAACATTCTCTCTTCTGCAGAACTTGTTCTGCAACTGAAAAAAACTAACCTTTAAGCTAGTCAACCACGCAAGACCAAGCTTTAGGCTAATGAACAAGACACGCTAATGATTTATGCCAATCGACTAGACAAGACAGCAAGTTTCACGTCCGACATTGCAACATGCAATGCTGCTCCAATTGTGATTTGAAGCGTACATGTATGTGCAACCAACATTTAGCTTATCGGATTACAAAAAAAAGAAAAAAAAGCGGGTCTATTGATCGTTTGCGTTCGCATGTAAGCCATGCCACTAATCATATAATAGAATGGCATGCTAGCCTTCTCGTCATACACCCACTACTGCTTGATGCTTCTTGTCGATAAACGGTGAGCGAATGGTAGGTGTGCTCGGATGATCTTCCTGCACGATAAATATCAATAAATTTGTTGACGGAATGCAGTTCGAAATGGGTAGTGTAAAGAATGACGTACGAAAAAAAACCCAGTAACACCACTCAGAATCACGCTCAATAGCATGAAGGCGAAAAACAGTTCTTACATATGACAGAACGATGTCTTCAGTCCGTTCAAATGATAAAACGACGGCTTCAATTCATAAATATGATAAACCGACGGCTTCAATTCATAGATATGATAAAATGACGACTTCAGTTCGTAGATATGATAAAATACGGCTTCAACTCATAGATATGATAAAACGACGACTTCAGTTCACAGATATGATAAAACGACGAATTCCATTCATAGATATGATAAAATACGGCTTCAGTTCATAGGTAAGATAAAACGACGACTTTAGTTCACAGATATCATAAAACGAGGACATCCATTCATAGGTATGATAAAATGACGGCTTCAATTCATAGATATGATAGAACGACGACTTCCATTCATAGGTATGATAAAATACGGCTTCAGTTCATAGGTAAGATAAAACGACGACCTCAGTTCACAGATATGATAAAACGACGGCTTCAGTTCGTAATTATGATAAAACACGGCTTCAGTTCATAGATATGACAAAACGACGACTTCAGTTCACAGATATAATAAAATGACGACTTCAGTTCGTAGATATGATAAAATACGGCTTCAACTCATAGATATGATAAAACGACGACTTCAGTTCGCAGATATGATAAAACGACGACTTCGATTCATAGGTATGATGAAATACGGCTTCAGTTCATAGGTAAGATAAAACGACGACTTCCATTCATAGGTATGATAAAACACGGCTTCGGTTCACAGATATGATAAAACACGGCTTCAGTTCATAGATATGACAAAACGACGACTTCAGTTCACAGATATGATAAAACGAGGACTTCCATTCATAGGTATGATAAAATGACGGCTTCAATTCATAGATATGATAAAACGACGACTTCCATTCATAGATATGATAAAACGACGAATTCCATTCATAGATATGATAAAATACGACTTCAGTTCATAGATATGATAAAACGACGACTTCAGTTCACAGATATGATAAAACGACGACTTCAGTTCACAGATATAATAAAACGACGACTTCAGTTCGTAGATATGATAGACCGACGCCTTCCACAGCACGACTTTCCACGACATTCGGTGATTGTTAAACATGGCGAGAATCGCTTGTTGAGGAGTGACTAAGCCGGCGCTTGCTATTTCGCTACGCAGCAAAATGGACAAAGTAGAGCATCTCAGCGCGCTTGAGAATGCTTGGATAAAGTAAATGGTCCAAACCTTGGATGAAGGTGGTTTATTTGTTCTTAGTTTACTTCTTCAGATGTGAACCAATCGTGGCTACATAATTCCTCAGATAACAATCAACTACAGCTCTGATTAAAAAGAGTGGCTGTTTTCAGCTACACTATTCTAACAAGGGATACATGATGCCAATACAACCAGCTCATTCTCCGAAAATTCACAAAAAAGCATTGTTATTAAAAGTTGGTCTTCTTTTTGCTTTCATGGTTTTCATACATGCCAGTTGTAGATCTATACAGCATTTAGTTAGCCAATTGCGGTGAATGCGATTTGTGTGACCTTTTTTTCCGTTAACTTATGACATGCCGTACTGCATACAAAAAATCAAGGAATCCGTAGTATTTTTGAACCAGTTGTAAAATGACCTCATTTTTCTTCGGTATTTATTAAGACATTTCTGTGATGTACTTATCGAGCTTCACATGAAAGTAGAGCGTTCCTTTGTTAACAATATTCATTAAGGAGTTATAGACTTTCCCTGAGCCGAAACGTTGGCAAAACGGTTATTGAAGTTATATTTTATTTTATTTGTGAATTCTACTCGCAGCAACTCTCACAATCGATATAGCGCTCCATCGGGTGAATAATAGCACCTTTGAATAATATCTGATGGAAATGTTTATATTCACGGATGGTTTTTGAAAATTGTTTTATTGGATTGTCTATATTAAACGATGAAAAAACTGAAGGAAATTATGCTAGAAGTAGCAAGTAGAACTTTTTATGATTTTTTCAAACTGCAGTTGTTTGCGAGAATCGGTTGAGACATTCGCGAAGACATACGGTGGCTGTGAGTTGGTTTAGCTTATATTGAATGACACGAGAAAGGTGAGCTGTACAAAAGCGCTTATATATTTTATGGAACACATAATACACAAGGTAGTAAGTGCACACTGTCTGTATGAGTAACGATAGGTTTTAAAGCAGCTCTGCTAGAAGTTAAGAGGAAGAACATGCTTGGTGGTTTTTGCTTAAATCGAAATCTGAATTGCGAAAAAGTGCAACTGATAGTTTGCCAACTGCGGGAACACAATGAATCTAAATGTAAATTAGCGAAGCGATCATACGAAGAGTATTTGGTCTCTATTTTGCATAAGAATAGCGACCAAATGTCATTCGGTCGTCTTAAGATTTATTTCCATAGCGTGCAACGCTTAATCTTTCTCAAGGGAGTGCATAATTTCCCTCCTTCATATCCGCTAATGATCTTTTGGCTTTATTGACTGACAATAAGTTGCAGTTAACATGTCGTTTTCTGCACTTACGCAATGCAGCACTTCGAAGGCTTTTAGCTCACAGCGAGGGGAGAATCAAGAGTGCTTCAAGTGAATTCAACTTCTGGAAAGAAAAATATTAGCGCAGCACTCTTTCTAGAAACTATCTTTGGCTATAAGCTGATCAAATTGACATATTGACTATGACATTTGCAGAAGTCATCTGATGGTTCGAGGCGATGAAACGGACGCAATATCAGTGACAAATAAAAGTTCTTGTCATTGAGGCACATTTCGTATTCAAAAAAAGCTCACTCGCAAGCATTTCAAGTGGAGTAAAGTTTATTAGAAGAATCTTTTAAAACAATGCATCGACTGATTTCAGTGCCAGCTTCTGACGACATCTGGGCGATCAAATGCTACGAGGAAAAGTGCTCAAAAATTGGAAAATTGTCTAATAATTTTGCCTTCAAACAACCAATGTATAAAGTCTTTTTGTGACTCACTTTTTTTACGACGAATGATTCATTCGATATAAGTGAAGCTGTCTATAAAGAATGAATAAGATGTCCGTAGAAGCCCATTTGTGAAGAATGCATACAGCTGACGAAAAAATTTATGTTGGCATGGCTGATCTAACGAATGTCATTATAAAGTCTTGTATTGTAAATATCTGTTTTACATAAGAAAGCTACAGATGCGACAGCAAACGCGATCGTTCTTCAAAATTCCTTTAGTGAT
This sequence comes from Toxocara canis, assembly GCA_000803305.1. Classification (NCBI taxonomy): domain Eukaryota; kingdom Metazoa; phylum Nematoda; class Chromadorea; order Rhabditida; family Toxocaridae; genus Toxocara; species Toxocara canis. The sequence continues at coordinate 286,520 of JPKZ01003059.1, read as the reverse complement.
GACAACTCAACCCATGGGGTTATTCTTTTGCCAAGAATTATCCAGTATTCCGCCTCGTTTCTTGTAGATTATGACAGAAACTGACTTGAGCTGACACCAGGATAAGAGAATGCGCGAAGGAGACAAGTCAAGAGGCTACCGACTAAGCACAGCTGCTACCAAGCGACCTATCATGCTCATGAAGCAGACGTGAGATTTTCCGACCGAGCAACTGAAAAATGCTATTAAAAATGCTACTCTCTATTAAAGCACCTTCTGCCACAGTAGGATGTCTCAACATATTCGGCAACCAAATTCAAGACAATGGTCGCACAATTATTATTTTAAAAAATTCACCCTGTTCCATGTTCTTATCTCGTTCACATCGATCGCAATTCACTCATTGGTAATCGCATGTCGCAAGTCGACAGTCGAAAAAAGTGACTGACTTGTTTAATTTAAGGAAAATTTATTAACGTCTTCACGAGTGAGTGAATGACATCTACAACTGTTGGTTGATGCGCTAAAGAATTCGCAGCAAACGGCTACTTCCATGTTCATTGATCTATTATCCTTCAGTTGCTATGAAGTAGAAACTCGATACGTTTACTGGAAAGTTTGAGAAAAAAACAAATTTTAAAAGTAACACAGCTTATGTAAAAACTCATTGTTTTGAACACTGACACCAAAGAATGATCGAAAAACTAAGGAGATTAGCGATGTCCGAGAAGGCACGGACGGGCTAAGCGTTAACCAAAACGTGTTGGAAATGAACAAAAAGCGCGAAATTTGTTGATGAAAACAAATGAAGCGTTCTAACTCGTCAGCACCAATTTCATTTGAGTGTCCATAATTGACAGGTACTCGAAGTGAATCGTCCGCTCTGTTAATCGTTAAGCCAAAAAGCGTAAAACTGTTGTTGTTCATCACGACATCATATATATAGAAAATAATTGAGTTGATTCAGCGTCACTAAAATAATCGCTTAGAGAAGCGGTTTATATATATATATATATATATATATAAACCGCTTCTCTAAGCGATTATTTTAGTGACGCTGAATCAACTCAATTATTTTCTTCGCAATTTACTCAGCTGTTTCATTGGAAGTTTTCTAAACCATTCTTATTCAATCACAGAACAGCGTACGACCAAAGCATTAAAAATACTCTTCGTTTTCATAACGTTCCGATGAAACATTTGCTAACAGAAAAATCAGTTTCGCCATATTAACTTCTAATAAGTGTGCATTTTGAAAGCGCCGACCTTCAATGATGGATCGGGTATTTATGGTGAAATCGAAAATTCTTTCTAGTGGAGGACGTTCGAACAATGCTCTAACAACTAATGCGAGATTAGCGCCGTACTTTGATGGCACATATGGCAATTACAAACGAAGGAACGCAATATTCATGCAGAACAGCGTTACAAAGATGATCAAACCTGGCTCGTATGTAATAGCCGTTAAAATTGTAAAAGTTTCTCGAGGATGTCTAAGAGGTCAACTTTCCTATGAGGATGTCAGAAGTATCAAACTTTCTCGCGTCTCTATTTTGCCATGAAAAATCCCTCCAGGCAAAAGAAAGTTTTCCGTATCGGAATGTCTGCGTCGCTTTTAGCTGCATCACGTGATAAAGATGTTGCTGCTACTCTCGCTTGATGAAAAACACTTGCTAACGGTGTTAAGCATGATTCACAAAGAAAGTCCATTCGAGAAAAAATAGATCAGCCAAAAAACCCAATGCTAATATTGTATGACGATTCATATTACCTTTCTCAATGCAATGTTGCTGTATTAACAAAAAGTAATCTTATTATTCAAAAAAATCCAAAAAAGCGACCACAATGCTTCAATCGAGCTGTTTCCGCTGAAGAAAAATTAATAAATAACCTCGGCACTGGTTCACACTCATTCATTCACATTTCATTTATTATGGGAATAGAGTGCATTCGTTACGCACAATGATTTCGCAGCTGTTCATCAGTCAGTAGCTGTTTGCTATTTGCACACCCATAAGAACGTTAAAAAATTGCACCAATATATGTGTGATATAAGACCGCATCATATCTATAATAAATATAAATAATAACTTCTTGCACTAATAAACAGATGACTGCAAGAGGTTTTTTTCGTAGAACAGGTGGCCAATATCATGATGTTACGTTCACTGATAAAAAAACGACCGGAAAACTTAGCGACTAAATTTTATTGCAAACTTATTGTACGGCGTTAGTAATTGCAAAATGATGCTCCTTACACTGATATCACAACTGAATATACCACAGGTATTCAGCATATTATAAAGCTGCCACAATAAATCTCATAAGGACGCTGCTAAGAAGCTAACTGGGAAAACTTTTTTTTAACGAAACAGGTGGCATATACTTTTGTACAATATGTACGCTCGGAGAACAGCATGAGCAGGCCAGAATATGATCGAGGTCGTTCGAGTAACAGTGTAAGCAATAATCATTATCAAATTTTGCAGCAAAATTTTTGGCATGAATATTGAATATAAGCTTGCGAAAATTTCAGTTGATGTTAGCACGTTAATAATACCGCACAGGCATCTCAAGAACATTTTTTGCCTACTAGCACTATTTGCTATCGTACAGTCACTTGTTTGACTTGTTTTGCTTTTGTTTTGTCTGTTGATTGCACCCACATTTAGCTTATCACATTTAATTTGTTTATTTAATTAAGTGAATTTAATTTGCTCACTTGAGCTTTATGTAAGGTGCATTTCAAGTGGTAATCAACGCACCACTGAGATGCAAAGATCTAAAAGGATATCATCGTTAAGGACTACCTCCGTTTGAGAAACTGCAGCATACGAGACGGAAAACTAATATGACGAAGCGATGATATCGCTGAGGAGAAAAGGGAATGTCAACGTCGAATGGAAGGCTTGTCGCTTTAGGCTAGCCAAATATTTTAGTAGCCGCCGAGTGATATATCTCGCGATCACACAGCCGGTACTCAGTGAAATTGGCAGGCTTATCAGAAGGTTACCTCTTCTTGATGACAAATATATTCTTTTCTCAAATTTGCAAGCGATAAAAGCTTGGAAGCGTAGGTTCGAGAGTTTGCGACGACTAATGCTGTCAGTCGCCTGAACCCGATGAAGGAAGCATCTGCAGCATGCAGGACGCAAAACTAATATCAAGAAGCTATGATGTCGCTGAGGAGAAAAGGGCGCCTCATGCGTGAGGACGAGTATACAGACAAACGATTAAGCGAAAGCGATTAAAGAGGAAGAGGTAGAGCGTTGCAGCAGATGGCTGGCAGCACAAGTGGGTCTCAAAAGGCACACCGCACGACATATAGTCACTTAAGAAGTGATGCGCATTCCCTACAAGTGCATTCCGTCGTCAAACTTGAACCAAAGGCTCGTCGCTTTAAGCTAAGCAAACGTTCGGAAATCTATCGAGTTACGCTTCTGTCGATCATGAAGCGCGCAATCAGTGAAATTGGCATGTATATGGGGAGCTATTTCATGCGCTGCATGATTCTTATGCCATCCTTTCCCAAGTCCAACCCCAACATCCAACATAAATGACGTGAGAGACAAAACTTCTCTTGTTTAAGTTGCCATCTTTCGACGGAAGTGTGCAGAAAAGGTCACAGTTATGGTGATCATTAGCGAAATTTGACCTGCAGCACTGGATTTTTGTTTCTCTGCTAAGATTGCTTTCCTTTTCCCTCCATCCCATCCACATGGAGTCGTCATCACTGATAAAGCAGAGCCGCTATCAGTCACTGACAATGATGGTCGGCCGATGCTCAGTAATGTTCATGTGCCGTACTTATTCTTTTGGCGCTCGTGATCAGTGGAATCCAGTCGTGCAGTTACAAAAAAAACGGCTGAGGCGGGGAGGGGGAGGATGGGGGATGACAAAAGAGTGCGAAATAGAACACTTTGTAAATGGTGGTTGGAGAGCATCACTAACGGTCCACGCAGGAATCGACATTACGATGATCTCGATCGCGTCATTTGTGTACTATTTCGTATTGTTTGGCGTGCAACAGCATTCAGCGACATCAAGTTTCGCACAACTGTTTTTAGCGAATGCGATGAATGATAGACTGGATTCGTGTACCGTATTACCCAGAACAGAGCCTCTGAGGTCCTAAAATTCGTGTTTACAACTCTCTGGGAGAAGAACATGACCTCATAGGGGGGAAGAACATTTCAGTGGTGATACTGTTGAGAAGTTGATTTCATATACGCTTCGACGATCTAATGAATATCAAAAGCTCTGTTCATTCATCAACTGATACAAAAGAACGTGAAAATATGATGGAAGAGTGATTATGATAGACTGAAGCAACTCGAAAGCGTAAGAGTGAGTCAAGCGTATATGTGCTGTGAGTCTTACTTTTTAAATTCGCTAAGGTCCATGATAGAGTACTCGGCGCCGCTGATAAGCTTGAGAGTTATTAGGCAAAATACTGCAGTCGCAATAAAGAAGCTTTCATGCTGCAATATATTCGTTTCTTATCGGCTAGGCGCTCATCCGTTCCTTAGGAGGGATGTGTGACAAAACTAGAATCCTTAATCCAACTGGCCTATACAAATTTTTTGACTAATTCATCCATTTAATGCTCATATATTTCAAAAATGATTGCGGTGCTTTGAGATTTACTCATGTCAGAGCTGAGAATACCTAAAAGGGGTTAATTTTATTGAAGCGTCAAATTGCTTCTTTTACAGCGCACGGTAAGCGTACTTATTTCGTTTCATGTTGCTGTCCCACACTAGGAGTAACACACAACGAGCCATAATTCGGTTCTCGAACGGACATTTCAACTTTCAAAGTTGGAATCTGAGCGGAGGCGTGTTTCGCAATACTGCTGTCAGTGTAGTAAGACGACGAGAAAAGCATCCCTGATTGGAGGTTGATCTTCTAGGCTGTATTCATCAGGTCCCCTTCTGAACAACTTGATAGTTTGATGTCGAATTCATTTCTCCTGTATTCATTATTGACCTGACAATCTGTACGCAGAACGATGCTATAGTAGAAGTACAACGAGTTTGATATGGCTGAATCGGAAACACAATGCAACTTTTCGTTGAGATGAGTGAGCATCGCAGAAAAACGTCGAGAAGAACCAATGTGTGCTAAGTTTAGAAGCTGCGTATCGAGAGTGCACTTTGAATGGCATCGGATGTGAACCAAAGAAAAACTGAATGTCAGACGCTAATTGTGACCATGTTCGCTAGAAGCTTTGCAGCGGCTGTATAGCACATTGTTGCAATAGTCTCCTGATGGTGGTCTCACCCAAATTTGGCGTAGTTTCAGCTCACTGTTAAAGCATAAAGGTGCTTTTGGATTATTTTAAGCATGTAGGTGCATTACTAGTATCTTAATTTTATCCAGTCGATCTACAGCAACATTCATACGTCGACTTAGCGGATTCCGTACAAATTCAGCACGGAATCCGCTAATTCGCTGAAAAATTAACACTTGGTCAGCGACAAAATTCCGAAGTAAAGTAATGCTTACTTCCGAGCTTTACCGTCTGCTATCGGCCAGACTGCAAACCACCCTAAGGTCGTTCATGGGGCCTAAAAAAGCGAAGGAATGTACGGCTAGTGGAAAACTGAGATGAATTTCGCTATATATACATATATCTATATATCTATATATATATATATATATATATATATATATATATATATATATATATATATATATATATATATATA
>JPKZ01003059.1:263854-277308 GCA_000803305.1 Toxocara canis | reverse complement strand
GGGGGGGGGGGGGGGGGGGAGGAAGGGGAAAGGTAGGAAGGGTATTTATGGGATGATTAAAATCTCAATAAGCTCTACTGCAAATTCAAAGCGGTTCAGAGTTCGATCTTTTCCTTACATACAATTCGGGTTTCAGTTGACAGGTGATCTCCAAAATCATCAAGTTTAAATATAGCATTTGATGTAGTATGCGTGTTGTGATCAAAAAACACGTTTCGGCTGATGCACAAGTTCAGCAAGTTTATAAAACGAGCATATAGGTGATGATAATCAGCGAGATTCTGTTCTGCAGGTTACGCGGTAATAATTAACGTTCATCGAGTTGCTTCAATTGTTACTATTCAGTAGTTTGCTCATTTTGTCTTACGCATTTTTTATAGTTGGAATTGCTATTGTAACTTTTTCTAATTTTCGGCACATTGCATCCCAATGATATTGTTGTCGAATACATGTTCACACGACTTAACGAAATTAATAATTTTTTTTTCAACGCTATCCACCAGTCATTGCCGTGCCCCTTCCCTCGTTTCCCCCACCCCGTCTCCCCACTGCACACGCAGCTTTGCAATGTGTAATAATTACCTCGGCTTGACACCGAAATTTTCATGTTGGGCTCACCATCATCAAAGCAAACGATTGTTCTATTCTAAAAGCATTATATTTGTGTCTTGCGATACCTTAAAGCATTGGAATGCCAAGCATACCCTTTCGTCTGATCGACTCCTGCTAGGCGCGCCATATTTTACCAGCCGGTATTTTCCATTAGTTCCAAGTAAGAGTTGCTTAATTCTATCTCTTGATTTTTTTTGCCGCTATATTTAGTGAAAAAAAAACGGCAAAAGTGGGACGCTTCGTATGGCCACGACAACTAAAAAATCCACATTTTTTTGCTTTGAAAACGCTACTTTATACAACTGTTATGAAGGGAGCGAATTCTGAACGGGTTTATTCAAAAGTTTTATGCAAAAACGTTCTAGTATGAGAAATCGCTTTTCTGAACGCTTTATCAGCGTGAATCTCTCAGAAAGCGCTCAACGAGTTCGACGCTCACATGGAAGTGGGGGCATTTAAGGGGTTTTTTTTGTTACAATAAAAGTCATAATTGAACTCTTATAGTTTTTCATTTTATTCGAATATGCGCTTTTTGGAACTGTTCATTGGTTTCGTGCAAGAAAGCTTATTTGAAGTTGTTCCCAGGTTAGATTTAATATGCGGCAACAGGAAGTGCTCGGCTTATCATTATCGAGCGTGGGAAGAGCATCATCAATGGTGCAACGCATGCACAAAAATATGCTTTTGCTTAATTAGCGTATGAGGAGAAATGCGTTAAAGAGCACACGGCAAAATGCTGTTAACTATTTTTGCTTTTGCAGCATTTAATTCTGCAAGTGCGCATTTCATTCGATCATAAGTCGTTGTTGTGATTTTCGTTTCGCAATCGACCGTCGATCATAACAGTTGTTTTGTGTTCATCTCTCATCGTTTGCACGTGTTCAAACCAGCAGGATGTGGAATTTGGTGTAGGGATTCAGCTGAAGAAGATTTATGTCGTTCGTCGATTGTCTAGAAATCGACAATTTCATATGCGCTTGAGTTCGTTTATTTCTATGCAGTTGCTCGCATGAAATTTGCGATGAAGTTGACTTATAGTAAACAAGTACCCTATTGTTCATTAAGTACTTCTGAATATGTAAAATATTATTTGTCGATAGATCATGGTTATACTGTACGTGAACTACTCTTGATTAATGTTCAATTAGCGTCATTTTTCTTTTTTAAACAACTCGTGCGAACATCGTTTCCTTTTCGCTTATCCCTTCTCTGAGGTGCAAAAAGAACGATGTGTACATCGGATGGGAGATGAGGAATGCCCGATAAACTCATTTATTTGATAAACTATCTAAATAGCAAATGAACAAGATATTATTCTGCTTTTTCTGAGCACGAGATGATGCCTCCCAAGTGAGACTTTCTGCGGCGAGCTGTGATTGATTTCATCAAAACAGACGTTTGAATACCTTCGGAAAATCACGCTTATAAAAGAATAAATGGGCGCCAATTGCAAAGATTTTAGAACTTTGTTCAATTAGCGTCATTTTTCTTTTTTAAACAACTCGTGCGAACATCGTTTCCTTTTCGCTTATCCCTTCTCTGAGGTGCAAAAAGAACGATGTGTACATCGGATGGGAGATGAGGAATGCCCGATAAACTCATTTATTTGATAAACTATCTAAATAGCAAATGAACAAGATATTATTCTGCTTTTTCTGAGCACGAGATGATGCCTCCCAAGTGAGACTTTCTGCGGCGAGCTGTGATTGATTTCATCAAAACAGACGTTTGAATACCTTCGGAAAATCACGCTTATAAAAGAATAAATGGGCGCCAATTGCAAAGATTTTAGAACTTTGGTGCTGAGGCTACGTTTTGATTAAAGATATTTGATGATCGGTTTGTGCATTGTTAAAGTAGGTTGGTGAAGCGATCATAGAGATTGCTGAACAGGCTGTTTACTCTGCGATGAATAGAAACACTGTTGCGATGAACGGTTTACTGCTGTAAGTCCTCAGAAACTCCTCATTTCTAGTTATGTGACTTTCGCATATATACTTTATTTTAAATGACAGAAATACTTAGCCAGCATTTCAGCATAGCGTTAGAAAAAGTAAATAGTAATTGAGAGTTTGCATGGCCGACCACCTGAGAAAACGATCAAACACTGGTAGAGTTGCTGTGAAATCTGTACTACTGTGTAATACAAAAAATTAGATTGTCCAAAATTTTAATAAATATTTGTACAAATGAATGAATAGATTTAATACGATAACAATCTTGACTTCTAGATCAAATCAATTCATGGAAATGGCTACTGTTTTAGTATGCAGTATAGAGCGAGGGAGGCGAAAAGAAATAGCAGTATGAAGCAACCAATAAAAAGGCGTTTACGAGCACATTATTGGCACCATATCGAAATTCCTCAGTTTTACATCGGTATCCCATCCTCAGTTTTTTGTTTTGAATTTTGCCATCAAGAACGCGAAGACCATGACAAGGATAACTAATTGGGCATTTGACTGAGCGCAAATGTTGAGGTACCGAAGGTAGAGCAGATTTAGCTAGTTCACTTCTTCGTTCCAGCCGATTTGAAAAATGTCTAACTTTCCTTTTTTTTTTGGTTTTCGAATTCCTAATCGCATGTCATCATTTAAAAATTCTGATCTTACATATGATCTTCCCCCAAATGGAATAAAGTGATGTGCACCACGTATTAACTCAGCTGTGTCGAATAAAAAAAACATTTAGTAAATGAGAAAGCCAAATTAAATATATAGTTTCGTCAACTAACAAGAGCCGAAAAATTTTGACATTTTTCTACTAAGCTTCCGTGATGGTTATAGAAAAAAATGGAATGAAACGTCAAAATGTTTGCAACAGAGTGCTTGGTTGGTGAGGGTTTACAGCGAAAACTAGGTGAACTTAACGTGTCATAGGCAGTAATAGTGCCCGAAAAAAGCACCCTTTTCACTGAATCGTAAGCAGCGGCGCATTTTGCGCTACATATATATACATATATATATATATATATATATATATTGTAAGGTAGCGCAGAATTGGAGAAATATCGACAAATAGGATTTTTTATAAATTCTGCCGAATGCAAAGGAATGGGTTGACAAGACAATTTGTGCTCATGCATTGCAGCTTCATATCGAAACGTTTGGCTTCTAATAGTCAAACCAGAGAGGGTGCAAAACTAAACCGATTTCCATCAAGTTTTTCGTTATTTTCAGTCCTCGTTTTTGACAGTTACGAACGACTATCTATGACTGCACTAATAGAAGCAGCCTGAAATCACACTTCGCTTTACCAATTTTTCCAATCGTCCTTATAAGCATTTTTTTGGCCTCAAGCAAACTCAAGCAGTCTCACATCAATTGATCATTTGTAAAGAGCGCAATAAATGGCCGAAAATTGTCAAAAATGTCCGAAAAGGCTAAAAGTCGGACATTATCGACAAATCCTCTTCTGCATTCGCGTATGAAAATATTACTGTTGAGGTGCAATGATGTTTTGGCATTGTACGACGGTAGGTAAGAGAATGAATCTGAATTTATTGGCACAAGAAGTTTCCTTGATTCGAATGATGTACGTTTCTGCTTTCACCCCCTCTTCCTGCTTGCGTTAGCTTTGAGGCATTCACGCTTATTTGATGGGATTTAATTCAATCCCCAATTTAGTGTATTCAAATACGCAGAATTCTAGATTGTATTTGAATAAGATTTTTTTTTTCAGTTTAGAGTTTTTATGAAAAGAGTTTTGAAAAAGATTGCAGCTTGCATTCGCGTATGAAAATATTACTGTTGAGGTGCAATGATGTTTTGGCATTGTACGACGGTAGGTAAGAGAATGAATCTGAATTTATTGGCACAAATTGATCATTTGTAAAGAGCGCAATAAATGGCCGAAAATTGTCAAAAATGTCCGAAAAGGCTAAAAGTCGGACATTATCGACAAATCCTCTTCTGCATTCGCGTATGAAAATATTACTGTTGAGGTGCAATGATGTTTTGGCATTGTACGACGGTAGGTAAGAGAATGAATCTGAATTTATTGGCACAAATTGATCATTTGTAAAGAGCGCAATAAATGGCCGAAAATTGTCAAAAATGTCCGAAAAGGCTAAAAGTCGGACATTATCGACAAATCCTCTTCTGCATTCGCGTATGAAAATATTACTGTTGAGGTGCAATGATGTTTTGGCATTGTACGACGGTAGGTAAGAGAATGAATCTGAATTTATTGGCACAAATTGATCATTTGTAAAGAGCGCAATAAATGGCCGAAAATTGTCAAAAATGTCCGAAAAGGCTAAAAGTCGGACATTATCGACAAATCCTCTTCTGCATTCGCGTATGAAAATATTACTGTTGAGGTGCAATGATGTTTTGGCATTGTACGACGGTAGGTAAGAGAATGAATCTGAATTTATTGGCACAAATTGATCATTTGTAAAGAGCGCAATAAATGGCCGAAAATTGTCAAAAATGTCCGAAAAGGCTAAAAGTCGGACATTATCGACAAATCCTCTTCTGCATTCGCGTATGAAAATATTACTGTTGAGGTGCAATGATGTTTTGGCATTGTACGACGGTAGGTAAGAGAATGAATCTGAATTTATTGGCACAAATTGATCATTTGTAAAGAGCGCAATAAATGGCCGAAAATTGTCAAAAATGTCCGAAAAGGCTAAAAGTCGGACATTATCGACAAATCCTCTTCTGCATTCGCGTATGAAAATATTACTGTTGAGGTGCAATGATGTTTTGGCATTGTACGACGGTAGGTAAGAGAATGAATCTGAATTTATTGGCACAAATTGATCATTTGTAAAGAGCGCAATAAATGGCCGAAAATTGTCAAAAATGTCCGAAAAGGCTAAAAGTCGGACATTATCGACAAATCCTCTTCTGCATTCGCGTATGAAAATATTACTGTTGAGGTGCAATGATGTTTTGGCATTGTACGACGGTAGGTAAGAGAATGAATCTGAATTTATTGGCACAAATTGATCATTTGTAAAGAGCGCAATAAATGGCCGAAAATTGTCAAAAATGTCCGAAAAGGCTAAAAGTCGGACATTATCGACAAATCCTCTTCTGCATTCGCGTATGAAAATATTACTGTTGAGGTGCAATGATGTTTTGGCATTGTACGACGGTAGGTAAGAGAATGAATCTGAATTTATTGGCACAAATTGATCATTTGTAAAGAGCGCAATAAATGGCCGAAAATTGTCAAAAATGTCCGAAAAGGCTAAAAGTCGGACATTATCGACAAATCCTCTTCTGCATTCGCGTATGAAAATATTACTGTTGAGGTGCAATGATGTTTTGGCATTGTACGACGGTAGGTAAGAGAATGAATCTGAATTTATTGGCACAAGAAGTTTCCTTGATTCGAATGATGTACGTTTCTGCTTTCACCCCCTCTTCCTGCTTGCGTTAGCTTTGAGGCATTCACGCTTATTTGATGGGATTTAATTCAATCCCCAATTTAGTGTATTCAAATACGCAGAATTCTAGATTGTATTTGAATAAGATTTTTTTTTTCAGTTTAGAGTTTTTATGAAAAGAGTTTTGAAAAATGATTGCAGCTAAAGCATGCCAATAAATGAGTTGGTGCAACAAAACTTCTTTTCCAATAGCACGGCCAGAGCACGACATATTGAGATGAGTACGGGTTTGTTGGACAAAGTGATAGCCAGCTCCTTAACGCTGCAATCAGCTTGGCTTCTTATTTGCGCATCGTTTGATCTCTTCACAATTCCTTGTTGCAAAAAGAAAGAATAAAATGGAACGGTCGTTCTTAGTGTGATTTAAATTTCCATTTTAGAAAATCCCGACAACGAAATTTGCATAGATTTTCTTTCGACCGAATTTTCAACGAGTGATCCGTAAAAACATTTGGTTGCAATGTTGCAACGAGTGTAAATTCTGAACCAATTCGTTGCAGCATACTGTTCAATTCACCATTATCAGAATTGAGCGATATCTTGTAATGAATTAGTTGCAATTCACCATTATATGTATTGAGCAATATGTTGCAATATGGATTGACCGATATGTTGCAATGAAGCGACATATTACGTCTAATTCATTGCAATATGTTGCTCCATTCATCATTATATGCATTGAGCAATATGTTGCAATGCACTATTTGCCACATATTGCATCTAATTCATTGCAGTATGTTGCTCCATTCACCATTATGTGGATTGAGCAATATGTTGCATTGAATTAGTTGCAACATATGGCGTCTAGTTCATTGCAATGTGTTGACATAGATGTATGAAAGTCTATACTAAATACTACATGCGAATTTTACGATGGAAATTGCCATCAAAGATGCTCTTAAAAACACGCACAAATCTCTGTTATGCATTACTGCACTATGCAATGACTCATGCTTTCATCAGCTTTCGTTTTTTCGACTAAACCTTACCATTTCCTTTCCGGAAACATCAAAAAAAAACTGATAGAGTTTGAAATCAACGGTTTTTTAGTACGTCGATATGCACATGAACTTTCGCTAATGAAATGCAATATATGTGTTGCGGCATATAACCACATGTGCATGTGTACTTTCACAATTCACCGTAATTGAATTCGCTTAGTTTCACTTCATAAGCAGAAATCTATGTGGCCAATATGGAACGTCATTGGTGATTACAGTTTTTGCTTCTCCCCACGCTAACTTTTATCGTTTAAAGTTGGTGCTCGAATATGTAAGCGTTATCAATGAACATTCGCTGTTCCCGGCATATATACTCGTGAAGACGAAAAATGAAAGCCCAAGAAGAATGCTGTGTGGCTGAAAAAAGCGAACGAGGAAAGCTCATCTCTTTGATAGACATGCACACTTAGAGGCACCATACGATTGCCGTACTAGTGCTCCGATATACGTCGATCGCCCCCAACGTTTGTCTTTCTCCACTTATTGCCATTTTGGTTTGTACAGCATTCCAATTCGTTGACGTGGTGTGCTTGCTGGCTGAGCTCTATTCATTGATCTGTTGAATTTTTCGTGATTTTTTCACCCTCTTCGCCCTTCGTCCACACTCCCTCCGCTCCCCTCTTTGGCTTCCATCCCCCAGTAACCCCCACCCTCTTCCAGCTCCTCTGGGTCGCTGTCCATCACTGTCCGATGAAGTTCCATCCCAACCAAAAAAATTACCAACCGCCGCGGAGCACGTCGTCTCATTTTGATCTCATCATCTCATCTCAACTATAACTTAAGCAACTCCTTTCCCCACTTTCATTTCGCTTATATGAACTGCCAGCTAATAACATGACCGATTTTTCCGTCAGTGTACTGTATAGTGTTTTTTGGCGACACCAGTAATGTGAAAAGTAGGTGTTGCCGAATGAAACAGTGCAGAGTGCAAGAGGTACTGTTTTTGCCATTCAACAGTTGCACTCACTGTTCTGCGCATATGTACTAATTGCCGTGGTGAATGCTACTTATGCCACCTCAGGTAGCTTCTCTTATTTCAGCTAATGGTTCAACCTAGAGATAATGTTTGCGTACATGAAATAAGGAAATTTGTAGTGAGTTCTAAAGCGTTAAATGTTTCAAGAAGTTATTAAGAATCTCTGAGACATTTAATGAGTTTTTGAATGAGCTGTTATCGCTTGTGGTGACAAACGCGTTGGCATTATCCACTCACACTAACCTTATTAAGTTTTATAGCAGTAGTAATTTTGGCTTTATTGTCTTTGCTGTTCACTGATCTTTTGACAATATTGGCATTTCGGACAGTTATCGAAAACGAGAAATGGCGGCCAAAATTGCTGATGAATATTTCAATATCGGTCGGATCGCCATTAAAGCTGGTATAATACAACGAGCAGATGCCCTGTTTAAGTGCCCTTTCTTGTGCGCAAGAAAAGATTCTCATTACTTGCTTCTAGGCGGCAATATGAGTGTCGAACGATGCAAGAAGAAATAAAATCACACCGATCCACAATTGTATTTCTTATATATCGCAAAAAACCTCAATGACTGGCGCATTTTCTGAATATTTTCCACAAATGGGTCCAAAAGATTTGCAAATGAAATGCAGTAGCGCATTGCGCTTTTTGTTCTTCGTTTTAAAATGTTGAGTGATCTCCATTGGACCGTAGGCTTAGAAACTATTTTCCATTAGAACGAGGTAAAAAATGGGAAAGAAGGGGTGAAAGACAAGCCGAAATCTCCCATAATCGAGCGATGAGACGATCAAGAGTTGTGTTCATTTAGTTTTTTCCCTTACGTTGCGGCATGCTGTCTAAAGCTATGTTCGCTTGATTTTCGGAATCAAGGATTCTTGACAAATCAACGTAATATCCGACTTGTTAATGTTGGTGAATCAGTTATTCTGAAAATTTTTTCTTAATTAGTTAATCCCCAGCTCCGATCGCAATACGCTTTTGTATGTTAAATGATCATATAGTTGTTTTTTGAACGTACATTTCTCTTCCGGCAAAAATCCATGCAAAGCAATTCCGCTTCCATAAATTTTTCAGTTTTCTTTTTTTAGGATGCTCGGATAATTTCAATCTCACGGTGCTCGTTTTTGCATGTGTAAAAAGTATACTCATTATTTGATTTTCTTCTACATATATTCATCAATTAAATTACTGTCCTGATCTGCAATTATACGTTGAGAGAAAATAGTGAAGAACGCCTAATGTTTAGCGCACTTATCGTCTGCAAAAAAATCTAAATAATATGCTCATATTGGCGAATCGGAATAGCAAAAAAAAATTACTCCATTTATGAGCATGCAAACGTAGGCACATGATGGTACATACAGATAATATATCACCCTAAGGCGATTGGTTATAATGAATAAATTGCGCTATGAAGTTTATTGCTCCGCGTTCATGTTGATTCGTACTCGACTACCGTTCATCTCATTTTGTTTTTCATATAAATCGCATAGATGTCAACAGTTTATAAGAGATATTATTCGCCCAACAAACACTACAGCTTTGTGAATAAATTAATGAACTCTATAAATGCTTGCAATAATGAATGATATTTTAGGTGCTAACGTGAAAAATAAAACAAATATAAGGATAACGAATAGGAATATAAGTTTTTGGACTTTGATCAGGTTTTTCAGGATGGTTATAGATCAAACGCTCAGGATTTTAATCGTTTTTTTTTTGCAGTTGTGCTTACGCATGCATTTCTGCTTCTCTTTAAAGACTGCATTACCATTTCGGTTGAGATATGCTCTTCAAAACGTTTGGAAGCTTTTAAGTTTGGCTTAGAAGTTTCTTTCAGCACCTAGCTGTTAAGGTGCACAAATCCTTTCGTGAGTAATTGGCAGCAAAAAAAACGATATGAAAAGAGACGGATATGTTAGAAGGATAATAACGCTATGCTGCGCAATTCCACTTTTTTTGACGTTTATTGTTTTAATTTCGTTTGTAAGAAAAGAATATTCCATCTTATGCAGCCGAAATTCTCACACCCAATCGTTAAATGTAACTGATTTTCAATATGACGATTATTTTCTCCTGCCATTGCTTACGCTAAACGAATTCAGATGAATAAGAAGAGAGGTAATTTAAAAAAGCGAATGATCAAATATTAACAGCTGATGGTTGCAACATCAGTTTTAGCTTATGGTGACTAGAATGTATTTGCTGTGCAATCGCCGCAACACATGTGGAATCTTGAAAAATGCAACTTTCTTCGCTTTTTTTGATGCTGCAATCTGATGCTGACGTCGATGTACTTTTCGTTTTTTTTCCGCCCAATAAATTAGCTTAGAAGAGTTGTCGTTTATGTGTGTATGGCTACACCTCCCGTTGAGATAGTTCTCGTTTTTTTTCTCGTTTTGTTTCGTTCAGTCAGAACTCTTTATAGACGAACTCAGTAGAATATTTTGGGGAGCACATGTTGAATGCGTGAAAAACGAATTCAATTGCCCCTAAGGAACGAAATTCTGGACATCTGAATGCCTAGATTAAATTTTTTAGGCAGTAGGTGAAAGTCAATTTCAAGCATCTGGAGCAAGAACATTTGTAAATGTTCTTCATTTGTCATCGTTGCGCGAGATAACGAAGGAGTAAAACGAGTTGAGCTTCGATCTCCCGACGAGCAGTTCTCGTTACAGCATTGCCCGATTTTTCCCACTTCAGCAAATATCTATAGGCGTTTATATATATATATATATATATATATATATATGTATATATATATGTATATATATAACAGAAAACCTAGCTTAAGACTTCCATCCATTGCTGTAATAAGTAACTGGTTTAAGACGCTGGACCATTGAGCATTTTTTTAGAAAACTGACTCAGAAAGAATTGTCATCGGTTTTGATCGGGAAAGGGAAGGCGAACGTTCATTCATTCCTCTATATGTAAGAAATGTACAACGCTTCTATGTCACCATTCTGATGTACAAAGAATGTCGTCAATGCCAAAATTAGCCAAATGAAACATTTTCATGATACTGTTCATTTTTTTTCACGAATTCCTTCAATTTTTCGCCTTTCGGCAATATGGTATTGATGATCCCTTTTAAAAGAATATTTCGTTTCTATGGCTGTTCACACTTTTTATTCATAGGGGTTTTATTAAGAGGCGCAGTGTTCATTGATCGCTTCAATTTAAATGGAACTGGATCTTCTAAAATTTGCATATTAATTGAATAGTTCCAGATTCAGTCGGAGACATAAAGAGATCCATATTTCATAAACGAATATGTTGAAATCTCTTTTGGAGATCTATGCGCTTCGTTAGTCAAATTTTTTTCTCATCAAATGGCATGGATTTTTGAGATGTTCCCTATGTCCATAGTCAAGTAGATCCGATAGTGCCAATTGGCTCCTCAGTCAGGCCTATATCAGCTTATTGATACTTCAGCTTCGTAGCATTCAGCTTTCTTCTTTAGTTTTATTTCAAAACTGAATAGCAGTTGTTTTGTGGACGACAATTGCAGCACATTGCATAACGATTTAGCCAATCTAGAACCTAGTTCAGTAAAACTCCCAAACATAAATACGCATTTCGATTCAGTCACATGAAAATAGGATTTTTCGTAAAGCCGATATATTTCTGCTAGATCTTATGTTCTGTGCTTTTCACGTTTATGGAATTCTCTTTGTTCGCTCTCTGTCTGTCCTTTTTTCGTCGCTTGTTTTTTCTCCTCTCATAGCAAGGGCTCATATCAGCGCTGGTACCTTTTTGGAGATGACTAAAACGTTGGATTTTAACTCATCCAATAAACCTGAGTGCATATCGTTTAACCGTTTTTGTAAGCGCTTTTTGGATCACCCAAAAGTTTGTCTGACTCACGTTGTTCTGAAGATTCATGGCAGCATTCCGCCCGTTGCAGATTTCCTGCGACGATCATAAATCAAATTGTATCCAACGTTGTGCTCATAATAAATACAATAGCGTTAGCGTTGGCGTGGCAGCGCCAAAGTCGTAGCATCAAAACGATGTGTAAAGTTGGGCTTTAAATTTTTCTTAATTAGTTTTATATTCCTCGACATTGTTTTTAGGTTAGATGTGCGTAAGTGATCGCCGGTGCTGCGACTAGTGGCAGCTGCTGTTCAGCTCACTACGTAATTTGCTTTTATTTCTGCTGGGCAGTTGGCAATTTCTACAAACCATCTCCAAACCGGCTATTTTGTGCATTCGAAGGAGCTATTCAAAGTTACTCGCTGATTTCATTTCGCAATAACCCCCGAAACGATTTTCCCAAAGAGGAATCCGATGAACAACAATCGTTTTGAGCGAGGAGCCTATTTTCGAGAAAATCATAATAAATGCTTTGGGTACAGAGATGCCTTTCTTATGGGTACTTTCTTGAATACTTCATGTTTGCATAAGCGACCTGTCGTTCGAGTAGAACGGAATCAAGGTGTTCGACCATTATCACAGATACACCAGCAAATCTTTGTAAGCGAAGAAATTTCACAATCAGATGGTGGGCTTAATGTGACTGTTCATATTTTTTGAAAAATATGACCACACAGATTGCGAAATTCGAAACACTCTGATTTGGGCCCCACATTTGATTGAACTGGTCGAAGGTGAAACTAACATGCTTCAGGATTTGATCACGGCTTGAACGTTTACATCATTCATCCGGAAACGGCTTCACCAGGTTTCATCTTCTCGCAACACCCCCTTTTACTTATTTGTATTGACGCGTACACATATTATATTGCGATCCACCTTTTCGAAAGATGTGCCTCCGTCTCTCTCTCTCCCCCTCACTCCTTCCCGTTCGCTTCCCACATCCCCTACCCGCCCTCCCTTCACAAAACATTGCTGACCTAGATTTATTTAAGTTAGGAGTCAGGTAGGCTGATCAATGGTTTTTTTGCTGTATAGCGGCCTCAACTGTCTCAAAGAATGATTGTGGATACTTCATTGCATAGGTTGTCACTCTTTTTGACGCGCTGACATTTGCTGGTTTGAGCGAAATGTAATGTAATACTTTACAAATAGATGGTGTTGTTCGCATATCCCGGACGCTCTCTATGAGGTTCATAACCAGTGGTACAACGGTGTTTTAATCGCTATTTACGCAGTTGATTGCAACGCATATTTTAGTTTTCCCCGCACAAATCAATTTTTTTTTGCCGCACTAATAATTGCTGTTCTGAGTTGAAGGTCACGTTCCGGTTCACACTCATATTTCTAGCCACAGCAGTCTTAGTTTGCCCGAACCCTCTATATACACTTTTCTTTTGTAAAATTTCCACACTATCTGAAGAGTTATAATTTAGCGTCGTCGAAGCGAACGAGTAATAAAACGGTACTAATGTCAGAGTGTTTGGCTTGCTTTCTAGCTTTCATTTATAGTAGTCGAAGAAGATGCTTACGCAGAATGAAGAGAAGAAGAGCAGTTCCTCTTCCATAGCTACGGGGAATGGG
>JPKZ01003059.1:250463-261525 GCA_000803305.1 Toxocara canis | reverse complement strand
AGGTGTTTGTGGGAGCGTCCATCTGCAGATTGGATTCAGATCGACTAGAAACTGTGTTTAAGATAGAGTGAATTCGAGCGTCCACGGTATGCCGCCCAAAAGTGAGCGACGTTTAGCAATAGTCAATATTCACATTTGTTCAATGTTGGCTGAAAATTAGTAGGCATGATCGAAATTTTGATCATCCTGAACAAAGTATTTCGATCGCGGTTGCGAACTTGTAAAGTGCCTTCAAATTCATGTGATTGTATCATGCAGCAGATTGATCAAATTGCAAAAATATAACGAAACATAGTTACGCAATTGTTGAGCATCAAAAATCTAGTACAAGTTCGCAAACATCGTTTCATCTCTCTAAACAAAGTGCTTTCACGACAAGGTCGTACACCTTAACTAATCACTCGCCATTAGAATATGTGATTTTGAACTAAACTGTTGTGTTAAGTTGTGCTCATTGATTTTTAGCACTCCCTGACCAATTGCTTTAATCATTTTTGCTGTATGAGCAGTGCTGCTCATAATCAGCATCAACAGCCTCCTCTAGGACAAATTCTCATGCCTAAGCATATAGCACATCGGCTGGTCGGCTCGTCAAATCTGCCATTAAACTGATCAATTTTGTGGTTGACGTTGACAGACCTGGACAATTGTTGTCGTCCGTTTTTCCTGATCGTTATGCTGCATTCAGAGGTAGCCTTCGCATTTCGGCGGTCGAAGCGTTAGAGGCGATCTACATTCATGTATAATCTTCGGAGCGTTGTTTGCTCGGCGAAATCTTGAAGAATATGAAAACTGATTGCTGAAACCAAGCATTGGATGGCAGGCCTGTTCTTGCAAATTTGATCAATTTTTCAAACATATTTTTCCGGTCCTAAGAAAGTTGAATAGCTAAAATTGTGCTCCTTTTGATGCCTCAACCGTTTGGACCTTTCCCTGATCCTTCTCAACCAAAGCGGAATTTCAAAAAATAAAATAAGTGGTTGCGCTCCAAGTGTTTTACTCTCTATTAAAATTTATGTTTCGCTCTAACCCTTTTAAAGTTGAGCCCTAAATCGCCATCAATTAGCTTCCTATGCGAAATGACGCATTCGAATTTAGAACAGTCCAAAAAAGCACGTTCGAGTTCATTCGGAGTGTATTATCTAACATAAATCAAAAGGATGAACAGACCTCCTCATCGTTGTGCTCGCCTATACAGAACAAGCCATGAAGCAAATTGTGCCCAAGAGGGAAGCACTCTTTGGTGCATTCTTTTTCATGTGCGCTATTCCCATCGCACAAAGCATTGCGAATTGTATTTCGTGAATCCGTTATGTTTTTGCCTTTTTTCAGGCGACGGCAATTCGAGACGATTAATTATGCAAATTTCCGCTCAGATGTTTGTTTTTTTTTTGGGGGGGTCGTTGAGCGAATCAGAACACTGCATTATTTTTGTGACGTCAGCCATATTTCTTGGTCAGCAAATTGGCTTCAGAAATAAAATCATTCCGGCAAAGTTAAAAGTACAGTATCGTGATGCTTCATAAAATCATTTGTCCTTGGTTAATTCCGTTCTTCCTTTATTTTGGTGTTCCAAACGATGCATGCCTCTACTCTGCAATACCAGCGAGATCTACAAACTTTGAAACTGGCAGCTTCGTTTGTTATTAAATAGCTATACAATGTCTTTTACAGTTGCACGTTAATCCGAATTATACTTTGTCAGAAATTCTGAAAAAAAAACCATCCTGAAAATTTCAGTTTCTCCACATCCTCGAATAAATGTTTGCATTCGTAAACGCTATTGAAAACAAGTCGAGAAGCATCATGCAAAATTTTGTTGTTTTGCCCACCAGATATACGCCACTGAAAATTTCTTCCTTATCACATTTATGTCGTGCAAAACTTTTCACTGTATCATAATCGTTAAGTGATCTGTTTGCAACTTCCACAACACTCAGCTGTACAAGTCATAAACGAACTTTATTTCGCTAAAATATATGAGTAACTGAATTTTCCAAAAAAATTTCCATCGGCATACTGCTGCTCGATATGGGTCACCGGAAATGCTCTTTTAAGTAGTCATCGGGACGAGAACTCCAAAGAAAACATCGAAAATTTGTGATTTCCAAACACTGGCGCCACGGCCCTTGTACTGCATAATTTCTACAATAAAATGCACAGGACTAGAATAGGAAGTGTGGACGATAATTGACTTCAAGAGCTACTGAATTGCGTCCAAAATCTCGGCACATTTCTGATAGAAGAAAGTCGAAGCTCTAAAGATAATTCAGTTTCTTTTTCTTAAATCTTGTGAGGAATGCACGTTTTTCTGCGCTCTAAACACTTTACACTTGCGAAGCGTTTCCATATGTTTACATTTGGAGGATCACACTCATCTGTGAGCGCAAAATGTTTTAGTGAAACACTTTGTTGGCACAGCCGAAAGCAATGGCGCAGTTTCGTTTCGGCGATCGGTATGGAGAGTACGGCGTATTTGGGAACATTTATTTTTATTGTTGTTCGTCTTTTCACATTATAGACCATGCAAGACAGCGTTCTATTAGAAGCCTTGGAATGCTGTTAATCTCTTCCACAGGAGGAAAATTTCTCCACTTAAAAGTCTTCATCTAAGACCAAATGAATGGACAATGATAAATGTGGAGTTTGCCTACATAAACGTAACTTGAGGACAAGCATTAGTAAAAAAAATACGAACGTATTCGACCTTAGCAAACATGTTTCAAATGCATTTGCTGCCTTAGAGGGGTTTTTTATTTGAAGTGATCCGAAGTGATCTGAGCGACTTTGCAGCAGGGAATGAAGAGCAGAATATTTGGAAAAATAGCCGCCAGATGTGCTCAACCACATTTCTAAAAAAGTAATGGGTTATAGTGGTGCTTCGCAAAGGTGCTATCGAGCCACCCACAGAATATAGTGGAAATTTCCCAAAACGTTGTTGGGATGTGAGAAAGACGACGGATAATCCCCTCGGAGTCCAAGTTCACAAGTTGTTTTCACTGTTCTCTGCTTCGAACTTTACTCCAACCACCTGGAATCTTTGCTAATATGAAAAGAGCGCTTAAAGCTCTATCGATGCAGAAGCCATCTGATGCATGAACCATTTGCCAAGAGAGATCAGTGTAGCATTCTGAACTCTGAAATATACTTTTATGTGTTGCCTGTTGACGTTGCTTCTTGTGCAGCTGCCCGTAACTTGAGACAGAAGTAGTCGTAAAATTACCTGAAATTCACTTCGAAGAGATGACATGCTGCAAATTTTATTTTAAGCGAGTTACTATACTGACCACATTTTACAGTCGAAAACCTCGTTCAAAGCAAATTTTATTCGAGATAAACGTCGACGTTTTTGCATTCGCTTTTATCATGATTTGCTTCAGCTTTTGGATAATGGTGAATCTTATGTGAAAAAATCAGAGAATTTTTAAGAGACAGAAGCAAGAGCATGCTTTCCGGATCAAGAACGCAACTATTCATAGCATTTATCCCTATAAAAATCCGCTTGTGCCAGCCAGTCCGAATAATTTATGAAGTCGGATAAACTACTGAACATATGAAGTAAATTTTTGTAAAATTTCTTCGACTGCATATATGCCTGTAAGTTGCCGCAATGAGTTGTTCACCAATGAAGCAGTTCATGTGTTCGAGCACACAGCGACTGTGTCACAACCAAAGATCTAGAACTTACTAACCGTGCACATCAAAAATTCAAAAGCAGCATGCCAGTAGACCAGATGATTTGTGTTAAACAACTCGAAATGACGGCAATAGAAGTACTTGTGCTGAAAGTTTTGCTCGTTGAACCATAATCATGACAGTGGCGCAATATACAACAAGTTGTATAAGAAGAACATATTAAAGAACAAAACTATATAGGGAGTAGTAACGAGGCAGAAGTAGCGAACAATTTCGAAAGCAAAAACGTAGAGGCGACTAATAGGATGAAATCACTGAAGTAAGGAAAAAGGGCATTTCTGGGCAACCAATAATGAACGGATTAATACGCTTAACGAGACGGGCCTCTGTAGTTTGCCCAAGCAGAGCGCAATTTCCTCGAACCGGAACTCTTCTCGAATTTGCTTCTCCTTACTACTCTGTATACATAGGTGTTCTTCTATATGGTGCTGCACACAGCGTGCCGGATTCGACGCCTTTGCTAGAATAGGGCTCAAGGAGTCGAAACGACACCATATTCGGCTCATTTCGAGGTTCTTGACCCCAACCGCCCGATTCATTAGTACATATTCGCAATAACGCCTCAGAGACATAACGGTGGTATATGCATAGGAACTAGCATAAGGAAACAGTAAAATGGTCTATGCGCAAATTCAGTCTGCCCGTGAGAACATTTTTCTATTGGTTTCTTTTCCTGCCACCAAATTGACTAAACTTGCTCGCCGACTGGTCCTAAAATCCATGGAAATTTCTCATTCCCTTAGCAAAATTTTCTCTCACGATTTGAAATTATCGGATAGGCTAAATATACATATATATATATATATGTATATATATATGCGTGTGCGTTTCTTGGCTATCTGCCTATCCGATACACGCACACATACATATGCACAAGTACTCAAATACACACACACATACACAAGTAGGCGTACATACACACGTGCACATACATGTGTGTAGACATGTACACACATAAACACATCCACTACCTCACACACATACACGCGCAAACACACACCACACACACATAGATAGAGCCAGACGAATACATGCACGCAAACAAACACAGACACAGAAACACACGCAGTGACAAGAAGATGCGGGCAGATACCTTCAAAAATACACGGACGCATAGACCAACAAAGACGCAAACATAAGCAGAGAGAGACACGCACACGCACACGCACACGCACACGCACACGCGCACGTACATGCACACACGCACGTACACACACGCACACACACGCACACGCACACGCACACGCGCACGTACACGCACACGCGCACGTACACACACGCACACACACGCACACGCACGGGTAGGCCATTGGCACACGCAAACGAACGCCACACGCGCACGCCCACGCGCATGGTGCACCACAAACACACGTCCAAGCACACCAACACGCATGCACACGCAAGAGAGATTTAAAGCTGACAATGTGCCCTTTGCTGCGTGTTCACTGAGGCGCATGGAGACTTCGTTCGCGAAAAGTCCCCACCTGAACAGTGCCCTTATATGTGGTTGTCATGCTTGTGTACCATTTGTGGGGGCATCTTCTTCATCGCTGTCTTTTTGCCCGCAATCATCCCCGCCATGCATATCATGAAGCGAGCTTGATGAGGGCGTTTATTGATGGTACTACGAATTTAGTTTCTCGTTAATTTTGAGTTGTTTAAATTGTAATTTTTTTCGCTAGCCAAATGCGAAATTCAACGACCTTGTCACATAAAACCATTAAAAGACGAAAGTTTTTGGGTTGATATGCAGTGGCTGAACTTCTTTACCGAAGTTCACTGGTCCGTGCGCTAGTTGTATTGACGAACTTTTGAAATACGCCGGTTATTTACAAAATTTTTTCGTTTACTTCTCTCAGATCCTTAAGGAGGCCCATTTTTGCGCTTCACTTTCGAGTTTTAGTCTCGACTACATTCGGGTACATTGCTCGTTTACTGACAAGTGGTCCGGTGACTACCAGTAAAATAAACCAATTTCTAATGGCTTTCGTAACGTGTTGGTGTTGTGCGCGAATTGGTGGAACCGATTCATGTGATATGGCCTCAAAACATGAACCGAAAATACGTTATGCCTAAAACGTTTCTATTCACTTTACTGTTACTGTAATACTTATCGCTTTTTAGGCAGTGCTAGGAAACTCTGTTTGGCCGAACACTTCTCAGGTTGCTTCATTTCCATAATTATTTTATTGCCTATTATTTCGACTTTGTTATGACTTGTAAACACTGAAATTCTTTTTATGCTAATTAAAGCTTTTTCATGAAACCAATTTGATTGAATGGTTTCAGAAGCTCTGAAAGGAAAAGTTATATTCTATAAAGACTATGGAGTATATCGCAAGCGAAAAAAGGTGCAGTTTAAGTTGAATCTACTTTGTTTTCTTTTGCTGCTCTCTAGTGATGCTGGAAAAAAAAAGAAAACGCCATCTCTCTATCACACCTATTTCAGCAATGTTTCATCTGATGTTGAACTAGCTTTTACACTTGTTGTTCCAATACGCATAATTGTGCGATTGTATAGTGCTGTAGTAAATGAGGGATTACTTATAAACATAGCGTTTAAGAGGGACGCAATTGCTGATAGCGATGAGGTGCAATTATATGTGAAGAACACTATTGTCTCGTCTTGAATCCAGTCAACAAATAAATTATCGAGACGTTCGACTTCAGACTAAACTCATTCACATCAACCACCATAGGAAAGCACTCAAGAAAATCCAGTTTATGCTTCCAGAATGCATTGTTAAGAAGTTACTTGAACGACGGTATGCTTTCACCGAATGGCGCTTTCTATGAAGGCTGTCAATACGACAATTAATATTTCGCGAATTTCCTGCGAAAAAAAAAAGTGTTCTCAACATAAAGATCTATGAAACGAATGGTCCCGATCTGAATACAAATCATCCACTACTCCCAAATACCATACAAATGGAGATCGACGAGCACTTAAGTCGACAACAGGCGATGGCAATACCCGAAAGACTGAGCATCCGTTATCTTGACAGCTTTCCAAATATCGGTAAATCATCACAGAGGATTTCCGCCTAGCTGAATACGTTGAGCGCGTAGTGATCACGTGCATATGGAATTACCAAATATACCGCACATTTCATCCTTTTCGGGCGCTATCATAGCGATGGCTAAAAATGAACACCAAAAAAATAGTTTGTTTAAGACGCGTACTTTCTACTGGGAAGTGTTTTGTCATTTTGTATAGCCCATTTGGATGTTAACTTCCAAAGCGGGATCACTGATATAGTAGTTCACTTCCTAACACTTTGCAAACGCTCAGTAAGTAGTACCACGCAGTCGACAAAAGCGCCTTCTTAATGAAGTCTTTATAAACGTTAAATTCCAGTACATTTGATTACACCTCACTGCCGGGTTGCTAACCAATGTAATGCCCCATCACATGTGCATCACACAAAATTCTTTTTTTTCCTTACAATTTCTCGCCACCTTTTGCGGTTCCCATGCACGTGGAATATGACACCTGTGGCACCTGCAATATGCGCATATGGAATATGCGTATATGCGTGCATGACACCTGCAAAAGCACTGAAATGAGACAAAGAATTTTGCTTAATGGAGAAGTGTCAGAATTGTTGATTGCCCTGCGACAAAATGCAATTAGAAAATTCCACATTTGAAATTTTCAAAGACTTCAGTTTAAAAAGGCGCACTTTATCATCCTAAATAGGTCGTACCGCAACGGCTTTCTGATCATCGCTTGTGGGCAGTCAGAAAGAGTAAATTTTTGAGTTTAAAGCATTCCTAAATTGAAATATCCCACCAGAGGTCCATAAAGATAGTCATCATCCAATTCAGTATTTCAACCTGATAGAAAGTGTTAGTTCTCCACACACCGTTTTACGGCATTCTTTTAGCCGAAGCTACAACCGGCCCCAGAATGGATGAAACGTACGACACGCGTGGCTGTCGCATTTTGGCATGTCCTCGCTATGCATTAACTATATTAAACTCTGAAGGAATCCACTACAATGGGTTCGCCGGCATTCGAAATCCCCTAAGATAGCTAGTGTGCGATCTTCAGGTACTGCTACGGCCTCTCATATACATATACATATCCCTTGCATGAGTATTATGTATAAATATATATATATTTATATTTATATAGTATTCATGTAACATACGAATGGAGATCATTGAGCATTGAAGTCGTTTCTGGCTCAAGCAAAAGAATGTATATACATATATATATATATATATATACATATATATAATGTATCGTCTTGGATGGTGCCGTCTCGTCTTGGTCGTCCCTAGCGTGTACCAGTGCAGAATTCTTCCAGTCTACCTGTTGTTGCAATGCCTTGCAACATGACCAGCCCACCTTTGCTTGTTTTCGTACGTCGTGAATGCCCTCCATCCGTCGCTGCATAGACCTCTGGGTGTTACGTAGATTTTTTTCTTCAAATTTTGTCGTTTTCCGCGTTCCACATGCACACTGCATCGCCGGAATCACGTGGATGTTGAGCAAATGCCTTTTGATTTCTACCATGACGGTTGAGTCGCTAAGAATCGACTGGATCCTGCCAAAAGCTTACCATCCTCCACTTTTCCTGCGAGCCAATTCTGGATCTGGGTCGTTATCCACTTTTGCGAGTTGACCTATATAAGTGTATTCAGCCAGTTGTTCTACCGGCACGTTCTCCAGTTTCACCGCAAACTCAGCGCATTGTGCGTTTTTCATCCACTTTGTCTTCCCGGGTGGATTTCCAATCCGATCTCCTTTGCACGCACATTTAGTTCGCTTACCATGTCCTGCAGATGTTAAGGATCAGAACTAATAAGGACAGCATCGTCTGCAAACAAGAGCTTGTGAAGAGTCTCTGCGTCTATACAGATGCCTTCGTTTGCGCGCATCCTCCTTCGGACCATTTCTTGTGTACATGCAAACGTCTTCGGAGAGCAGATCTCGTCCTGTCCGACGCCTCCTTCAATTTTGATATTTATAGGATCTTCAGAAAGCGTGATTTCTGTCTGCGTCTCGCCTCGTTAGTCCTCGATTACTTTACTGTAAGCGTGACGAACCCCAAAAGCAGCCAGCGACGCAAAGACTGCGTTGTACTCAGTCGAATCGAAACACTTTTTGAAGTCGACAAACGGGGAGCACAGCGGCAGCTTGTAATGCCAGTTTGGCAAGAAAAGATATGTTGTCTACAATAGTAGAGAACTCTCCTTTAAAACCGGCTCATTCCCTCATCCAAAATTCTTTCAATCCTGTTGTACACAATTCTCACAAATACCTTGCGCACGTGGGAAAGCCTCGTGGTCACACGTTTTAGGGATCAGAATTGTTTTCGAGTTCTTCCACAGTGCTGGAATCCGACCTCCCTGCAAGTTTAGCTTGTAACGCGCTGAGAGCTTTCAGAAGTGTGGGGCCACCGGCTCATAATAATTCTGTTGCTATACCGTCTAGACCTGGCACCTTGTGCTTTTTCATTATCTTAACGGCAAGACTCACTTCATTTTCCAACACTTATGGGACGAAAGTGGTGTCTATCAGTTCTAGCACGGAAAAGCGCCCTTTAAACTATACAGATCTTATTAAAATTTCTTGTAAGTCCTTTCGATTTCCGCTCGACATGTCGTCCGCATTCCATTTCCGTCCGTCAGCGCGTACATGATTGGTCGATTCATCTGAACCTCCCTTCTTGACCTTCCATATGTTTTCCTCTTGCCTGCAGCTATTCGGAGTCTTTCCGACCAAAACCTTTCGTAGTCTTCACTGATCTTCCGTCTGACGAGTTTGAAGAGGAGCTTATACTCGACGTTGACACCGGTTCGAGAGGGCCAGTTTCTCCTCCTGTGAAGAAGATCGACGGTTTCTGAGCTTAAACGGTGGCGTACCGGTTTGGTTTTGCCTCCGTAGCAGCGTTCTTGCAGTTTTCGATTAGCGCTGCGAAGCTCCGGAAGGCAGTGTCGATCTCTTGATGTAAGGTCTTACAGTTTCTTGACTCCACTTGCCGGATTTGCAATATTATTTGTTACTTATTTTATTACCGGTTCGTGAAAGCGGTTGGTCGTTCGAAACCGTATCATGTCAACCGTTTCTCGCCGATTTCGTGTTCGCTTTCACTTTGCATATTTCACAGTTCCGAAAATGTATTTCT
This sequence comes from Toxocara canis, assembly GCA_000803305.1. Taxonomy (NCBI): domain Eukaryota; kingdom Metazoa; phylum Nematoda; class Chromadorea; order Rhabditida; family Toxocaridae; genus Toxocara; species Toxocara canis. The sequence continues at coordinate 251,692 of JPKZ01003059.1, read as the reverse complement.
CTAATTCATTTTGTTGTTAAATTGCACAACTGTTAATGTGACTGCAAATATTTACGCTTTTATGATTCTGCTATCGCGAATGATAGTGTAAGTTACTTATGCTTTGCTAAGTGTCTGAAGTTTACGTTTAACAGAATAATTCTTTGTAAAGCGGAAATGCATGAGAGGAAGCCGATACAGTAGACGCTTTACTGAATTAATCTATTGGCCCAGCCGATTTCATGATTTTTCCAAGGACACACTGAATCCATGCTTTTCTGATCCGACCACTCATACAGATCTTCCACCTGAAGATATATACGCTTTTCCGAAGCCGGTCAAGCGAGCAACGCAATTTTGTCATTTGTGAAGTGCGTACGGATTTCAGTACGTTTGATGTCTGCAGCTCCTCTGGAGTCCGATGAATTAAGGTTTGAAGTTCTAACAGAAACGCACGTGTACATTGTGAAATTATCGCAACGATTTCATTCAGGTAGCTGATTTTTAAATGAAATGAAACACCTATTCACGTATCGAGTCATTGCGGTTCGATGTGAGTGAAGAATATTACTTCAAAAACAAACGATATTATCTTATTGACGCAATTCTTTCATTATCTAAAGCATTATGCTGCTAATGGGATTTTTGCCTTTGAAACGAAATGGCAAGAATACGCTCGAGTCGTTTCGCAGACATGCTTTTCGTTGACTTCAATTTGGCCAGCTGCTTGCATGAGAGCAGCAAAATCAGACAAAATTTTGTCGTTTGTGCTTGAACCATTTCGCCAGTTGTTGACGTTATTTCTTCTCGCTCAAGAAAAGTGACAAAAACCGCTCATATATGATTCGAATGCGTAACTTACATGCACTGAGCATAAGAAGTTTAACAAAATAACGCTTGCAATATTGGTACACATTATATATACATATATATATAAGTGTATAGAAATACATGTAAAAAGGTCCCTCCCGGAATTTCCACAAACTGTGTTAATAAAAGTTTTTGCTGATTTTTCTCCTTTTCCATTTTAGTTTTCTCCACTCTTCTTTTATTGTTCAGTTATGTGGAAATAGTTATTCCTTTTCCATAAAAACTTCACATCTGAGTCCATTCAGCTTTTCAAGTGTAGGGCACTTTATGAATTTGGAAGCGTATCATGAAATTGCAGAAACAAGCGCAGAGCACATAGTATTCAGTGGCATGCGTTCAAGAGCAGTCACTTAATACAAGGTATCTTCGAAATGGTCGTA
>JPKZ01003059.1:229690-242278 GCA_000803305.1 Toxocara canis | reverse complement strand
ATGCGCACTTTTTAGAAAAAAAGGTACTTAGTGTATCACTCTAAGAGAGTTTTTTGCATACTGCTCGACATGGCATACATTTTTCACGAGGATCAGCCTTTTGGCCTTTCTATTCATATCATCGAACTTTGTGGATGTCAGTCTTTAAAAAATTATTTTAAAAATATTGCAAGATCTAAGAAAATTCTTCACTACATGAGAAATTTCAACAAAATGTTGCAACAACTGCTCTCACAATCGAAAATTAGCACTGAGCTATCACGCACGTGTATAATTTCAGTTTGTCGTTCTCCATGAATCGAAAGGCGCAGTTAATCGTGACTTGCATACTGACTTAAGTGAAAATTGGTACCGATGTCATTCGTAGAGCCTTCATTAAGTGAAATGAGATCCGAACGACGGCGATCGCAAACAAATGCGTGTGATCGGCTAAGGTTCCAAAAAAAAGAATCGGAATTTTGAAGAACGAAATGGCTGAACAATTTTCCTCCACCGAAGCAGAAGTAAAACTTCCGCAGAAATTTTCTCCACTTTTTTCCAGTGAACTAGAAGTGGAACTTCCGCGCAAATTTCTTCCGAACATAAAAAACTTCGTCTCTAGGGGTGGGTGAGTCATTGAGGAATTCTTAAGCTCCAGGAATTTTCAAGGTACACGTTTGCTTATGAGGTGCCAATTCATTTCGATAACATAAATGGAATTCTTCCTCATTTCTTAATTTCGCCATGCGGTTGTCGATTCTCTTAACCATGTTAACTGTATTGTAGCATCTGGTGGGAATTCGAGAAAGCATCTCTTCGAATTCTAAAGGATGCGGAGGTGCTCTTGATGGAAATAACGTGAAAAAATGCCTTTTTTCTTTGAACTACTCTGTCCCGTTCATAAGAATCCTCCAAAGCACATACCCGTTATCGTTAATTTTCCGCCTTTGTCGTTTTTTGGCCACATTCAGTTTGTTAGCAAAAATGTTAGCAAAATAATTCATTTTGTGGATAGTTGTGAATCTCATAAGTAAATATTCGCCGCTTAACACTGACTGTCATGCAGCCAATCCCTCGTCGCTTATTCTAATTCTTCACCCATCCTAATGATAGGCATATATGTACTGCCGTCAGGAAATGCATGAAAGTGATTTAGACTGCGGAATCATATAGCTAAAATATTGAGAAGGCGACAACAGAAATCTTTTCAATTACGCCCAACATAAAATTCGTCATTATGACTAGATATCTTTTTTGTCAAAGAAACGCTTAATTCTTTGTAAAGCTAATGTTTGCGCGTATAATCGCCTGAATCACTATTCGTCTGCAGCTATAAAATTCCACTATGATCATCACTCAAGAATTTAAATCATTAGCATAAGATTGGCAATAATGTTATCTTGACGTCCGTCGATTCGGTAGCGCTTCGAGTTCATAAAACAACATTCCCGATCCGAGCTTCAGATTCACCTTCGAATACAGCTATCTGTTTTTCCGCAAGTTCCTATTTCATCTTTCTTGGTCAAGTTGGGAGCAAAAATCTAATAAATTATTAACTCATTAACTCAAGCTTGGAAGCGTTTTCGACATTTACATATAATTCGCTTTAATATCGTCGGTTAAATTTCACTGCTGCCGTTTTTTTTGTGAAACATCTTGCTCCGAGTATATCCTTCACACCACACACATTGAAGCCTTCTGCCCTCGCCAAATGACATCAAGCTGTCGAATAGTAAAGGCGAGATCAGAATTTGTCCCTGTGACTAAATTTCGTTTCGCCGGTAATGTTCTTCTAATGGCGCGAAAAGCTGTTCTATCGTACAGATCCCTAACCTATTGGTCATAAGTATAAAGCCAGTTCAATTCACATCCTATTATGTAATTGCGTATTCAATGAGAAAAAAATTGCATTGTTATGATGCTGAACCATAACTGTACAACAATTTGGTGTTCTCAAATACGTGCCGCTTCACAGGATCACTACGACTTTCTTGTTATCGAAATCAAGATTCATTTATATGAGTTTATATATTCATACCTAGTGATAACCTCTCTTACGTATAGTCAAAATGTTTTGTCGATGACGAGAAGGTTACTGGCGCTTTTAACTCACTTATTTTTCTAATCAAAATGTGCGTTTTCGTCAATTGCAAGCTGCTTACGAAATCGAGTCGTTTAATGTGTGAAGTTGCCAAAGCGCATGTTGTGCTAGCTTAATTCGTTTTGTTGCCGAAGCGCAAACCGATTGCACGTACAATTTCATGGGCTCAATTTATGCTCGCATTAATGTAGTACTTACCTTTTCGCGGAAAAAAAAAGAAAAGCTTTACCCTTCTTTTACGTTTCAACCAGCCGTTGCTCTTTCTAGTGACGATAGAAACCGCTGTATGGGAACTGTTCAATCGCATGCGTATTTTCTTGTTTTTCAATATAAGTTCACGTGAATTCAAGTGAGCTTAATTGGATCGATGAGTTGAAGGTAGCCATGTTAATCCCTGCTCGAAGTGGGATTGGGGAGGGGAGAGGGAGGGGTGGGGATGGGGGAGAGGACGGACCATAGGACAATATATGCAATACGATTGAATTGGGAAACATTATTGTCACGGTCATTTCATTGAAAGTGAAAGTATTTTGCGATGAATACTTTAACTCCACACTTAGCTTCACACTTCGACAGCTTATAGCATCATCGAAAACACGGTTTATTATGGCAGCACGGGAACAGGGGTGTTAGAGAGTAGTTGCAGTTATATCCCTATCAGCCCTTCGGGGTGGGGGGTTGATACTTCCATTACACTTTAACAGAATCGTAACAACTAAATGTCACTCTTTTGTGCTGTTATAATGCTGTTTATCTTTATACACTCCATCTTATTTTTCGTTGAATGCTTCTTTTGAAGAGCCTAACGAAATGTTTTGCATCGTTTGACAGATCGTCTATTGTATATCCAATGTAAAAGATAAGGGAATTCATGATCTTAACAAGGACCAAAGTAAGTGATCCTTGTTAAACTCGACAACCAGTCATTCAACCTTTGTAGCTGAAAGTAACAGCTGAGGATGGTAACAAATAATGCGTAGTTAGAATGAAGGGCTGACGTCTGATCTTAAAAATTAGCGGACTCTATCCATAAAACGTTTTCATGCCACAATAAACTTCTTTAAATACCAAATTTTTTTCTCACTGCAATATGAACATCACATATTGCTCATTTTTCATTGTAAAATTTCATCTGAAGCAAATCTAAACCATCTGAAAACAGTGCGGTAATACGCACAGCAGGAAACCTACATTTGTTGTTTTGTTTTTTTTTTTCTCAAATATATGACCATGAATTTCTCAAATAATGATACCAAAATGACCATGAATCTCATCGTAAGAACGCATGAATAATTGTTTAATAGATTTCCGTTTATCCATTTGCCGGCACTTATGCGAAAGGTATTTTTTGTAAGAGAGCATTGAGTTTCAGCAATGCTCTCTACTTATTTGTAACAGAGTATTTGCTGAAACACAATCATCAAAAAAATATTCAAACGTAACCTTGTAAGGGCTTCTCGTTCCATTTGCATATTCATTTCGTAAGTATGAGTTTTTAGTTGTACAATTAAGAATTAATTGATGTCGACGAGAACGTGAGAAAATGACACTCCGTGAGGTGGGTCGAACTTTTCACCACTAAACTGACGGTTTTATCACTCATAAACTTTCACTCAATTTTTTTCGTTAGCAACGTGCTCATATAGACGACCATTGAATGCTCATTGAATGTTAACATAGTTTTCCGCTACGCCCTACACGTTACGATTATAAAAAGACATAGTTTTCGGCCTTAGGCAAATACTGGCGAAAAACTCTTGTATCACCAAAGGAAGTGAGATAAAATGCAAAGTGCATATCATTCTAATATTTTTTTTTATAACTGCAGTAGTAACCATTTAACGACTGATCGCCTGAATATAAATAAAAATACTAAATTCCGCCATCGAGATTTAGGACGGGCATTGTAGTTACTACCTGGTTGCCTAAATAGCTTGAATTAGGGGGCAATGCGATCTTTGAAAAACGTACAATGAGTACTGTTACACTATTAGAATATTTTTTGGGAAAAAACGTTTAGGAAAAATTGTGCTGAGAAAGCACTATGATGCCGTACAGTTGCGATGTTCAACGCACAGTTACGTACGTTTTATTTTTTGAATCAAATAAACGTTTCTTTTTTGTTGAAAAGATACTTTTCCCCTAATGTGAATACTTCTCCATTTGTCGTCGTAAAATTACTTAGTGAAATTTTACTTCACAACGAAATTCTTCTTTGAATGCTTTTTCAGTTTCGCGATCACTTACCAAATCTTTCTACAATGTTTTCAACAAAACCATATTGATAATTGCTATACTAAAAGGTTGACTAATTAAAGACGATTCAAATAATATGCAAATTTGCTATTGCACAAGTTTATAAATACTTGAAAATCATTCGAAATGAGGAATCGTTTGGTTTTTTGGAAATTTTTTTTCTACTCGTTTGGTTCGTGGCAGATTTTATTTTATAGCGCTGAGGATGGAAATGCTGAAATAAGATATATCGCTTTTTTTTCCATCCGCCCTTAACACTCTCTCCTAGTGACTTGCTGCCCTCCCGAGAAGCAGCACATGTTGTACTTTTCGATCAGATGGAAACGCGTCCTTCTGAGGGAATTATTCAATTTCTCTGCAGGCGCCGTCCTTCTTGTTGCTATCATTTTCGCTTTCCCCCGCCCCCTCCCCACCCCTTCGCCTCCCCAATCACTGGTGTTAGGAAGCGTGAGCAGCAATTTCAGCGTCTGTACATCAATTAAACGAGAATGAGGGAACAATTCTGTCCTGCTTGGGGCACTTCTGAATGCGTTAGCGCGCTGTAGCGCATCCTTTGTCGTCTAATTGTTGGAATCGTCGACTTTTCTTTTATTAGCACAAGTTTAAACTTCCAACATGAAAGCAAACACTTGCGATCGTGAGCCAGCTACCTCTCTTATCTCAGTATAGGGCGCGTTTTAAAATTTTTGTCTAACCATATTTTGTCAGTTTGTAATCTATAAAAATTCCGTTATTGCTGTTTCTTAGTTCGAACCAGTGGCGGCAGCAGGTGGAGACGATGTTGTCGCGCTCTTGCACTGACCAAGACGCTGAGACAATAGTTTGGAAACCGAAATGCCGTAATTTTATTGACAGTTTCGAAGGGTTCATACGATGCGCTGGAGTCCAGATCCTACTCTTCTGCTTTTTCCCCAGCGAAATTTCCTCTCCCCCCTCCCCACTTCTCCAATTCTTTTCCTGTGTCCCTGCCACCACCAACTGGCCTCTAGAAATAACGTTTCACTTTTGGATGTAAAAACACTTCTTGCTGAACCACAAAAATCACGCTGCGTGCACCGTGCGTATGCACTAGGACAATAGCTACGAAGTGTTCTAACCAAGGAAGCGAAGGATATGGCATCTGCTCCTTGCTATTCCCTTTGGCTTGCCTCTCTCATATCCTTATAAGCACTAACACAGCATCCGGTTCAATTAAAAAAGTCGAATTGAATTGCAACACCCACTTGCAATAAATTATGCCCATCCCTACCACCCAAAATAATGGCTGACTTCATTTCAGGAGGTGGCTAGTGGCTACTTCAATAGCAATTACTTCGAAGCACTATACGAAGCTGGTGCAAGTGGTAATATGGAGGAATACTATATACCGGAATTGAGTGGCGTCGATGAGTGGACCGGCATTGAACGCATTTCGCTCTTGCAGGTCCATCGTTTTACAAAGGCATACAAAATGAGCTTGTGCCAGGAAAATGCACCACTGCTTTTCCTGGTTCTATGACGAATTCGCTCATCACCTGCACCACTTTGCGATACCACCGAAACCTCAGAGACTGAATTGAATAGTTGGAATGTATCGTCTTGGTGCTTCTTCTACTTTTCTTTTTCTCGAACTATTTCTCGAAAACAACCAAAAATAATCGTCTATTTTCACTCCACTTAAGTTTGTTTTGTGACACTTATCTTATGTTATCATATGTTGGTTAAGAAGATTGTTATTCTTTCATTAGGCGAGAGGCTAAATGGAAAAAACGCAGAGAGGAGTTCGTTGCCTTGAGCCTCAGTATTTTATTAGCTCGATGAAGACTGCTTTCCATTTAGCTACTACACGGCACTCATATCTTGCTATTGAACGAATCTGTTATAAGGGCTACGATACACTTAAAAATAATGGCTCAGTTGATTTGATTGATGTATCTGAAAATAATGCGTATATTTAAAAAGCGTATTTGAAAGGTGCTGTTGTTATGTGAAAAATTGTGCCTTATATCACGAACGATTATTTCTCAACTCAGAGCATCAGAATTTCGCTGTGCAAATTCTGTTCACGCAAATGTGATAATACACACAATTCTGCAATCACGCACCGCAACAGTGGCTTGGTTTACAGTTTAATTGGGATTACAGGTGAAATTTATGCAATAGATAAAATAACAATTATTTTTCTTTTGAACCCGCCGGCTACAATTGAAAAGACTACGTGAACGATCTATATGCCGCACAATGACCAGACTATTTCATGTTATCACATGGGGTTCACAAAATATATTCTCTTCCTTTAAATTTTATGCTCATTATTCGTTATGATTTTCGCCGTATGCTCGTCGTACATAAGCTTACCGCATGCTAGTACCGCCTCCTTTCCTCTTACTGCTTCAATTAAAGGGAATAGCTGAAAGTTGTAGTAGAAGACTGAGCTCAGATCCTAATCGATTGGGAAAATAAGGAAATATTTATGCAAAAAAATAGATAACGAAGAGAACAAATTGATTAAAAGGAGTTAAAGCTGAGAATCAGCGCGGCTCAAAGTTGAGTTGCAACCAATCAAGTCATGTAGTTGAGCATGTTAACACCTGATAATATCGCATTTTTAGGGTTTTATTCTTGATGGTAACTATACGGATACGCTCGAGCTGGACAGCTTCCAGGATTTCAACTTTTCGACGTTTCCACGCGCTCTACCCGACAGTGTTCGTTTTATTTTTCATACTCTCTTGCGGTTGACTACAAATTACTGTTAACTACCTTTACAGTGTCATGGTTTCACGGTTTTACGGTTAGCATAGAACGGTTACCATTAACTATAGTTAACCGTTCCTTGTTACTGTAACTATATCAACAGAAGTTTGTGTGCTCGTATTTTCGGTTTACGTTATCTTAGCGGAAGGCGTGGCTACAGCAATCTATCAACGGCATTTGCCATAATTGTGCTCGCCGTCACCTTAAAGTGACAATAGGATCGATCCTTTTTATGCCTTCTTAATGCGCCGTTGAACGGAGGAGCCCTATGTTTGTGTCATCGTATTGAACGACGTACTCATCCATTGAGTTTTATCCGAAGCGGTGAAGAAAGATTTTTTTTCAGTTCTGAAATGTTTTGGTTTTGTTTAGAAAGTTGAGTCAGCACCACGGTGTGAAAAAAAGCGTTCGCGATACATTTGCAAACGATGAAGGAATCGAACTCTCGATTCGGCACTCGTCTGCTAATTGCGTTGTGGTCGCCGATCTAGTGCTCTGATCGGTCAACGAACTTTAAACACTTAAAATATTTATGAGTTTTTAAATAATGAATGCGAAAGAGCTTGAAAACTAAAACAGAAGGTCGTTGTGCCGATGCTTTTATTAAATTTCTCTCCGAACCAAATTTTAGCCATTGCAAACGGTCATTATTGTACGCGCTATCGCTACTGTGCCCAACTTCTCGACGTTTCGCCTTCGCTTGCCCGCACGTTTCCGTTCTGACTACTGTTTAGGCCATCTAACAAGTAATTATCATTGTTGAGTTCCAATATTAGATTACTCTCCTAGTATTGATAAGAAGAGTCACTATATCATCTAATGAGAAGGTAATGGTCATTATTATAACCACTCGCCAAGTGAACATAGGTAATCGGAAGTGAACCACATGCCAGAGAAGAGATTTAGAACAATAACCAAACAAGTGTTTCAAGCCAGAGGATGATTGCTCATTACGATGGAAAGCGGCTAATGAGTAAATGATTTCATGTCGGTACTAATGTTCGAGACATCAGCACAGATAGTACGAAGCATACTGCATATGACGAAAGAAAAATTCTAATTAAATCTAATTAACTTGTTGCGGACTATCTGCTATCCGGTTGCTTCTGATGGATTAGATGAATATGTTAATGCAATTTGAAAATGAACGTTTTGTTTAGGGCGTAAAGAAGGAGAGGAGAAACAATTACAGGGATCCATCTCTAAGTAAGCGATAATTCAATTGTGGGCAGCGAAAATGATTTGAGTGATTGCTGAACTCCGACATTCATTTGGTTGTCGCAAATGAAACGCGTTATTATTTACGACTGTTTTTTATTAGCTTCTACTCTCAATATGCTAAAAATACTGCCGAGTCGAAAAGCTAACTGCAACCAAAGTATATGCCTTTGTAATGCCTTAGTTTTGTTATCTGCTATGCGACGTAAGACCACCTCCCTCTCTCCCTCCCCACCAAAGAATTCGAACTGTGTTGTTATAATTGATTTAGTAATCCCTCTTGCGTAAAGCTTATAGCGATAGTTCACATCCATGTAGTATTAACGATATTGGCGTTGATTTACGCCATTTTATGCCGGAAAACGTGCTATCAATACTTTGTTTCGGCATCTCTTCACCGAAGCCGAACACGTGTTGACATATATATGTTTTCAACTCACTGAATAGTCATTTTCATGAACGCATATCAGATTATCGGATTTTCGAATAAACATTTTGCGTTCAGGTATGCGTCACTAGTGTTCATTAACAAATTACTACTACTTTCGTTTCCTCAAAACAAATTCAGAAAGTTCCGTTTTCTTTGGTTACAATTAACATTTGCTAAGCTGTTCTTGTTTGACAACCACCTTTCACTGTATCTATGATATGGATTGCTGGCATCGGAAATAATCGTGCTGCTAGAAAGTGGATTCCAGAATTTCGACCACAAATCAAATTCACTGAATGTGGTCGGCGAATTCAACGGCACAGAATTTATGCACATTTAATCACGCCCCCCATTCGGTATGCGAGTCATCGTTAGCTTTAGGGGAATGAGTAGTTGCACTCTTTGACGGTGAGCAGGCATCACAAAAGGATTTGAACAATTTGCATTTTTATGCTTTCGTCGTTTTTTTTTCTTTTCCGCTTTTCATGTACTTTTTTTGTGAAAATTTCCTTCTTTTCTACTCTTTCCCTGTTTCTCTCTGTTTCTTTTGCTCCATCATCCATCTCTTCTCATAGCTCCCTTCTTTCCGTTTTCGTTCTTCTATTTTCTTCTCTAATTCTCAACAGCCCTATGCACAACGCTTATTGCATTTTTTTTTTCATATGGGAATAATTTATGCGTCTCTCTAACGAACACAAACGATTAGCATGAAATTTCAATGGAACTACTCGATGATAACAGCGTTTAAGAAAATCGTATGCATCAAAAGCGTCTGCTAAGCGTTTAGCAAAAAAAAGATTTCTAAAGAACTAATGCTCAAGGTGATTTCTGCAGTGTTCCATATTTCAAGTACTCACAGTTTGCAATAGCAACTTTGTAATCGGTTGTTATCACTGACTTATTCACGTCTAATGCAACGCAGCAGTTTTGTGTTCACCTTTAGAAAATTTCTTTTCGTATAACGCCTCATTGAGTGATCTCATTGCGTGTATCGAAAAATATAAAAGCTGATAGATAAGCTGATAGATGCACATATCCATTCATTCATTTCCGGTCTCGATAGGCGATGAGCCTCATTTCAAGTGGTTATGCGAACGGTAATCTTTCGAAGCTTTCGTTTTCTAGGCAAATGAAAAAATACAATGCCACTAGGCGGTTTGTGCTTCCACCAACACTCGACTTTGTTGCAGTCCTTTAATAGTGTTGCAGCTTTATTGCTGCACAGTTGAATGTGAAAGAAATTTCTGATTTTTTCCTTCTGGTGCATTACATATATCGGCACATTTCACACCGCTAATTAATACAGTATATTGAACTGCGCCTAACACATATATTGCTGTTATATACTCCGTAGCCAACGATTGGTTCAGTGGTCTGCAGTTGTTTCGGACAACTTATGGTGGTCTACAGTTCACTCACCACTTGATGAGCACAACGAACTTTCTTTTTTTAAAGGTCGTTTCTCAACTTTTTTTTGAAAAAGTTCTCTTTGAACCATTTAATAAGCTGAAAAAGATTCTTTGAAAAGAAAGCTATTTTTGAAGTCATTCGTCCGTATGGGTTGTTATGTTACATGATCAGAAAGCACAAAGGCGAACGTACTACCTTATGCAGATAAGCGTGCGAGTTCGAAATCAACGGGGCGTGAAAGTAATTCGCTTTCATCTTTGATGCCGTTTCACTCGTATGCTCTTTCTCTTCTTTTGCACTTCTCTTGTTTTGCTAAAAAAACGGTCAAATATAGTGCTGCTAGGTTTCTTAATAAATGATTACTTCAACGGCTTAACGCCGTCCTAATTGCGTTTACTAATATTTAAAGCTGCATCCTATGAACTTTTTTTTTAACCTCAACTATTAACGATGAGTGAGATGATGCGCGTTTATTGCTGGGCCTTAAATCTTACTCCTTCTCTCTCTCCTTCTATCTTTCTTTCTTTGCATTTTCGCAACTGCAATTCATCTTCGTCGACTCAGATTGAAAATATATCAAGTTGATCCGATACTGGGCAAGCAGCCACATTTAAATCGCGCACACACCTCGTGCTTATCTTTGTATAATGAGTTAGAAATGCGCTGGATTTCTTTCAGTAGCCTACTTCGTTTCGTTGATTGTCATTAAAAATTTCTATGCATTTGAAAATGAAAATTAAAAATTCGTTTCGACTTGAAGCGCAGTTGCTGGCGTACCGGAAATTTGTCGGATAGTCGGTCTTGGGTAAGTTGAATAATTGTGAACATCAATAACTGCTATCAACCCCTACTTGAGAGACACAGTAATGAACTGGAATTAATACAAGTGAAAAAAAAATAGAAAAAGCTAGTCATTCTGATGACCATTGTAGAAAAATTTTACAGCCACTCTGACATGTTCATAACAATGCGACCACTTTTGCACCGTTATTCTCAACAAAAGCCACTCTTTGAAATAGCTATACGTATGCACATACTCTCGAAACCAACCCCCTTTCCCTTTCGTTGGAAATCCTGAAATAAATTTTAAAGCCTATTTTATTGTCATAACCAACTTCCCAAAAGTACTATGAGATACTTTTTCTTTTCATAATACAAGCATCACTCATCAGACGCTCAACAATGACCGTCTGCCAGACAAACCTTTTTACATCTAGAGAACCATGGTTTTCTTGAAGTTGGAGAGTTTATGCGGCGTAATGAGGCATATGCATCTTTAAGCATGTTCTCATTTGTATCATAAAGCGTATTCTCATCACCGAAATCTTCTTGACGCTCACTTTAGACGGAAACGTTCCTAAAGATGAATTGAAGCCTAGTGGCCAAGCCATAAGAGCATCGTTATGATCCACTTCTTGCACACAGATTCAATCCCATTTAACGAGAAAATTTGTTTCTCATTTCTCTGCAGTCTTTAAGTAATGGCTTTCTGTTTGCAATCTTTTTCACATACTATACAAAGGAATTCGCTTTGTTGGACTTCGATTCTTTTCTCATGCGATGAGATATTTTGAAGTAAAATCCATCACTCATCATCCATGATGTAATTCGACTCTCATCGCACCTTATCGGCCGAATGCTCTTTTTGAGGATAAAAAGCGTCCGAAAAAATATTGCAAAAAGTCGCAAAATGTGCAAAACCATCGAGCACATTTTTCATCTTATTCATTTGCATTTCTACGTATTCTGATTCCGCGCGTTCAGTAATAGCTGTGTTTATTTAAAGGTAATCTTAATGCATCAGAACTCCTTGAACGCTATGATTGAGCGAAGTAATTTCAGCCTTTTTTTTCACATCTTTCGGCGGATATCTGTAACCGTTTATTTAACCGAAAAAAAAGGCTCCGGAAAATGAAACCGGCAATTTTCGATCAATAATTCCCACAGCGTTTTCGCTTTTAAACAAAAAAAACGCGTTATCGATGTTCCCAGCACTTCTAATAATTTCGCTCCGAACAAAACGGGAAAGAAATTGTTTTTCCATATTTTTGGATTTGTTTTGAGTTAGTTACGTAATGTTTGAGTTAAATCCAAATTTTTTGTTTTAATTTTTATTCATATTCATCTCTTATGTGGTCGTTACGTTTGCAAAAGATAAAGTTGAAGAGTCAAGTAATTTTGAGACATTGTTTTTCATAGAGTCATTGAGTTTTGGAAAAACCTCGCATTATATGGAGCTTTTCATCGCTATAAAACAATGAATGCACACATCGCTTTGGAAAGTTATGGAAATTGCGTTGTTTAGCTTAAGCTAATCGTCACACTAACTACTGACGGCGACTTCACACGAACGTTTATGATCTCGACTCGTATTGGCAGTGAATTTTCACGAAATCGTTCACGATAAATCGTAGAAGCAATACAAGTTCAAAGCTACCAAACAGCTGTGTCTCTCTTC
>JPKZ01003059.1:190573-224537 GCA_000803305.1 Toxocara canis | reverse complement strand
GGCATCAAGCTAATTTGAGATGAAAGGAACGTATCAAATGAATTGAGTGAGTGATTTTTTTTCTTCAGAATAACTTCAGTCTCATGGCCACATCTGCTACTTTTTCTCGAATCTTACATTCTTTCATCCTTCGTTTCACTATTTCTCTTGTACGTATTTTTGATCTGTGCTGGCTACTGGTTGCTGCTTGCGCTTTGGTGTCAATCGCCCAAGCGTTTTAAATGAGTCGTTCGCTGTAAATCCTGTAGTGGATTTATTGGACAAAAAACGGCATCAACAAATCGCAACAATTCCATTCAAATTCACGCACGAATTTCCCATCCTGAATTAAAATATAAGATGGCATAAGATTTTCATAAGGTTTGGTGTTACTATAAGTAAATGTATACCAGCTTTGAAAATGCGCATAAACAAATGAAAATAAGGAATGTGAAACCCGCTCATGAGATCAAATGAGTTATTCATTTGATAAATACTGATAAATTCTTTGTTTGATAAATTTGATAAATTCTTTAGTTTAAAAAATCAACGGTTTATTTTTCTTAACTGAATCAAGGAATCGCTTCGACGTTGGGTTTCATGTTTTCGGACTCTAGTCACACTTCTTCCTTCCTTAGGGGCGCGAAAACATATGATATCATAGTTGCCGTATAATTAGCTTATTCACTTATTTAACAAACAGGAATGGTCTCAGCCAGCTGCGTCGCTCACCTAGATGAATCGACGGAGTGAGATGAGCGAGAAAAGGAAGTGTGCTGGATCGATTATTAAAAAAGCTTCCTTATATGAATTGCTTTGCATCTGTTGAAGTTCGGTTTCATCTCCCTTCTTAATCAGTTAAGCACCATTTACACAACGATAAGCTGCTTTAGTGCCCTTTGGCTTGATTAGCTGCTATCAATGCACCATTTTTATCCCACAATAAATTTTTTGTCACAGCTTCTATACAGTGACAATTACAGTTAGCATCGAAAGCTGAAAATCTACTAGGTGTCGTTCGTCAACCTGATGTTCAGGATTCTGGATCAATCCACACTTCTCAGTCGGAAGGAGAGCATGCGTTACTGGTATGTAAGACTTGTGAACGTAGGGAATTTCCTTGCCAATGACCTCGCCGTCCATCCCCTCCCCCCTTCAACCAACTCACCTCCGTGCTTCATCCTTTTCATCTGCGATCAACGTTGCATACGTTTTTTTCCCGCAAATCCCGGAGATCATTTCTACATCTTGCAAACTACTTTTAGCCTTACACTAAGCAAAGCCTCTCTCAAAGCGATGGGTTGATGACTAGAAGAACGCAGGAGCTTTTGTAGCACCAAGGTTTTCCATCTAATCGAGCATGCACTATCGCCGCTGCGCTCAACTGAATTATTTTTTCATTGATTACAATCAACTATGGTCTAATTAAAATATCACCAGTGATCACCAAATTTGCTAAAATTGCATGCGCTCTTGAAGGTATCTGTTTCTTTAAACGGACTAATGTTTTGAACGCAAATATTTTAAGGGGCTAGTAGAAGTGAGGGAGATGTGGTGGAAACTGAGAGCCATCAATCAAAGTAGCAAATCGTCCTCGTTGCAGCGGTTAGGCTACGTTTTTGTCTTTGAAGATTTCTCGTGCATTATTTTTTTTCGTTTCCTCTTTGTTTTCAATGCAGCAATTAATTTTTCCTTCGTAATTCGTCGAACAATTCCGCTTTATTTTACTGCATTCCTTTAAAACGTTTATTTTTACAATCCACTGACTCTTCCTCTTCGTTGACCTATCGACATCGAAGAATTTGTTCATAATCTTTTCGCATTCATATATTTATATTGCGTATATCTTAGAATGCTTTGCAAGGAAAGCGTGAGGATAGGGGGAAAAGTAGCCAAGATTTATGCAAAGTAAAGGTAATTATCATGCACGGAAGTGTTTTTACATCTATCGAACAGCATTGAAGAGAGAGCGACAAGGGCTATCAACTAGCCACTGAGTGCGTCAACCATATTCTGCATGTAAAGTTCTCACCAAATGAAGCGCATCACCCTTTGCTGTGTTTTCTTTTCGTTAAACTTTCTCATACTAGCCAGAAATTTATTCCTTAAAATTAACCCCTTATAAGCCGACAACCTGATTCCAAATAAAGCCATTTTCCGAACAAGTTGAAACCAAGTAGGTCAAAACTGATAGATTCAGTTAGAGCCGCCAATTTCATTAATGATCTACAATTGTTCTTTTTATATAATTGTTTACAATCTCTACGCTCAATATTTTGTAAATTCAACATGCTGTACACTTTATTTGCTAAACATCCTTGAGCTCACTAAACCGTACATTAGTAAAAGCTTATCTGTCACTCTAGTACAATTTATTTAAGCATTTAACTTATCAGTTGGTTATTCACATGCGCTAGCCAAATGTAAAGCCCATGTGTTGCCATTCGTGAGGCACGCTTTTGCAGATGTCATTGAATTTCATTCGCATAGCGTTTGTTGAAATCTGATCAACTTTGCGGCACTTTATCATTATCAGAGGGATCGTTACTGAACTGACTGCTTAACATATCGACCTAAGCATTGGTGCAGATATTAGAATAATCAGAGGACTTCATCTGCGTAAAAAAAATCTTTCGGAATAATTACTACATCCGAGATGGCCAGATTTTTATCACTATGCTTTCTTAGATGGCATACTAAAAATGTCATCCATTTTGCACTAGCTTTTTTTGTTGTTTAGTAGAACTGACCACTCCGATCCTTCGCCGCTCTCTCTTGAACATAAGGTTTGCGTCGTTGAGCGAGCTAGCTGAAATGCAACCACTTAAACGCTCTCAGACCTGCCTCCATTTTTCCGCAAAAAAACGTGCAGCTTATCTCTTCGCGCGGAATCATTCAACTGTGTAAATCGTTCTTTTCAGTGACCTTCAAAGTGCTATTAACGTTCCTACCATTCTACTATAAGTATACTCTAGCAGAAATTGATGGTAAAACGGTGTGCGTTCAGTGAGACTTGAACCCTTTAAAAAGGGAATTTGAAGCAAATCTGAGGGAAACTCAAATGAACTAACGTTGCTGGGGACAACGAAGTTGGGCACTACTTATTTTATACAAATTATAGTAGCGTTCTAATCGAAATGGTCGGAAAGTATCGCTGGGAAGGGAAGCGAAAAGGAGATAGGGAGGGCTCCACTTGTCTAACGGATTGCCAAAATCAGGAAACGCTCCCAAGTTCTTGCCAGTCTGCCAGGCACGGGGGAGCTCCCTATGGGGGAACGACAATTTGGCCAAAGGAGAGTGAAGGGGAAGAGGATTTGGCCAAAAAAAATTCGGGGAGGAGGAACGATTTGAGGAATGGCTGAACCTTTATGGGAAGCAATGTGACTGTACGGAGGGAAGGCCACAGCGGAAAGGTGGATTGATTCCGGCTGGGCAACGAGTTATTCGCAAACACATTATATTATATTGTAGGCTAAAATTTTGGTGGATTAAATTCGATTTTGACGTTTCTTTCTTCGATCTTCAATTGTAAAAATATCGGCCCTAAGTTTTTTCATACTCAGCTTCATTTTTGTTGTTCGCATTTGCAAGTTTCATGAATTAGCGTCCCATCAACTATCGATCACTGGATCTCGTCGATTATTTGATCGTTTGTCGATTGTTTGATCATAAAGTGATGTTTTCAAATTTGGACGATCAATTCATCGATTTTCTGACTCGAAAAATTCAGTAGAAAAGTGAGTCTGTAACTCTTGGCTAACATGATCACCTTTTGGCTCAGTATGTTGTTTTTGAGCATTGGGATCGTTAAATGCGAGTTCGCCAGTTCAACTGTTTTAAACTGCCGATTTCTACGACGGAAAGTGCCTGTTTTTTTTGAACACAAACAATGCATGTTTATTTGATCGATGAGGGAAAGCAAAACTTCTGCTTTTTTCTATTATTTTGTTTAATTTTGCAATGAGACAAGTACGGAATTTGAAAAGCGCATTATTGCAACATCATGCGTGCATGTATTTGTACGTTTCACGCTGTTTGTTTGTTTGTTTCTAATGGGAGTTTCCCTCCCAGAACTGCCGAAGATAGAGCTATGGAAGCCACAGGGTGTACATATATTTTAGCACGTTAGCACGTTACCGCTCGGGGCTTCAGTGCGGTGTCTCGATGTTACTGAGGCAATCGCACGCCGAACACAGCCATCCCTTTGGCTGTTTTAGCCTGTTGTTAACCACCCGCTGGCTGGGCTGTCAGTAGTATGGACAATATATATATATATATATATATATATATATATATATATATATATATATATATATATATATATATATATATATATATATATATATATATATATATATATATATATATATATATATATATATATATATATATATATATATATATATATATATATATATATATATATATATATATATATATATATATATATATATATATATATATATATATATATATATATATATATATATATATATATATATATATATATATATATATATATATATATATATATATATATATATATATATATATATATATATATATATATATATATATATATATATATATATATATATATATATATATATATATATATATATATATATATATATATATATATATATATATATGTCACCTGACCGTCAAGTGACCATCATCCAATTAAACAACGAAATTCCCCGTGTGTCGCGCTCAATCAAGTTATGTTTTATTATCGAATACCGAATCTAACTTAAACGATTGATCGCGGTAGCGGTCACATTTGATATTATTTGAAATCTCATCGAAGTGTTCGCTCTGCGCTAAGTCACGATTGCTTTTGCTGGCGTGCGCGCATCATCAACGTTTCGTTTTTAATTTCCCACCCCGCCCTCTTTTTTCATCATAAAAATGTGCACCTCGATAAACGCATGTGCTGAAGCAGTCTAGAAACCTCTGTAAATGAATGCCATATTCTTGCAGGTTAAGGTGGAGTTCTGTGTTTGCTTTGGTGCAGTTACTTGCAACTACTCCAATCCCATTTGTATCAGTGTTATATTCACACTGATAAAGCATACTATCTGGAATACAGACACTTACAAATGTGCCATAAAGAATTCACCTTGCCGGAGCACCACACTTAAATAAGTGACAGTTTTTTGGCTTAGGGGGTTGAGGGCGCTGAGCGGACTTAATCCAAGGTGACGCGATACGCAGCAGCTGACCGTCAAGTTACTACTCCCTGTGAACTGTGTCTTACGTGCAACTTTGTTTGTCGATAGCGATGTTCGCATGATCGCATTATTGAGTTTTTTTTTCACGTTGGGTTTTCAGCTTTCATCTCGATTTCATTCCTGTTTTTCTCTCTTTCACTCTGCGCAAATTTAACGGCAATCGCATTGGCTGCAGTTGTTCCTTACGTAAGGCAGTGCAGGTATATTAGTACATGAACGCGTTGTCCCCCCAGTTGATTACATAATTAAGCATTAACTGCCCAAAGAACTTAACACGGATTCTGTTCGGCTAAATGAAACATCCCTTAGCTGTAATCCTAAATCTTAACGTCCCTAATAGAAACTTTAAATCATCGATGTTTAAGTAGGTAGATATAGAAAGCCAGAAAGAAAAGATTTAGGTACACTTAGGAAAATTCGCATAGCTTAGTGCTGTACAACCACATGAGAATTATTGGGTTGTTCACTTTTGCTAAAAGTTGTGCACTCAAGGTTGCTTTCAATTTTCACGAAAAGTGACTTCCCCAATAATTGTTTGGAATTTCCGGAGTTATACTAAATGGCTAAAAAATTATTGCTATGAGTGCTACTCGAACAAAAGGTACCACATGATGACGTAATGGTAATTTCGTTTCGTCATAATAACAAATTGTAGTAGCAATTACTTGGCCATTATTCACCGTAATTTCCGTTGAAAGATCTATTGAAATGAAATTAGAAGTTGGAAGAAAAAAAAACGTTAAATTGAGTAAATGTTTTACTAGTAATGAGTGATCGGTTTCTTGTTGATAACAATTGCTCATCAAAATGTGCACTTTTTTTCTGCGTATATCGAGCAATTGCAAGAAATTCACCGGAGCACTCAGTACAGCTGCCCTAATCGGGAAACATATCGCTATAAGATCTTTCCTTGTTGCCCATCAAGTGAAATACTCGTAAAACAAATACTTTCGTTATACTGTATTAATTAAAGTTCTTCCTTTTTTTACTACGGCTATTACTTTTAAAGCAGAATCAATTGTTCTGCCTAACAAGTCAAGCTTCAATGTTCGAATATAATTGAAAAGAAGATATTTTCTTATGGAAACGAAAAAGAACGGTCATTTATTTTAGTATTTAGAGGTTCATATAACTCTCTGAATTGCTTTTCGGATAAACGATATTCGGATTGTCTGTTATCATTTAATTTTACAATTGCATCATTCATGCCGCTTGCGTATCTGTTGTTTATATTTAGATTTGTCTCAGGAGTGGACATGCTTAAGAACATTGTTGCTTCGTATACGGGCATTAGAAGAGATATTCGTATATTGTCGATTTTATACGATTTCGCTTATACGCTATACATGATCTCAATGACCTCAACTACAATCTACCTTATACGAAGATCATTTAATCTTTTGGATACAGTTGTCGAGGAAAATTGTAACTAATAGCAAGCAGGCGACTATTGGTGAACGATGTAAACTATGCTATATACTAAATCCAATTCAGTCATTTTCAATGCACGTGGTTCCAATGCGATTGCAGCAGACCAGCTCGAGTATTCATGTATCACTAGTGTTCCCGTAAGAATTCAAAAAAACTTCTTCTCAGCACATTGCGGTATCCTCCACAGTTTTTTCTTCGTTTATAAAATATGAAAGATCATTTAATCTTTTGGATACAGTTGTCGAGGAAAATTGTAACTAATAGCAAGCAGGCGACTATTGGTGAACGATGTAAACTATGCTATATACTAAATCCAATTCAGTCATTTTCAATGCACGTGGTTCCAATGCGATTGCAGCAGACCAGCTCGAGTATTCATGTATCAGTAGTGTTCCCGTAAGAAATCAAAAAACTTCTTCTCAGCACATTGCGGTATCCTCCACAGTTTTTTCTTCGTTTATAAAATATGAGCGTTGTTAAACTGAAATTTAAAAAAAAACAATACAACGGCGCTGCACAACTACTTTGCGAGATGGATTAATGTGAGCCCCGTGTTTTACTGACGCTTTACCTCATTTCAAGATTTGATAACTTGAAATCGATTGTTTCCGAGCATTTTTTTTTCGACTCCAGGCGATCTAAATTTATTTGAACTACCTCTGTTCGACGTTGTTTTTGTTTTATATTGCATTGTATTTATAGGACATCACATCGAAACTCTGGTAAACTATCGTTTATGAAGTTTCGTCTCTATGATGACTTTGTGACACTTTGGAATTGTGTGTTAATTTCAATGAACCCTATTGGCATTTATTTCGTTGAATTTACTTCATGGAACGATGAGCGCTCAGATTATTCATTTGCGTATTTATTGTCGGCGATTAATAGAAATATGGTTTGCAAATGTTACTCAACCATGCAATCTACCATCCACTGCCCAAAAACCATAATAGTTGAATTCTTGAACGCATTTCCGTACGTTGGATTTTTGATAATTTGTAATTCTATCGGTTGACTGACGGATAGCATACAGCAGAAATTTTTCCTCATAAAAATGCTCCTCTCCTCTTCACCTTGTCCACCCCACCCCCCTCCATCCCATTCTCCACCCTACAGTCGAGCCACTATTCATTCAGCTGTTCGTTCCATGACTAAGTGCTCGAAAATTCGCTGCTCAATTGATTGAAAATTTCTTATTTTGCCACCCTAAAACAGCTCAGGAAATGCTTGATAAAATCGACAGACTTCCTCTCAGATGAATATACTCTAAGCTCTATTAGAGGTCAAAGAAAATCTTTCTTCTGGTTCGGTTGCGAAATCAATCTGTTTTCGAATAACGTTTTGCCTTAGCTGCGAGAGTGTTCCATTGTGGGAGCAATCTCAATTTGAAACGGCGCTTTTCAGCAAATTCCCACAAACTATAATTTCCATGAGTGTTATATTTATACACTAGTAACCTATTCAACCCGAACCATCACCACATCATACTTTTGATTTTTACAGACATTTTAAATTTAGTCGACGTCTGGTCACATTTGTGGCCAACTAACGTCAGACGACTGTGACTAGATTGCTTAAGTCATGTGTAACTCGACTTTGTTACTATATGGATTGATCTCGAAGCATTAGACCAAATTTATATATAAATAAATCATCAAAAGGAAAACAGAAAGTTCGCTACGTCACCTTTTCGCTTCTGCAGCAACTACGTTCTCGCATACAGTTGTAGTCGTTTCAGCAATAACTTATGGCATGAGACCGTGCAGTTCTTAACAATCGTGTCACAAGAGCAAATCGTAGTCTTTGGTTGTCGTTGGATCAAAAGTATATTTATCATGGCATTCGATACCTTTTCTCCACTGGCTTCTCAAAGAAGTCTCATTGCCCTTAAACGCACTTTTTGTTTTTGTCTGTTGACGTTTGTATGCTCACCTATCACTTAG
Source organism: Toxocara canis (assembly GCA_000803305.1). Taxonomy (NCBI): domain Eukaryota; kingdom Metazoa; phylum Nematoda; class Chromadorea; order Rhabditida; family Toxocaridae; genus Toxocara; species Toxocara canis. The sequence goes on along the minus strand of JPKZ01003059.1, from coordinate 215,950 downwards.
TAGAAAGCTAATCAACACAAGCGAACTTTAGCGGTTGTGGTCTAGCTATGTTAGGCGCATTAACTCAACAGCAGCGAAGCGTCCAGTGAGTCGACCTGACGGCTATTGTGACCTGCATAAAGAATACAATAAGGGCAAATTTCAAAGGGGTCGTTCGTTCTGAGCAGTGTTTTGTGGTCGCAGATTTTTAGGACTGGTGGAAGCCTCAATTTCAGCACCTATCTCTGGTGATCTACAAGTGACAAACGAACCTTGGCAGGGCAAAGAAGCTGTACGTTCTTGGGCGATTTTGCCGCAAAATTTTTCACACTTTTCAATGTCGCCTCAAGTGTATCGACAGTTTGCGTTACAGCTCCAAAATCCTAAGATTTTTGCAACTAACCGCCCATTTGGACAGTGTTACAAGAAGGGGGTAGAGATTTGCCTTTACGTGTTTTCAAAACTCTTGCGTCATGCGCAAATCAAATAAACAGTCACCCATCCAATCTCATCGAAGCAGCAATTTGTTTCATGTGTTGAAGCTGAAAAGCAATAGCTGCTCATTAATACTCACTCACTCCCCTCGCTGCACTGAAAAAATTTTCTTGTAAAGCATGGCTTTTCTTGGTGTTTAGAGATGAGTAATGAACGCTTGGTGTTCACGGCTTTCTAATCGAGTAATCCTGTCTGCGCTAAATAACCGTTCTTCGCCATAACGATACCTTATCGTTATCTTTCTTTATAACACATAATTTTCTTGACTTCTAATTCTCTCTAAGCGCGTCTTTTTTTCGGAATGTTCGTTGTCGTAGCCCAAGTATAGTATTCAGTGAATGGTGGTAAAAGTTTTGAGCTAGTATACGTTCTTATAGACTTTAAAGATTTTCTAAAAAGCGACGAAGAACATGTGTGTTACATCTCTTACGCGAATAGTGACGGTAGATTGTAAAAATAGACTGCTACATGGAAATATGTGAAGTTGCATAATGGTATGGAACATAACCATGACTGCTATTAAAAAAGTTACGATCACAAACCGTACTTGTGCTAGGACACTGATCATTTACAAAGAAATGGCGCTTACAGAGAGTTAGGAGTTAAGAAAATTATGTGTTATAAAGAAAAGTAACGATAAATAGTGTTGTGGCGTAAACATTAAATAATATATGATGTCAGCATTTTCTTTTTTGAGAATAATTCGCGGAGAATCGATAATTGCGATTTCAATTTCTTTTTTTGCTTCACTGGTTTTTGCTATATCAGTTGAAATGCGCAGCAGTTAAACTTTATATGTCAAAAATTATAGGTGAGCGTTGCAATACATACTTCTTGTAAAATGGTGACCGATGTATTCCGACTTGGAGACCAACCCACAAAAACACATTGATTTTGTCAGTTTAGTGTATTTTGCTGATTGCAAAATACAAATCAATTATGCACATCCGATGTGTTTGGTAAAGGTTTATGACGATAGCATATTGACTTGTTGAACTTTAATAAACTAGTTCAAATTCTCTTTCAATGTTTTTCCCTTCTTCTCTTTCACCAGTTCGAACTCATTTTAATTTTTAAAGTTTTCGATGATTTTCCTCACTTCCCCCCATTTTTGCTGCTTTATCATTCGTGCGTTACCACCTTTACGATTTGTTGACTGTGTATTTGCGGTACTCTGTATTGTATAATTCTGCAAGGACTTTTTTAAAAACTATTGCATTTAACATAATTGCAATCTAGTTGACTTAATATTTTGTATGGTCCACTTCATTTACGCCATTTGATAACTGCATATCTTTTGTCTTGCAGAAGCCATTTGCAAAAAAAAAGGCGTAAAAAACATAAACGCATCTCCTGCCTCCGCAGTTTATCTTCCATGTTATCGGTTTATGGCATTCATCGTTTTTTCCTTGTCGAATTTTATATTTGTTTTGCACACGTATCGGTGTGACACATTCTTTGTTTAACGCTTGCTTGCGCGTTGCGTTTTCGACGATCACACATTGGCGCTTTTGCCAGAAAATTTACGATGTGGAAAATTTGTAGCGATAAGTGTTGCGGAAAGAATTCGATTGCAAAAGATCGCACCCTTGAGTGCGATCTTTTGCAATACTTTACACCAGTACGTTTGTATAACATAATGCAATACAAAGAGTGCATATTTGTAATGTGCTTGAATGCAAACAGACACAATTTAGTTGTGCATACCTTATGTATATGCTAATACTTTATGTTGTCGATTTGTTAGATCCGCGGACGTCATACCGCTCAAATTTCGTAGTATCACATAGAATCCGTGTGGCCGAATAATTTAAGAAATTCTCACTTCTCTTAGCTTCAGCTTCAATAGTTCATTTCTCTCGAAGCATTTAAATGACATTCTATAATGGGCTCTCTCTCTCTCTCACTAAGGTGTAGCGTTGCTTTTTTGTCAAATGTATTGAGCTGTTCAATTAATTCCATTCATCAACATTTTACCGATCAGTCTTTTTGGGTCTGTAGTGTTGTTGAGGCCAATTCAGGTATATGTACCTATTTAGAACCACAAAAGGCCATAAATTTCATCCGCTTTATGTTTAAGACATGGCCGGAAAAAGAAAGAATTATTATAATGGGAGGAGCAAATCATGTGTTGTTCGTGGACGGTTCAACGATTGATTTATTTTACTGCTGGCTTGCTCTTTTCTCTGCCAAACGCTTAACGAATATGGGCGCTAACTCCTCCTTAATCATCAGTCTCCGCAAAAATTCTTCCTTATTACAGCAACATGGCTGCAAATATTATTCGCAAGAGCTCGCTTTATCTTTTTATTGCACTGTGCTTGGTGATACGGAGGGGGTGCTGTACGTACTTCATAAACCAGTTATTACCATGAACACGGGAAGCAAGCTGATCTCCAACTGTATAATTGTAATCGTTAATAAAAATAAATCGCGCTCTTAAGGCTTAAGATTAATTCACGAAGAGCTCACGTGTTCTACAATAAGTGACAATATTGGCCCAATATTGCCATATTTACCATTTCTCTGTAATAAGTGACTTTACATCTGTAATAATCTGGAACCTGTAATAATCTGTAATCCGCAATGAAATTTGCATAACGATATAGATTTGCATAATGATGCACAATGATGCATCATTATGCAAATTTTGTTGTGGAGAAATGGTAAATATGGCAACACGAAAAAAGCAAACAGCTAATTGTTCCATTCCCATAGTAAAACATGCGATACGGTAAGCTCCCGAAATCCCTGAATTCGTTATTCAACGGTTGTAGCATTTCAGTTCGCCGGAAGAGGAATGAAATGAAAAGGAGGGAAGAAAGAGGCTTGTGTGAAGTGTTCTCAAAAGGAGGAGAGGTGAACTGTTCATGGAAAATCGAATTAGAGAAGTTTTTTATATGAAGTAGTATGTTCATTGGCAAAGGGCAGCATGGTGGACGCCGAATTCGAAGGAGGCTCTTGCGGGCTTCCATCTCCACAAAGAGCTCTCCTTTTGATTTAAAATGAAATGTAACTGATGGTTTCCGGTGCGCGTTAACATTTGCATTTATATGGAAAAGTGCGCTATGGAACAATGATTTTTCTATTCTTGTGATACCTTTTTTTGGTTTCTTAATTACTACAAAAATGATATGTTATTCTTGGAGAGCTGCAACGATCAAGCGAAAAGTTCTGTTCTTAACTTTTCTCAGTTTTCTTTTCTTCTGCTATTCGATCAGCGATCCTAACTAGCTAGGTCATTTGACTTGCTCCGGTGCGTCCCTATCAATATACTATTAAACGGTGCTTTTATGGGTATGAAGTTTTTCCAACGGACACTCATTTTTTCGCAACAATGTTTGCGTTCTCATATGTTGTTGACAAAGTGAAACTGATGTCTGTGACAAAAACTGATAGTCACTACGAAAAAGACTTGGTGACATTTGAGACAGTTGGTGAAAATATGTTTGAAACGAACGCCTGTATTCGCTGCTTTTTTCGAAAGAGTGAAGCAGCGAAAAACGTTGAAATGAATTTTTATGACTCATTTACGAAGTTTGTGGAAGGATCCTTCGGCGCGATTATTTTTTCGCATTCATCTTATAGGGTCCGAATTTTTATTGATTGTATCACTTTAAATTGAAAAACTTCAAAAATGAAACAATTTTTCTTCGAGCGCCGTTTTCCCTTAACGGCGCTCGATGAGAAATTGTTTCATTTTTGAAGTTTTTCACTTTTGCTCATCGTTTCACATTAATTATCAAGCCGAAAATCTTCACAGAGGAAATGACTTTATTAAAAATCCGTTGTTCTCAGTGATTAAATGAAGTTTCGTAGGAGTTTTTGCACCCAGTATGGAAAACTGGATTACCGCACTTTTCCTTATTATTTGTTCTTTTATTACGGCATCCGGAACTCTCCGGTCGCCTTTTCTCAATATTCCATCTTTTCTAGTTTTTCATTCTGAGAAAAAGTGAAAAAAAATAACTCGCGGCGAACGCGTGTCGAAATCGGTTAACAAAAATGCCAGTATTTTGCAGTTAACGCTTTGAAAGTAACGCTAGAGAACTACCTAAAAGTTCAGATGTCGATATTCTTTTTCATCTAATTCCATATTTTACTGCAACCTCATACTGCGTTGAATCCATGAAAGAATGAGCGGGCCAATGGGCGCTTCCAACTTCACGACCATGTTCATTGTACCCGTAATGGGTAATGTGACAGTGCATATTAGAGCACATCGTCGCAATCCGGTAAGTTATGCTATCAAGTGCAAATACGTATACTACGGGGAAGGATTAAATTTCATTGGAAAAAAGCAGTTATCGCATACAATATTGCAGTTCGAGAAAGGAGCTAAGAAAACATCTCAATTTTTTTAGCGCAGATTTCGTTCCACTTAATTAGGAAGTTGCCAATCCGAGGAGTAGGTAGAAGGAGGAGTGAGACGGAGAGGGGGTGAGCTGTGGAGCGGGGGGTGGGGGGAGGTGAGAGTCGACCATATTCGTACTACGGGGAAGGATTAAATTTCATTGGAAAAAAGCAGTTATCGCATACAATATTGCAGTTCGAGAAAGGAGCTAAGAAAACATCTCAATTTTTTTAGCGCAGATTTCGTTCCACTTAATTAGGAAGTTGCCAATCCGAGGAGTAGGTAGAAGGAGGAGAGAGACGGAGAGGTGGTGAGTTGTGGAGCGGGGGGTGGGGGAGGTGAGAGTCGACCATATTCACACTAACAACCGTTACCGTAGGTGTTGATGTAGACAGTTTGAATTATGCGCTACGATGTGCCTTCCTTACCTTAGACGCTCATTGACCTCAAGAATTGTTAATGCGGTCTCCTTTTTCTCGAGAATTAACTGCGTACATCACGATCATGTTCCTCATATGCGACTTTGTTGAAAGCATCAGTTTTCCGTCGGAGAACCACTGACTGAGCATTCTGCGTAACCTGCTTTTTTATATGGCTCGCATGAAAAAAAACACTAGAAATTGAGTGGAACTTTTTGGAAGCTATAGAAATTGCCTTGTCCATACAATGCATACGCATCCTTCCTTAATAGACGACTCCTTGGTATACATTACGAAGAAGGAGTAACAACGATCGGTGTTATAATTTGCATTTTTAAATGAGCGAGTGATTGATGCTTCCATCTACGACAACGTTGAGCGGAACAGCATCGAACAATTTACCGATTCGCTGGCTTGAAATATCTGTTGCAGAGGGACGAATATCGCAACGTTTATTCAGCGCTCTTTTGTAATTGAATAGCATCGGTCTTTCTAAATACCAAAAAGCTTTCGAACAATATGTATTTGACTTTTACTGAGAATGGGAGGAAACTTCGTGATAATGGGAGAGGAGTTGGTGCTATATCGAGACATAATAGCACGTTTAGGGAAGTCTTAAACGTAAGGGGTTTAGACGTTAAACAAAGAATTTAAAGTAAGTTTACCAAACTTCAAAAACCAAAAACAGTGAAAAAAATGTATTTCAATTTTCGAATCGATGATGCCTAATTTCAGATGCTGACAGTGTCAGTCGTATTGTGCGATTTGTTTGGTGCGATTTGCTTTCTGCTCAATGTGTTTATAATCGTAACGTTAATACGAAATCGACGTCGTGTGCTAACCAACGTTTTCTATGTGATCGTATTGCATTGTGCGGTTGTCGATTTAATACGTGGTTGTTGTTTGATCGCTTGGGGTATGCCACATCTATTGATGAATAGTATGCCAACTATGCAGGATCGACTATTGGCTCTCAAGGTAACGATCGCCGTTCATTCGTACAAGATCACTTCCAGTATAAATTCACATACGAATTCCGATACACTCTACTCGTATATTGCATTTAGTCATGAATCGGTTGCTCCGGTTTGCGAGTTCGACTAATTGTTCTCAAAATAACAGCAGCTTCATAAATGTAGATTTTGTTTTCGCAAAATTTTTGAGGGATCGTGATTCAACTTATTTTTGAGCTTAAGCTTGAAATGAACGCCATCGGTTTCTTAGTTGATTGCACGCGATTATCTCGAATCGATTCACAAAGAATTATGTATCTAATCAAACGTAATCATTGTTTTTTTCCAACTTCATATGTGGAACTCTTTTATTCAAAAAGACGTTCCATTTAAGAGTGGTGTTTAATTATAGGAAATTCGAAATCACCACCTCCTAGAAAATCGTAATTTACTTGATTATTTTTTGTTTTTCTGTTGCTTATTGAATTCGGTAAATGCCTCTACGCCTTCTTTACTTGGAAATATTTCATTTGCAGTAAGTAATAATTGCAGCTGTTTTTTAATGAAATACATTCAGATCAACCAAATCACACTCGTAATACTACGTTCATGTAATCTTCTTACAATTTTCAACTTACTCGTTTTTACGACAAACGAGTTTATTGTTATTCGTTATCCACTTCACTATCGACGTTACTTCAGGCGAAAAGCTGTCCTACTCATTCTGTTTGTCAGGTTGAGCAATTATTATTTCCTTTTTCTTTTCCCATTTCTTTTTCATTTACCATCTTTTCCATTCATCGTGTTTTCCTCTCTTACATATTTTCATTTACCATTTTCCCAACAGTTCCGTTTTAGGGATTCCATTTTGCAGCAGGCACGATCGCGTGCTCAGAGTATATTTGAGTGCGAAAGCTTGCTATATGCGAAAAAAATAAAAGATTAATGGAAGAAAACATCTTTCATGTTGAAATTCAATACTTTAGACCACTTTATTCATTACTTTTTTCGTCATTTACAAGCTTTTAAACTTGACATTGCTTTGTAACTTTCCAAAATGGGCGTGCGATCGAAAAGGTTTATAAATTTGGACGGAGGATTTCTGAAATTCGCCAGTTTCCAAATGGGAAATGATATTCAAAGAGGCTCATCTAGCACCTGTATTGTCGAAAAAACTTGAAATCGTCAATTAATCTTAGAGTTTTAGTTGTTTGAGTATAACCTGAAGTGAATGAATACTTATTGCTGTGCTTCTGTTTCAGTTGGGTTATAAGTTTGACGTTCGGGGTTGGATCGGTTTTTTCAAATTTCTTTGAATCTGCTCATTCAATTATGGTGCTTAACAATGGAACGATGGCGTTCTTTCGCAATGGAACTGGAGGTAAGTCACTGAGGGCTTCCAGCATCGAAAACAAGCCCGAAAGCGTTATGCATATCGTATATTTGTTCATACGGCACTCGTCTTTTACCAGCGCTTCTGCTGATGCATACGCAGAGTGTAAGATGTATGCCGTATACATAAACGTATGGCACGTTTCATATGTTTTCGATCTGCCACGGTCGCTAAATTTCATTTTTCATCACTTCTTCAAGGGAACTTATCGTGTTAAAATCGGCTGCTTAATTCATTTAAAGCGGATTACTAGCTCTTCCGCATTTAGAACTTCACATCATTTTCAATAAGGCAATGGTGACTGAGCTGTTTATGGCTTTTTAGAAGGAACGTTATTTTTTTAGCCTTTACTTAATTCGATCTTTCAGTGTATTCTTCCCACTGTTGCTGACGGATGAGCGCCATGTCAGGGGAAAATATTCGATAAAGAGAGCTACGTCGAGGGAAGGGTCTTCCTCAGGGCAATACAGCAGATCTGTTTGAACCGTTAGCAAATTGTACTGAGATTTTTTCTCGCTAACCAAGCAGGAATTCCAATCCTGCTTGTTTACCCTTCTTCCCAACCCCCCCCCGCCACCATCCCTCTGCCTTCCATCATAGCAAATAATCTTCTCGCTCTGGATAACAATGCAGAAAATAGGTGAGAGTATGGATTGGCAGCATACCGCATTCGGGGTTCATGCAGTTAACACGAACTACTTTCAGAAGAGAGAGTGACGCGTCGTCCAGCTGTTCTATCCATAAACATGATCTCAATGCTGATGATCTTCATTCTTTGTTATCTTTGCTTATTTATCGTCTTGGTGAGTAGTTTAGCTAATTAGTCCGTACTTGGTCAACGTTTTTCGTCTTATTTTGGCATTCATTATATATAAATGGAAAAAATACAACAGAATTTTATAGCACTTGCCGAGATCGAGCTTTATTTTGCACTCATAATTACCGAAAATCATCAGTTCTCGACCTTTTTTTTTCATATTTTTCAAACATTCCGCTAACCTACGTCAAAGCTTTTGGGATTTTCGACATAACGTTTTTCCAAGCATTTTGTATAAATTGTTTAATCCCAATGTCCAGTGCGTTCTTAATTGGTTTACGCATAAATGTCTTGCCCTAGATTGGTTTTTATTTTTGTTTTTTTCGTCTCTTAGTTATTTTTCTCGAAATTCCAAAGACGGAGGTGAAAATTTTCAACAAAATTTCAGATTTGTTATGGTTTTATACTACGGACAATAAGACAATTTCATGCGGTCGACGTCAAAGGTAGTGAGTCTCTTTATGTAATTGATACTCAAAAAAGTTTTCATGGATGAAGTTAGCTAAATCGAGCTAAAATATATACTTTTAATGAGTAACGACCGAAATTGACTATGTGTACATTCTGTTTATAAAATGAAATTTTCATATACGTCCCATTGTGCATTTCGTAGCATAAGTAAATTGCTCATTGCTGAATTTTCTCTTCTTACGTTTCGGTTGTATTGTAGTGGTGATGACAAAGTTGATAAGTTTGTGCATAAGCATCTAAAAAAATCTTTTTTTAGGGCACATTGATCAAAGTGAGGGAAAAGCTTCCTTAACAAATTGGGGTGAAGAAAAGTGAGCTTTCGACAAACTGATCATCAACATTCAACCCTTTCTCTACCTCTTCCGTTTCGTCTATCCGCCGGAAAATTTTGCTCTAATTCCTCACTTATTTAGAAAATACCACTCTTTCATCAATTTCACCGAGAGCACATACAAAGATCTGAAATTGTAGAGCACCCCATAATATCGTGTACAAATCCGATTTAGTCGAATAGCGACAGTTAGGAGAGGAGCGAGAATGAAATCACCAAAAAAAGTTATTAAATTGGAACGTTGCTGTTTTGAGGTCATTTTCGCTCTGAGGATAGTCAACGTATTTCAACTTTACAACAACGAACGAAACAACAGAAAGAGGCTGAAAGGAGGGAGGATGAACATCGACGTGAATCTTCACTTTTATCGTCTGTTGATCCGAACAAGTAGCTCTTTATTGTTGTTTTGCATCGGTTTGTTCTCGGTTCCATCATCAATCTCCCTTCGACTCCTTTCACTCATCACCTCAAATTTTCGTGACACTTTTTATCGCTGCAATGAAAGACTTTAAACTGTTATGCTTTTTTTTCAATCTGGCTTTTTCCTCAATTTGGCTTTTTTTCCACATTTTACCTTCTTTCCCTAGAATTCTTTGGGATTCTGCGTAGAATCCCGTTCTTTTCGAAAATCTCTTCTCACAAAGACTTTGCTTTTTGGGCGAAATAGAGATTGCCGATCGACAATTATGATATGTGCATGTCGCTTTCACGAACTGAAACGATCCGTCGATACAACTTTTTAGCAGTGATTGCACATTGTCGGCTTCATAATTAAGCCATAGCTGACGTTAGAATGGGAGAACACTCGAATAGGACAGCATAGAACAGAGCGATGATTACGATGCAAATGATCGGAAACGTCGATCAAATCCAAATGATTTGGGACTTTGAAATGTTTTAATATAGTGCCGAATTTCTAGGGCAAGCGATACAAATGTTGGAAGTAGAATGCAGTAAGTGATCTGGGCCGAATATGACATCTTTGACATATGACATATTTGACATTTTTCGTATGTGACATTTCAGATGCAAATAACCTTTCATTTTTGGTCGGATTTGCTGGTTTACATACTCTTGTCATGGAATGTTTCCATTGCAGCCGTCTAGGTTACAATTACATATCCTTGTAACTATACAACAATGCTATTTCCAGGGCACAAGCGTCTAAAAACTTCGTGCACTTCACAAGTGATTCATGGCAAAGTTTTAAGTTTTCGTTTCACGTGACCAGTACTACTTTCTCCGCTTTCTCCCTCTCCACCCCCCTTCCCCCTTTCCCTCCCATCTCCCATTTAATTAGAACTTCTCTATTTTCGTTTGCTTTTCTCATGATGTGAAGAATATTCTCATTCTCATAGAATATTCATAGAATAATCCCGAATATTCTCATAGAACATTCGGGATTGTTCAATTGAACATCTTATAAACTTCAGCCAGTTAGCGCTTCAGCGGATTGCAATGAGTTCGACAAGTTTTAAGTGAACAAAAAAAGGGTTAAGAGGGGGAAGGGGGCGGACAAAGTATAGGTAGCACATTTTTTCAGCGAATCACAATAAGGTGAAAAATGAATTATTACAGCGGGCTTATGCTTATGACATACAGTTAAAACTGGCCATGCAAAGGGATGCAAAGGTAGCTATAATTTCAATGAACCCCCGTTTTGATGCAGCTGACAACCAAGCCCACGTATGATTGTTTTGACCAGTTTCGGAACGCCTGGTGGTCAGCCTGCTGGGCGATCCGTCCGGGGAGAAGCGGGGAGTGAAAGCCTGATTTTCCCGCATACGAAGCGGGAGCTCTACCACTGACCTACTGCCCACCCAAACCTGACCATAATGCATGAAATTTTGACGAGCATTCGACCGCATACATGTCGCATACTTCATTTTGTCAAGGCCAATGAAACAGATAAGGCATGTTGAATGGAACAAGAGATTGAAAAAGCAGGGGAATGCTGATAAAATAGCACCTAAAAACAAACGAGAATCAGTTTTGAGCGCTAACAGGGAATGCTAAATAGAGAAAATGACGAAAAACAAGTGCTAAAAATAGAAAATAAAAATAAAAAGATGCTTTCATGGTTCCCATGTGATTGGGCTTCGCATCTCGTGCATCGCTCGATGCAAGTCAAAATTTGCGACGAAGCACGAGGAGTGAATACCGCAATTATTTCTACTGATTACTGCAATGCTACGATTTTGAAACGCTTTCGAGTTTATCAGATTTTGAACTACTTTCGAGCATAATCCGGTTCAACGGATCAAAAAGAATTGGAGAGCGCTCTCAGAGACTACCGTATATTATGCTAGTTAGATTCACATCGTGCATTCATGGCTCTCAAGTGGAGTGTGCAGCAGCAGATTGTTGGAAGGAAAGACGAACTCCGGATGCACACTTTCGACGGCGGGATGATAGACTGGCGCATAACGGTCAATTTAGCGAGCCCGAATAGCGCATCCATCACTTGCGTCAAGAGCGCTTTTATTGCAGATGTAATTCACATCGTCGTTGGCGTATGCATCTAATGTCGAGACACAAGTATTTGATCGTGATCGGCTCAGTGCTATTCGTCGATATCCTCTTTCTCTTTCCTTATTCAGGCATTCAAATGGTTGCATTCCTTCATCTTAACAATCTTCTTACCACTTCGCATCGTTCGACGTTAATTAGATGGGGCCTTCAGGTAGCTATTATGCATCATCAGTAGGATAAATTAAGTAACGCCAGTGAATTTAGAGCTCATAGCAATCTAACCTCGACTTACTTGACACGGACAGAATGGCCAAAGATTGCGCTAAAGATGGGACAAACGAGAGAGTTTTCTGTCGTCTAAAAAACAGAATTTCTGTTTAGTCTCTAGAATTAGACTCTTGCTTCCCTTGTAAATCAAGAATAGCCACGGAGAGATTATTGGAATTAAGTAACGCCAATAAATACCTCCGCCCCTTCAACTGTCTTACCGGAACATTAAAGAAAAGTAGATATCCTTAAATCTTGAGGAACTTTCCCATTTCAAAGCATAAAAATTCGTTGAACCTTCTCTATAATCTCTTTGCAGAACTGTAATGACGGATTGTAATCTATACAATATTTTTAAGTTTTCCTGATTCCGACGGAGTATAGAACTGTTTTCATGAATTTTCATTGAATTCCATATTTCCGAATGCCCTGAGATATCTTCTTTCTGCGACAACTCATAGAATAAAGTTTTCAGTTGTGATCATCTTGAAAATGATTTAAATTTAGAGCTCATAGAGATATGCACAGTGAGGATTTACTTATCAATAAAAAATAACATCCTGCCGTTTCGGATTGATGAGATTCTATTCGTTAATCCTGACTTCTTAAAATTTCCCGTAGTATTTAAGCAAAGTTGTTTTCAATTAAGTAACATTTTTATTTATGACCTGAACGTTGAAAAACACTTTATTTCATATTGAACATAGAGACACCTTCTTCACTCGACAAAAATAATGAAATAAGGAGAATGCGTAATAGGTTCAACGAAAGGAAAAGAAAACAAAGGCATGCGAGTATATTCGTCTCAAAACATACGGGAATCATCTGTACAGAAAGTGTAGAAACATATTTGTGCAGTGAAACATAGCATATAGCTACTGTGAAATGTAGAGTCAGGGGAGACGTATGATCAAGCAAAATCGTACATTGAGTGGTGGCCCAACTAATATAATTGTCCAGTATCGGTTCAATGAGCCTATTAAAGACGTATGAGACCACAGCATGCCATAAAACGTGCACTGCATATGAATTTAAGCTTTATTTGTATTTATGCACATATATATATATGCATACGTGTTTTTGCATGATGTTTTTAAACATATGATATATTTATGAATTTATTTATTGATGCATATGGCGCGCACCCTATGAACGATGCGCTTGCAACTGAGCGTCCGCGTTTAAAAAAATGTGCCATATGCATGAGCACAGGATGCGGTTTTTGTGCTCTAGCTTTGCTTTCTACCGTTGCATTCCAAGCATCAGTTTTATCCGTGGATAACTGGCCTCAACTTATTTAATAAATGAGTTGATGATTATTTCAAAGTTTTCTTACTCCTCAATTTTCTCAAACGATTTTGCTCTCGATCTACATTCAATAATTTTCAGATCTTAATCGGTGTTCACTCTGTATGTCAGCCGTTGTGTTACTTCCGTATGACTGAGTTCCGTCGACTTGCCTGTTGCTGTAAGACGCTTCAGCGTAATCGTTCCCGATCGTTCACTCAAATGCCCAAATCAGGCGGTAGTTTCATTCATTAATCTCGCAATTCAAAATCATTGCTTCCGCTTTTGTATGCTTTGGCAGATTTGCATTTGCAAGACGCAACGTTAGCAATCGTTTCTTCTTAACGTGGATGCGCACATGCTTAAGCACGTGCGCGCTTGTGCTGCCAATCGGATTGCCAAAGCGCATATCATGTGAGCTGCCCAATGTGCAATTCCATTTATTCTTTCTCCTTCATTTTATGTCTATCTTCGTCTGTTGCTAAACCAAACCGATTAGCGATGAAGGAAGAAGAACGAAGGGAACCTTCGAGATATAAGTCGAGGGGTTTTGTATTACTACGGCAATGGCCTAATGATTTCGGTGTTGGTTAGAACAAAGTGATGAGCGCTGCCATTGCCGTTGGCAACGCTCAGCATACCGTGTTCCATGTACAGTTTTGTAACACCATGTTCTTATACGTATCCAGCATGCCGTGTTCAGGATACCTTTTTCTTACAGGTGCAACAAAAGAAATACAGAAAGACGAAGATGAAATGGTTGGACTACGCTCTGCTGCTGACTCACCACAACCAGCCGATCCTCTGATCGAGCACTGCAAAGAGGCAAAGCGAAGCGTAGTCCATGTGAATGGATTTGTACCAAAGTTGAATATGACCAGCAGCTGTAGTGCTTGGCGAAGGGCACATTCGGTTCGCTTCAGAACATACGGCTCGAGCAATGGTCAGGTAAGACGCCGTCTAATATGCGCTTCAGTAAGAGCCATGGAGGGTTCGGTTCCGAAGGAAGCGATTTGATGAACAACAAAACGCAAAAATGTGTCAGAAAGCAAGAAAGGCTTGAAACTTTATTGCGAACTTGAATATCCAAAGGGACGTAATCATAGTTAATAATTTCGTGTGTGACGTCTTTCTTTGTCTTTGTTATCCCCATTGACGCCATTTTTTTGGACATATGACGCCATAAAATGGAATATTATGCGTGCAAGAAACGATGAGTGTTTCTCGACCGAAAAGACCGGAAACACATTTATCGAGGCCACCAGGCCACATGCCACATGCCTTGTTATTTTCTATGGTGACCTTTCTATTTATATTTTTATATGCATAAATAAATAAACGAGTATGTCATCACTTCATGTTAGCATGATTACGTTTAGTTTTTATTTGAATACGGAATATCATCTCTACATAGTGCATCCCTCCACATAATGTAGAATTGCCGTTGTCTACCCACTTCGTATTAGATTTCCTGTCACTCATGAACAGCACCGTCAGTATGGCTAAATCAAAGATTATTAGAGAAGCTTGCCTTAACCTTGTTTTAAGGCAAGCTGCTCTAAAAGTACACGCTTGCATTTACATTTTCTTGTGGAGAGGGGGAGGGGGGGAGGAGGGGAGGGCGAAGGTGTGAAGAAAAGGCGAAACCTAAAACAACTAATAACTCGTTTATTTTAGCCGTTTGGGTGATAAAAAATTTTTGAATAGCGCAGTTCTATCGCTTTCTGTTTCTTTTTTCGGTCCCTTCTTTCTCGCTGTCCTCGTTAGCGTTTCGCTATCGATAAAATATAAATACTTTCAGTTGTCTTGTGTTCGTAAGATAAGCGATCTGACAGGCCTTAGATCGAATCCTAATTCCGATTCACAATCGATGGTATTAACAAATTTCGCGATCGATAACTATCAACAACAAAATGGCGATATTCAGTCTCAAGCATGCGAATATCGATAGAATTGTTTGTGTTCGTAATGAAACGGCGAAACGTTCAATTGCTATTTGCATATTTATTTGAGTTTATTTTGAAGCCAAAAACACCTGTTAAAAGCGGGGGTTTCAGAAACCATAAAGGATCGAAAGGCGATATCATTTTTAAAATGATCATCGTGAGAGAATGAGGATTGTGCGAACAACGCATCACGCTTAGTGATCATTCGTATCCTCTATTAATTCCTCACTTTTACGCACATCTCACAACTTCCCACGCTCATGAGCTTATTACCTCTTCAATGAGGTTAATAAAATCCAAAGTCATCTGGACTTCGATAGCAGTAGCCTTTCGGGACGGGAAGGGTTGAGGGGAATTTACTAAGGGGTTCCAGAAACCATAAAGGATCGAAAGGCGATATCATTTTTAAAATGATCATCGTGAGAGAATGAGGATTGTGCGAACAACGCATCACGCTTAGTGATCATTCGTATCCTCTATTAATTCCTCACTTTTACGCACATCTCACAACTTCCCACGCTCATGAGCTTATTACCTCTTCAATGAGGTTAATAAAATCCAAAGTCATCTGGACTTCGATAGCAGTAGCCTTTCGGGACGGGAAGGGTTGAGGGGAATTTACTAAGGGGTTCCAGAAACCATAAAGGATCGAAAGGCGATATCATTTTTAAAATGATCATCGTGAGAGAATGAGGATTGTGCGAACAACGCATCACGCTTAGTGATCATTCGTATCCTCTATTAATTCCTCACTTTTACGCACATCTCACAACTTCCCACGCTCATGAGCTTATTACCTCTTCAATGAGGTTAATAAAATCCAAAGTCATCTGGACTTCGATAGCAGTAGCCTTTCGGGACGGGAAGGGTTGAGGGGAATTTACTAAGGGGTTCCAGAAACCATAAAGGATCGAAAGGCGATATCATTTTTAAAATGATCATCGTGAGAGAATGAGGATTGTGCGAACAACGCATCACGCTTAGTGATCATTCGTATCCTCTATTAATTCCTCACTTTTACGCACATCTCACAACTTCCCACGCTCATGAGCTTATTACCTCTTCAATGAGGTTAATAAAATCCAAAGTCATCTGGACTTCGATAGCAGTAGCCTTTCGGGACGGGAAGGGTTGAGGGGAATTTACTAAGGGGTTCCAGAAACCATAAAGGATCGAAAGGCGATATCATTTTTAAAATGATCATCGTGAGAGAATGAGGATTGTGCGAACAACGCATCACGCTTAGTGATCATTCGTATCCTCTATTAATTCCTCACTTTTACGCACATCTCACAACTTCCCACGCTCATGAGCTTATTACCTCTTCAATGAGGTTAATAAAATCCAAAGTCATCTGGACTTCGATAGCAGTAGCCTTTCGGGACGGGAAGGGTTGAGGGGAATTTACTAAGGGGTTCCAGAAACCATAAAGGATCGAAAGGCGATATCATTTTTAAAATGATCATCGTGAGAGAATGAGGATTGTGCGAACAACGCATCACGCTTAGTGATCATTCGTATCCTCTATTAATTCCTCACTTTTACGCACATCTCACAACTTCCCACGCTCATGAGCTTATTACCTCTTCAATGAGGTTAATAAAATCCAAAGTCATCTGGACTTCGATAGCAGTAGCCTTTCGGGACGGGAAGGGTTGAGGGGAATTTACTAAGGGGTTCCAGAAACCATAAAGGATCGAAAGGCGATATCATTTTTAAAATGATCATCGTGAGAGAATGAGGATTGTGCGAACAACGCATCACGCTTAGTGATCATTCGTATCCTCTATTAATTCCTCACTTTTACGCACATCTCACAACTTCCCACGCTCATGAGCTTATTACCTCTTCAATGAGGTTAATAAAATCCAAAGTCATCTGGACTTCGATAGCAGTAGCCTTTCGGGACGGGAAGGGTTGAGGGGAATTTACTAAGGGGTTCCAGAAACCATAAAGGATCGAAAGGCGATATCATTTTTAAAATGATCATCGTGAGAGAATGAGGATTGTGCGAACAACGCATCACGCTTAGTGATCATTCGTATCCTCTATTAATTCCTCACTTTTACGCACATCTCACAACTTCCCACGCTCATGAGCTTATTACCTCTTCAATGAGGTTAATAAAATCCAAAGTCATCTGGACTTCGATAGCAGTAGCCTTTCGGGACGGGAAGGGTTGAGGGGAATTTACTAAGGGGTTCCAGAAACCATAAAGGATCGAAAGGCGATATCATTTTTAAAATGATCATCGTGAGAGAATGAGGATTGTGCGAACAACGCATCACGCTTAGTGATCATTCGTATCCTCTATTAATTCCTCACTTTTACGCACATCTCACAACTTCCCACGCTCATGAGCTTATTACCTCTTCAATGAGGTTAATAAAATCCAAAGTCATCTGGACTTCGAATAGTCATCACTTCATGTTAGCATGATTACGTTTAGTTTTTATTTGAATACGGAATATCATCTCTACATAGTGCATCCCTCCACATAATGTAGAATTGCCGTTGTCTACCCACTTCGTATTAGATTTCCTGTCACTCATGAACAGCACCGTCAGTATGGCTAAATCAAAGATTATTAGAGAAGCTTGCCTTAACCTTGTTTTAAGGCAAGCTGCTCTAAAAGTACACGCTTGCATTTACATTTTCTTGTGGAGAGGGGGAGGGGGGGAGGAGGGGAGGGCGAAGGTGTGAAGAAAAGGCGAAACCTAAAACAACTAATAACTCGTTTATTTTAGCCGTTTGGGTGATAAAAAATTTTTGAATAGCGCAGTTCTATCGCTTTCTGTTTCTTTTTTCGGTCCCTTCTTTCTCGCTGTCCTCGTTAGCGTTTCGCTATCGATAAAATATAAATATTTTCAGTTGTCTTGTGTTCGTAAGATAAGCGATCTGACAGGCCTTAGATCGAATCCTAATTCCGATTCACAATCGATGGTATTAACAAATTTCGCGATCGATAACTATCAACAACAAAATGGCGATATTCAGTCTCAAGCATGCGAATATCGATAGAATTGTTTGTGTTCGTAATGAAACGGCGAAACGTTCAATTGCTATTTGCATATTTATTTGAGTTTATTTTGAAGCCAAAAACACCTGTTAAAAGCGGGGGTTCCAGAAACCATAAAGGATCGAAAGGCGATATCATTTTTAAAATGATCATCGTGAGAGAATGAGGATTGTGCGAACAACGCATCACGCTTAGTGATCATTCGTATCCTCTATTAATTCCTCACTTTTACGCACATCTCACAACTTCCCACGCTCATGAGCTTATTACCTCTTCAATGAGGTTAATAAAATCCAAAGTCATCTGGACTTCGATAGCAGTAGCCTTTCGGGACGGGAAGGGTTGAGGGGAATTTACTAAGCCTGTCAAAATAAAATCCAACTCGGCTGTAATCATCTCGGCCTAAACTAGCTAAATCACAGGGCAGTATAAGATGCTATCAGGTTTTTTTGAAATCTAAAGTCTTCGATGTTTTTTTGAGCAATTACTGACGAATGACAATGATGAATATTTCGTCGTTTCGATGAATTTTCGCTACTTTGTACGAACGATCTCTTCCTTTCATAAACGGATTACCTTTACAGTGTCATGCACTTCATTGACACCTTTAGATAGCGTAAATTATTCAACCGATTCTGCCTAACAAAATACCGACACTAGATCGAATGTTGCAATTGAAAGTCGCATAACTAGAAATCCGATCCAGAGGTTGGCGTTTAGTGGGAGAGGAAAGACCGTACGGGCACCGTACGATATACTTCTCGACACCCTTACAAAATCGACTATATCGTTGTCGTTGATCGCATTGCTGGAGCCAGAAAGCTAATGCAGTCAACTCAGAATCCCATCAACCTTCATTTAATCCGCCTATGGAAGCACTGTACTGCAGCGTCGTTCTCTTCTTTTTATACCATCTAATTTTTAATGGTAGAAATCGCCATGTTATGATTTTATTCAGAGGGTAATGAACGCGCCAATCCCAAGTATCTTACAAACAACCGTTTAATGTCCTATAGAATCTTCTTAATACTGGGCCAATATATCACTATTCAGCATTTCATTTCAAGCGTCGAATGCCAATAGAATTTACGAGCGCAATAAGGTCGTGAAAAGAAGCGCATATAACTCTCGACCGGGAGATCAAAACGTCCTGTTACTTTCACCACTCCGTAATGCGTTGCGAATTGTGACCTTGATTAAAGTTCAGCTAAAAGCCGCGTAGCTATAAGCTCCGTGGAGCCTATTAGTTTAATGGACTTCACTGGGCTTATAGCTGTTCGCTTTAATAGTGTAAGGCAATTCATCTTCAGATATTTGGGTGTGAGTGCTGCGAAAAAACAAACGTCTAAAATTTTTATTTAATTACTGTTAACATCAATTTGCTGAGCAAACGGGAAGTGATCGATTTTTGGTTCACTATAGTGGGGAACACACTGATTTAAATTTGGCCTGGTGGCAATGAAAGAGAAGATCAACATTCATGACTAGATTATAGGGGCGATACTCATTTGGCAAAGCCCAATGTTTTGTACGTATTGTACACCTTCTCAATCGCATTCACATAGGCGGCCGTACGAAGATCGAATCCGAGGTTATATTTGTGAGCGGTAGCAATCACTTGCTTGGCTAAAAAACACAACCAGGGTTATAGAAATCCAAAATCAACGAGCAAATCATCTCCCATGCATGAGGAATCACTAGTAAACTATTTTGACGAAGTTATTCAATGCATTTCCTTGTTGCATAAAATACGTGCTGGTGGTATCGATATATATATATATATATATATATATATATATATATATATATATATATATATATATATATATATATATATATATATATATATATATATATATATGTATATATAATGCCATGCGGATCGTTCGAATACAACCGTTATGATTATACAACAATTTATGTGGACGTAGGTTACAACATAAGGGGTTCTAACAAAACTGCAGAGCCGTAGTAGGCAAAAAGTTTGTTCGGATGTTTCGAGAATTATTAGAAGGCGAATTAAGTTCATTATATTTTCGAGAAGAATTCATATGTACTCAGCCACTTATTTCTTCCGTAATCATTGGCATATGCACAAATTTAGCACTACCGAATCGCCTTATTGAAACCATCTATTGCGTCTGTCTTTGCCATGTCGTTCGGATTGAAATATGTGCTTCTATTATTTATTATTGGAAGTTCATTGCCGTGGAATATCTCATTATTAACAAGTGTGGAACTCGAAGCGCTATGAATATTTGCAAAGTACTCGCCGTATATTAGAAGTACTAGAAAAAGCACAGTTGTTGCACTATTGTGGAAGTCGTCAATTAATTTACATATTATAACCACAAGTCTCTTTATGAAGCTTTAGCTAAGTTCTCTGAGATATCTCAAGGAGATTTTCATGAGCGTAGGTGCACAATAGGGGGTTCCCTTATTATTGGCAGCTGTCATGGCATTTAAAAAAATTTTTCTTGAACAGCTTCAATTAGTAGCATTTCTTCGTTCCCTTGAAATTTATTCATAAGAAGTTCAAATTCTTTTGATAATTAATTATCTTATGATCTTGTCATATAATTGCTTCAGAGATCGCTTATCATATAAAACGATAAACTGCGTCAATGAAAAGTCGCTCTATACATTCGCTGCGTAGAGTGGGGAAACGATGCTTTTCATCAAAATCTGCCAGACTACATACCAGAGCGCTGCATCGTATATTCAAGACCCGAGTTCACGATGTCTTTCTCTGAGGCGCCATCAAGTCGATTCTTGAAATAGCTGGTCGGCTCCATTCTGATATTTTTGCCGATTGTACGCTGTAGCGATTCTTCCACACTTGCTGTAAAGCATTCGTAAAAAATGCATGTGTTTGAAATCACACAGAGCCAATGATAGAACTTCGAATTCAGCTTTTCATTCTGCATTTGATTTCCACCACCTTTAATTCTTCTTTGCTAGAATCCACTTCGCCAGCTGTTAGCAACCACAAATGCATTTTGAACGGGAATTTATAAAGTCGGATATGAGCATAAAACAACGGAGAGATTGGTGCTACGCCGTTAACCAAGAACGCTGTGCACGACACTCTGGCTTTTTGACTCGTAGCCAGCACATCGACCATCCAAAAAAAGATACAATCCTACTTTGAAAGACGAACGTGTTTGCAGCCTTACTTCCCTTATCACTATATCTATCTCATAGTCATTTGCTCGCTTAATATCAGCATACAGAGGAAATTATCACAGCTTACTGAGTAGCCCATAGCTGTTGTCCTTCTCATACTTGAATGTCAGCCGACCAAAGCTGACATGATTGAGATTTTTCAACCATTCAAAGTACGAAACCGTTACGCCGCCACTATTAACGAATAGGTCGGGTACAACAAGAACGCCTCGCTTCAAAAGAATCTTGTCTGCAGCTGGTGTTGTTGGACCGTTGGCCGCTTCGGCGATTACCTAAAACAAATAGACATATGTAGATGTCTCGAACTCGAAATACAGTAACTGAGCTTAAATCATGCTGATTAATCGGCTTTCAAGTGGTATTTTGAGAAGGTGATGAATGGTTCATTCATAAAGTTTCTTAACTATAATCGGTTTTTAGTTGGTATTTTGAGAACGTGATGAATGTTCATTCATAGGGTTTCTCAACCATACACCCTAGAACATCATTCACCTCTTCAATACTTAGAAAGCATACGGGTGATGAATATTAGCGATCAAAGAAGTTTTTTTGCTCAAGCTTATTTTGCATCGACCGATTCAGGTGAACCAGGTGATGAAAGAAATGTTTTTAAACACCTTATCCAATTATACGGCTTCAGAAGACTTTTACATTCGCTGGCGAAAGAGTAATGAATGGCAAAAAACACGAGTACTGCTGCTTTTATAAGAGTCGCTCACTGAACTGCCTATGTGCAGTCAACCTTCAAAATATGAGTGCAGTCATGAACTAACTGCCTGAACTAATCCCAAATCATAGACGAATTCCGAATCAACACTGATAGTTAAAGTTTCTTATTACCGCCTTAAGCATAAAGCCCGCACCTCATAGAGACGAGGCGCGGAGGCACAGTATTACCTCATGGTGGCAATGAACAGCACTTTAGGCAAAAGAATGCATTTGTTTTTCACTAAAGCTTTCGTGATTCCATGAAATGTGTAACAGTTTTTATCGTCGACCGGAACAATTGTAACGAGGGGAGCGAGTGCGTTTCTCCTGATCGCCAGCAAATCATCTTTGGCCTAATGGAGCTTTAAGTCTTGAGAGTTTTCAGCAACCGAAACACACAGACGACATCGGTGATAAAATGGTGATAGAAGGTAAAGATTAAAGATAAAATGGTAATAAAAGGTAAAGTACTGGACGGTTGTGTCGATTTAATAACCTTAGCTTGAATCTTGTTAGCGTTGCTTTTATGAATGGTCTTTTCACACGCTGCAGGCACAAAGATGTCGCACTTTTGGTAGATCAGCTCGTCGAACGGCTCGAACGGGTTGGCGTCGGGGTAGCCCTGAAAAATGGACATGAATGGAGCACATCATGCGAATTTGCCATAAGATAGTGGAAAGACGAAATGACAATGGAAAAACGCTCATTAAATGGTAAGTGTGATATTAAAGCAAATAGTCTCAGGAGCGTCTCGGCTGAATTCGGCTTGCTCTTACCGGGAAAATATATGGCTACTAGACTTTTTGCTTGAAGTACATTACGTGGGCCGCAAAATTACAACATTTTATTGTTTCCCTTGACCGTTTTAATGCCAGTCAGTCGTCCAAAATAAAGGGCGAGCGGTAGGGCTCTCACTCTGATAGCAAAGTGACAGTCGATGAGGAACCAGAAAGAAGTCATTCATTAAGGAGCCCAACACTATAGAATCAAGCGTGACGCTTTACAACTGTCTTTAACATTCTATTTATGAAGAACTCAGCATCAAACCAACGGCCTGTTAAATTCATCAATATGATTTTCGTGTGAAAATACGTCAACGTTTTCCAATCTGTATCCAGTAGGCTGCCTTTGATAAGCAGTTAAGAAAATACACGACTGACCTTGAGAGTGCCATGCTCTTTTTTCCACTCGTTCAGCTTGACAGGATCGATACCGTTGGGGTTGTATACCGCGCAGTCCCACTCCTGTACACCGATGCATTTCGCCCCAGCGCGTGAAATATAACGTGCTGCGTGGGAACCAACGTTGCCAAATCCCTGAGTGAAATGTTACACGCAAATCAGCGTGAATCTGTGCTCATACAAATAGATTTGGACATCAGCAACAGAGCTACGAAAATGGCAAAGCGCAGAGCATGCACGTACAGAGAGTGTTGGGTGGAGCGTTCGGTGTCGAGCGCGCATACGCTTCGCTCACAGCACCGCGGCACTCATACTTATCAAAGACGAATCACACGAAAATATTATCATCCTATGATGCACTCATATTGGAGCCGTTATCATAATAAAATATAAGCACCAAATAAGAAATAATATTGCCGGGAATGAAAACTACGGGTTATACATAGAACATTGTGTATCACTGCCAACCTGAACTATGAAAGTTTTTCCTTTATAACCAGGCGCGAGTCCAATCTGTGACATATACTCCTCGTTATTGATGAATACCTCGAGACCCTTCCATACGCCACGACCCGTAGCTGGTGTGCGTCCGTTAATGCCTAGACGAATACTTCTAAGACGTCTGAAGTCCTCGGCAGAGTCGTCTTCGTTCACCAGGACCGCTTTTATAGCGACCCAGTTAGAGGTCTAACAGGAAAATCGAAGAGCAAAAAATCAGATAGATACCGTTCAGCCATAAGTACCCAGCGGCAAACTGAGGACCAATGTTCAAATTTGACTCGCACTTACACAATATATATCATAAGAAATGTCACTGTATTTACTTATCACCTTGAAAAAAATGATAAAATATAATGTGAAGTGATCGTGGAAAACACGTATGAAAAACGACGATAAGCGATAGGCTATATCAACATCAAACATTTTCGAGAATTCCTTTGCATATTTTGCCAAAGCGTATTGGGTGAATGATGAGCGACTGACAGTTCAATTCTAATTAAACAGCCAAGTGACTATCTAAGCTGTTATAATAGAAGGTCTCGAAAATAAGCTAAATCTTGTCCAATTCGTTTTCAGATCAGCGCTGTAGATGCCGGATGTATTTCAATGTACGCGTGTCGATTTTTACATCCAGTTTTTGCAGCCAGCCAACTTCACAACGTTGTCCTCGCAATACCGTGAAAAGCGATGAAAAAGCTTGAATAAGAGATCAAAAAGAGAAGGCGAGAATGCGATAACCAATGCCATCAATTGAGTACGGTTTGTTCATTTTTGGCATATCTTCTCGTTCCCGAACATTAATATGAGAACGATCATACAGAAACAGAATTCAGAAATTAGCAACTATTACTTAAACCAACACTTACAGAATAGAATTGCTCATTCCGTTGCTTTTGGAGTTTTCAAAACGTTGCCATACTCACGCGTAATGAATGGGGATTCGTTAAAACTCGTTCTAATAGAATATACTACCTCCGGCAATGATTGGCTTTCCTGTGATACAAGCGGCCGCATCATTGTGGAGATAACCGACCGTCTTCGCATATGTGTCAACCATCCATCCCATTTCACGCTCTCCAGTACCCATATCAGGGGCAGGCACGTCGACACTTGGGCCCAAAAAGCCTTTTTTGGCGAACTCGGCTGCCACACGACGTGTGATCATCTCAAGTTCGTTTTCCGAATATTTTTTCGGGTCGATTTTTACGCCACCTTCAACAGAGAGGATGAAGACGCTTGATTATGAGCACAACTGCTTGAAGTACAGATCCCTCACATCAAAAATTGCTTCAATTCGCAAACAGCAATCATTTAGTGAAAGATTCGCAAAACGTTTCTTTGTTCGGAATACAAAACTTTTTTTTGTGGTCATAAACCTTCCCAGTTGACACGGTGAAAACAACGATACGTAGCACGCTCAGTAGCGACCGATTTCATCGTAATTATGCGAGCAAATGAATGCGACGGTTCTATCTAGCTGAGGTGGCAACGAAGGCAGCAATTGAGCGATTGAATCCCAGTCCACTCTGGAATGCATGAACGATAAATATTCATACAAATTCAACTGTCAAGTGGTTGATCATGGAACCAACTGTGCG
>JPKZ01003059.1:178610-189179 GCA_000803305.1 Toxocara canis | reverse complement strand
GGGGGAAAGGGGAGGATAAGGAGTAAAAGAACGTGAAAAATGGACAGACGCATAAATGAACAAAAAGCTTGTGATTCGAAACGCTCGAATAGATGCCAACTTCAAACCATTTCAGTTCTTTTACTGCTTGGCTTTAATCATAACTCGGGAAGTGAGCACTGAGAAATACCGGAAAGCTTCAAACGTTGGTTGACATGGGATTTTGGATGGTACGGGTCACGATACGGTTGCCCATTTAGCAACGATCGGCAACAAGCGTTGGCCGTATCGAAGAAATGTAATCGACTTCCTGCTATCTCCCAAACAAAAAAAAACTTACACGTTCGTTTCTTATGTGGGACGGCAATGATCTATTAGGAGTTCAGCTGCATTCGATTACCAAAAATGAACGACGTCAAGTTGAGCTTAATATGGTGAGAGTTTGAGTTAACCTTTAGCACCGCCGAACGGCACATCAGTGACAGCGCATTTGAAAGTCATGAGTGCGGAAAGTGCTTTCACTTCATCCTCACAAACATCCGGCGAGTATCGAATTCCACCCTTTGTGGGTCTACGATGTTCGCTATGCATCGCTCGCCATGCCTCGATGGTCTCATACTCACCGTTTTCACGGCGAATTGGGAACGTTATATGCAGAATCTAAAGCAATTCTTTCTTACCACAAAACAATCGTTAGGCAGTCTTTTCTTTGAATTAGTAACGCCACGTGGAAGCGGTTGACAATTTGCAACAACAACGTCCAACAAGTGAAATATATCATCATACACACAGCCCCAACTAAAAAGCGACCGCATGAAGCACTCGTTATTCATAGCTGCTATTTGTCGCCAATTTTCTATTCGTATCATTGTTATTAGCGACAATGATTGCGGCGAAGCGCGACACAGCCACTGAATTACAGCGGTCGCGATTCGACGTTATCGCTACGGCCAATAATCTAGAATTCGAATTCACCACTTGGTTTACTCACATGACAGTATAGGTAACGTCCCATTTCTTTAGGTGTTTTACAATGGCTTTTGAATTTACAACCCGGCTTCTTTTATTCAACAAAGAGAACATGAAGTGGAAGAAAGGCGCGTGGAAACAGCAGCGGTACTAGTTACTCCTCTCCTTCAAGGAAATTACCGAGCGCACTGGACTCTAGACTGGAAAGGCTAATCAGCAGAAGCTAACATATGCGTCCTCCACTCACTCATGGAGGCCCTAATTCTAATTAATTTTCCTTCAGAAAGGTGCAAATCTTACAGTTTCTGAGGGGCTTCAGCCAAGGTATTACAGCATTTTATCGTTGGCAAAATGAATGATGATTTGTTATTGAAAGAGCGTTTAACAGATGATAGCCCACTTAAAACAACTATTTTAATTTTGAAAAAGTGAAAAGCGATCCGACGTAATACTGGCCGACGACGATAACAAGCCTAAAATTTTTTCATCATTGCCGGAAGCGTTTGGCATAGTCCGAAACTCCTAAATGAATGCTTCGATCAAAAAAATTTGTCTTTAATACTTCCCTACACAGTATCTCATAATGAACAAAAAAAAAATTGGCAATGCTGAAAACAATTCAGGTGCGGTTGTCAAGTGCACATTACCTTGTCAACGGACTTCATTGAATCGATAATGCCTTTGACAAAATTCTTTTTGTCCTTTGCCGACATGCTCTTCGACTTGATCTCTTCTGCCAATTTTGGTTGTATCACCGTTGATCCTTTGTCAAAATAGTAGTCGACCATCTAGAAAAGTAATTCACATAAATTAAACAGTTAAATACGGATGGGTACGAGTTACGATATTTCGAACTTTTAATGATGAAACTGATACGGCACAATCGTTTAAAAAATATTTTAGTTTTCGCGGGCAACGCAAAACGTAACACCGTATGCGGTCCGATACGTTGGGAACGACGCCGGAATGTATGCATCCCTCGTCCTGTGAAATGCCACTATACAGTACTACTCCATACTGATCAACATTCCATGCCAGTTGCCGGTTTACGATAATTCCAAATCACCACGAGATCGTCTCCACGCATCTTTATCCTATCTCAGGACTTCCTGCGCATTATTTACTGGGCATATTTTGACGTCACCAGTTATATTGAAAAGATTATTAACTTTGTGAATCAGCGAAAATACAGTTGCATGCGTGCGTCATCGCAGAGAATTCTGGAAACGAAATGTTACA
The DNA here is from genome assembly GCA_000803305.1 of Toxocara canis. Classification (NCBI taxonomy): domain Eukaryota; kingdom Metazoa; phylum Nematoda; class Chromadorea; order Rhabditida; family Toxocaridae; genus Toxocara; species Toxocara canis. Next base: position 186,992 of record JPKZ01003059.1, on the reverse strand, counting down.
GCAATTGCTACGCTTTCCGGTTGTGTAACAATTGCTAATTATAGAAAAATTCGCAAATTAAGTAGCGCGTTGATCCATCAGATATCGAATGGGAATTCGTTCATGGAACGGTGCCGTAAGTTGAACGGTTTATTGCTAAATGATGAATGGATAAATGATGAAACCGTTGCTGATCTATTTCGCAATATTCAACACTGTGTGTCAATAAACTGGGAACCTTAAAGAATGACGGATTCATTTGTTCATCCATCGGGAGTGACTGATCCGCAACATCTGAAGCGGCATTGCAAACCCTTTGACACACGGAAAGTGATCGAACGCTTCCGATGAGCACAGGGTTGCGAGTGATTATCGACAGCATTGCAATCACAGACTGAAAAACGCCATCGCTAGAATCGCTTGAGCTCCGATTCAAAGAACTCCAGACAGAATATACAATATCCTCAAAACATATACTTTACCCCCAGTTCCTTTACAAGGTCATCTCTACTATTCAGCACTTCCACAGCGACTGCTTATTTCTTAAGAGCTAGCGCCATAGATTCTTCCTCGCCATATCGGCAATTTTGTCAGCAAAGCCATCATTCAGGAAGAGTGTCCAGAAACGGAGGTTTCTCAAGGTTGCAGTTTTCCATAGCAAAAGTCCCTGTTGGCACAATATCTCCAAAGACGACGATCCTTCACAGCAAACGTTTCGCTTAGCAGAAATCGCCCATAGCAGAAGTTTTTAACATTTAGAGAACAAATGGGTGCGATATTTGTCTCGATATTTCTTTTCCAGTTGCTTGGGAAGGTTTCATCGAGAAGGCAAATTTTAGTGCACACATGAGATTTGTAAAAGATATTTACAGAAGATCGATTCTAATGATATTATCGGTAGAATCAGGAATCTTGGACAGCCATCCTTCATACGAAAACACAACCTATCTTATTGGCAAATGATATTTAACCAAAAAAAAAAACCGGAAGTATGTTCGCATTCTCCTACTAAACCAGCTCCTTCTCTAACGTTCAATAACGGCGAGATGATCTTGAGAATCGGCTTCTCATTCCGCACCCGATATAGTATGGGAAAAAACCCCTTAAAAAACAAACAGTCGAAAGACGAACCGATCCAGGTCACCGTCCACTGAAATAATGACTCTAACGGTTTGTAAAATTATTCGGCAAAATTTATGACAGCGATGTTGAGCGGGAACAAAACGAAAATTTTCATGGACAACAAATTTGTATAACACGAAGAATATGTTAATACGTATTAGAAATTGAAATGAATTCGGTGTATAATTTCACCTGCTGATGGCTGCAACTTTTTTGCACAACGCAGTGATGTGAATATTATTTAAATTATCGTGCTCTGATGCTCGAAGTTATCTTTTGTTTAAAAAAGCAATGTGTTTTGCATATGAAAAATTTTGCATAATGCAAAAATATTACTACTAGAAAGTGAGTAACCATTTACCTGATAAAAAAGGGAAATATCATAGAATGGAAAAAAACAACCATTCCATGAGCGTTGCGGAAAGGTTTATTTTGTATGGAAATCTGCAGATTGCAGTAATCGTTGTTTACGGCAGTATTTAAGAAGTTAATCCTTTTTTTCTCAAAATAAATTTAAAAGTTCATTTTACGCAGTATATTAGCACATTGTGTAAGTTACATTTGGCGAAATGCTTTCTTCGATTACCAAAATGCAACTAACTGCCTCTTGTTGACAATCAGAATTCATTTAAAAATTTGATTTACACAAACGTTCATTGATGATTACCCACTTACGCGTTCATCTTCAACAGATTCATCAAAAAAGTTCTATACCATTTTGGCAAAAGTTGAATATGGAAAGAACTGCCGGCCAGGAAATTCACTAAATTATCGAACGTTTGGTATGCTAGGAAAATTTTATTTCTAACTTCGCGGAGGGAACAATGAAAACTCTTTGGGCCCGACAAGTGTGGCAGAAAAAAATTTTAAGGTATAGGAAGAGCGAAAAACCTTTCGCTTCTGAGATTTCCTATGGCCTCTTCACAATCGAACCTAATTACAAGGTTGTGCTTGAAGGGGATGATGATTTTAAAAACAATATCAAACTTTAAGAAATTTATTATAAAAGAAAAATGTGAAATGAGTTCAGGTATATGTAGATCATTGAAGCGAAATTTTCAGCTAACGCGCTTTTTATACTATCCATGGAAGGCAAGAAAGTAAAATTCTGGTTGCGTTCTAATGAGTTGTTAGAAAAGCGGATGTTCGTCGTATGCAAATTTTACTGAAATCATTCCACATAGTGCGTAAATTTCAGCCATTTGGCGGCAAGAGGGATTACTATGGGAATGAAGTGAAGAGGAGACGATATGCAACTCGCTTCCAATCCTCGTCTCCCCCCGCCTTCCCCACCACCCCTCTCCTACCCTCCCACGCCGCCTTCATCTGACAGCCTTGGGAATTGAGGGGCGCTTCGCATGATTCGACAAACTGTTCCCTTACTCCGCTTGTCGATAATTATTTTGAACGCCACGATGCCTTTGAGCATTGGATTATTAACTATCTGAAAATTGGAACATAATTCAGCACCTTTCTTACGTGATCAGTACAGTTATAATCACAGTATTAATTATGTTTGAAGCAAAGTAACAAAAAAAAAGATTTGAAATCTATCTACGACCCCCATTCAGCCTCATCGAAGTATGCCGAGCAATGAAGCGTTGCGCATTTTTATTTCACAATTTACTCTGATTTATTTAAAAAAAAAAGGAGTTAGAGCATATAACTGAAGCTGCCTAAAAATATGAGACAACTTGAAGCTATTCTAGCTCCTTATTGCAAGATCGCTTGGATAACATTTTACTTTACTATATCTGGATCACTCTTGAGAAATTCTGACTTGATTTTAAATCTCGGAATTACTATTGGCTCTTGATTGATTTAACCCGAGACATTCAGTTTTTGATTAAGCTTTATAAGACCGTTGTCGTCAACTTGATGCACTAGGACTCAGCGGTTTTCAGACCTCGTAACATTGCAAACGTTCGATTATTTAAGTGAATACAACGAAATTTTATTTGATCCATTACCCCGAAATAGATCTATTTGTAAATTTTGCGAGGAAATGGCAAGAAAAATGTTGTAAAAGCCGATTGACGTTCTTAAAGAAAACAGACCATCAACGGACAAAAGTAAAAGACGTTTATCGCTTCATTGAAAATAAAAGGAAAAAGAAAAATTTTAGAATCATTCAATGGAAAGAAAAGGAAAATTTTGAAAGCATTTAACGCCTTCATTAGCTTAATTAGCGTAATATAAGTAGAGAACGCTAAATGGAAAATCAAAATGAGGAAAAGCCTTCGAGAAAAATCAATCGTCGACTCATCAAAGAACTCAAGTTCATACGCTCTTGAAGTGCAATAAAGTACGAAGAGAATTTTGCATCTTTCATGACGAGCTTGAAAGCTTCATTGAATTGATTTTCGTTTTCAACGCCGCTAGAAGGGTCCATCAAAAACCGATTACAAGCGGTCCATTTGGCCATCAATCGACGTTCTTCGATACTATCAACTTGTGAGAAAGAACAAAAAGGGTCACGGCATTTGTGATGATCACTAATATTGCTATTATTGTGCCGATCACATGATGATAACAGTAATAGTACATTTCTTTCGCAAATAAATAGCTGAAATAAACACAGTGAGGCATACGGAGCATAGGAGATGTAAAATCGAAGTTTCGTGTCATGTTTTTTTAAAAAAAAGATGATATAACAGCCGAGATTTGTGCCGCACACTAGGAACAATTTATTGGCTTATCACAGCGATAACTGATAGGATTCCAATGGGACAATTCGACACTGTTTACGATCAGTTCTCGGTCGACCGACTTCCCACTTCATCACAAAGTTGCCATCTTTTATCTTTAAAACAAACTCATTGAGTCCTCCTTCAAAGATTAACTCATCCATGCAGCATTGGAACCGTAGTTTTGAATTAGCCGCCAGATTGCATCAGTGAATCAAGCATCAGTTAGCTGCATTCCTTTTCCTCTCCCCTCCACTTCATATTCAACCCCTACCTACCAGCTTAGAAAGGTGTAGGCAAGAAACCTTTGTTTGGTTTACTGTAAATAGTGGAATCATTATTCAGCATATTTTGTTGTTTGTTAGAAGCGGATGAAATTGCTTGCGATGACGCACGTATTGCGCGGAATCTTCTTTTTAATTTTTTATTTTTGAATTACCGTTGTAAAATCCAATAGAACTTATCAACATCTCTGTTGGCTAGTATCTGATACTTCCTTGCCTCCCTTGTCTTCGCCTTGCCTTCTCTTCATTCTGTGATCAGTGGGGTGCCGCAAGATAGCATTCCGGGGCCTCTTTTATTTCTGCTTTATGTCAGTGACCTTCCAGATAGCATGCTAAGTTGCTGCAAGCTACATGCTTATGATGTTAAGATATACAGACTTATTGTTGATCCCCAGTACGATTACAGTGGTCACAGCCATGGCAATGCGTTGAAAGTTATCGGAAAGCCTTCGTTGCTCACTGTCGTCCCATCTTAGAATATTGTACTCAGGTTTGGTCCCCGTCTGTGAAAAGGGACATCGACATGATTGAAAGAGTCCAACGACGCTTTACTTTAGGAAAGCTTTTCTTGGACCGTTCCAGCCCACTTATGAGCAGCGACTTCGCATTTTTGATTTGAACAAAGGTTTTTCAGGAATTCCATTCAAGAGCATTTTTTCTTTTACAAAGTTTGCATCGCGGTCGGGATTCAACCTCAACAAATTGAAAGGAAGACAACGAATCGAACTGATGTGCTCAATTCTTTTGCTTCTCGTATTGTACCTATTTGGAACTCCTTGCCATATGATGTGGTTATGGCTGGTAACTTATTTTGTTTTAGGCGACGTTTGGAGCAGTGTGATCTACCGACAATGCCTGCTGCTTGCTGGCTGTAATTCGTTATCAAATGCTCATTACGCATCCCTACATGTCTATTGCTTATGGTCTCTTGTTTTTTCACTTTCAACAATCTCTATGGGTTTTTAAACGCATGGTTATTTGCAGTGTTTATACTTATGAATATATTGTTGCTTTCGGGTATATTATTGTTCTGGACGTATTGTTACATGCTTTCTTTATTTTAAATAAAGATTCTCTCTCATATTCTTTATTTTTGTGCTGCAATGTTGGGCATGCTTTCGGGTATATTATTGTTCTGGACGTATTGTTACATGCTTTCTTTATTGTAAATAAAGATTCTCTCTCTCATATTCTTTATTTTTGTGCTGCAATGTTGGGCGATGTTATGGGTGGTCGGACGATATGAACGCATTCGATGCTTTCGGTGAATGATTGTTAAATAAACAAATGGATGAAAATATGCAAATGTTTACAGGGTGAGTAAATGAAAAAAGGAACAAACGAATATGTGCTAGTAAATAAAACAATAAGCTGATAAGCCTTAAACAAATAAATGAGCATAAATACTTAATATACTGCACCTCAATCATGATATTTTCTGTAAATTCTGCTAAGGACCCATCATACTTTGAATCTTCGGTGTTCGTTTTGGGGGTGATGTCATCCGGTGCAGAGATAAACCAAGTCACTATGAAAATAGCTATGTTAAATTCAATGTTTTGTTCAAAAATTATTGGCTCTAGGGTTGAATGGTGTAAATTTATCCTATTTGAAAATCCGGTTTCAAAGCGATTGTTTGCATGTTTGAATTTTCTTGTTCACAGGCGATGTCTTTCGAATACGAATTCGACTTTCCGATGTAGTGAGCGAATCTACGTTCGCGGCCGAAGTTTGCGCATGCAAATTATGGCTAGGGATCGCTGTGGTTGCTCAGGCGCAGGCATAATGGAAAGGGAGGTTGAATATAAAGTGAACAACAGTTGGTATGACGGGAGTGGAGGGGGGGAGGGACTGATGGAGGGAAGCGGATGTTGCGGGGAGAGCGGGTGTTACGTTACTATTACGTTGATTTTCTGGCGCAGGTGACGGTTTATGGGTTTCGTTGATTTGATGGACGTAAATTTTTTAAGTATCCATTCGGTTGAGTGCATCGCTACGTTCATGGACTGAAATTTCTTCTAGTGTTATGCTGATCTACATCTACTCCATATTCACCTAGCGCTTGCTTGGTCCATTCGTTGCACAATACGCTCCACAATAAGTGTTGTCCAAGCTAAAAACAGTGGCATGCCATTTTTTGCATTGTTTCAGGTAAAAAGGACTGTTCGATCGACAAAAGGGTGCCGTGTTGTTTTGCTGCGACTTGCATTTGAAAATTCGCCTGAAATCGACCTGAAATTATGACGCACAGTGTACGATCGACGTTGGGTGCTGCTGAAGATACGCGTTCATCGGCCGATAATCCAACGGTTAATTCGTGTTCAAATTTTTAATTGGATGGAAGGGCACTGTGGTTGAATGGAACGGTAACTAAAACAGCTTCGGTAATTGCTTGGCTTGAAGCTGTTCATTCATAATTTACCTGAGTTCGCTGTATTACTACGGCTGCTGAACGCTTGCACTATGGTACATTTGTTCCTGTTACTGGTTCCTTTTTTACTGTTCGGATTCACTCGTTATTCTATTTCGCCAAATTAATCCTTCCATATTTGATCACTTTCCATCTTACCGCGGCTGGTTTTTACCCGAAAAAAACCGGTTTACCACAACGAAGAATAGTCTTTATTCACATGATAAAGAAAACTGCACATGGCAGTAATGTAAGAAGGCATATAACATAACGGTAGCAACACTAATGCAATTATACGGCCATACGAATATGCGAATTGTAAATGAATGCACATAAAGAGCAAAAATGGCCCCAGATTTTCGACACTTTACGTTATGTTTATAGGTCGGCGGTGCTTAACTATTTGGGAATGCTAACACACGAAGCGACGCATCTGTACTTCTCGAAGAAGGAAAATCCTCATTTCGGTGGGTTTTTTTAAAATGAGTGTTAATAATTTTTTTTGAAGATACGACAGAATCAGACATTGTTGCATTTCATCTGACTGAATAATCATGACACCCACCGTTCTCGTTTTTCTTCGCCTTCGTCCACTTGTAAGCCGAATTGCCCGCATTCCTTCCATCCCATCGTTCGCTACTCCATGACGGTGGTAGTCGTTGCGTCGATATTGTTTCGAGGGGGTTCTTTTAAGAGCTATGCTATTTGTTGATTTTTTAGCCATTGCAAATGTTTGTTTTTTTTTTTGCAGCAACAGATCACGGTGGTTTAGAGAGGGCTGTTCGTAGATTGGCCTCTAGTTTTGAAGCACTTCTTTCGTCGACCGACCAGCGAGGTCTTCCGCTACAGGTTCTGAAGGTATGTCGCATGATTATTGCAGTCTTTTTTTTTAAATGCTCAATTTTGTTAATTTACGGTACGAACCGGTAGCACTTTGATCGGCGTCTGATATTACGATTTGCTGTGACACTTTAAAAAAATGTATAAGGCCTTTTCCGGATTTCTGTGTTTATACCTTCCGGGAAACTTTATTTCCCTTTGAGAAATGGTTCCTCTCACGTTTTCTCATAATTCTTACAATTCTGCTTCGCTGACAGTATGTTATGCGCCGTGGTCGATTTTGCAAGCGAAACGCGTGAATCAACAAAATAATACGCAAAATTTTGCAAGTCTGAGATCCATTTCACTGATTTCTCAACATTCCAAAAATATGTATTCTATTCGACGTTCAAAAGCAAAAGAACTTGCTTTAGCCCAAGTCGCAGTTGCGAAAATCTCGATAGGTGTGGTTAGGGTGCTTGAGTTGATGATCATTTGTAGGAAGTCTTTAGCAACACTAATGTCATTGTCAAGAGTGGTATCGCTTGTTAGCACAAGATGCAGCGTGTTCTCACCTGGTGGGTCGCCTTGCTAAATAAGCTGCCAAGGCTACGTTGCTTATAGAAACGCCTTAAGCGAACTTTTTGAGCGTGCACAATCAATCATTGATGAACGGGAAAGGCTGAACTCACCAACCGCAGCTAAGGGTTGATCGACACAACGTAGATCAGAAAGGCGTTCAAAAAATTCCTCTGAATCGGAACCGATACAGTCGGCGGATCTGGAAACGACTGTTTCGACACGAAATTATGGAATTGCTATGCTATTAGTGAAGTGTAGTGTGGGCTTATTTGATTCATAGGTTACAGTTGTGAAATCGAAAACAGTGCATCAAACACCATCCGAATATATCCATCGCATTGCAACAAAAAAGCGTTCTTTTTTTAATGACCCGATCGTTACAGGCCAGTGGTCAAGAAATGTTGATAAAACGCATCGGTAATTTAAATACAAAGTGCGAAAGCTTTACCGGGGATGAGAAGAAACACACTATTTGTTTTGATGGTGACATATATATATA
>JPKZ01003059.1:129811-144169 GCA_000803305.1 Toxocara canis | reverse complement strand
GGGGGGGGGGGGGGGGGGGGGGGGGAGGGGGGAGCTAAATCTATCTTGTTTTCTAAGCTCGCTTGAGAAGGATAAATCAGAAAGCGTTAGAAAGAAAACTGGTACTTTTTCCTACTTTCATTTTCATAGCCTTCAAGAAGAATCGGATACCAAGGCAGAAGTGATAGCGATTTCTAAGGCTATGTTTTGCTTACAAGTGAGTTTTCAGAAGCTGTTTAAGGCCCATTTATGAGTTTCAGGAATTTATTCGGTCTCCTGTATGGGAACGAAGAGGTTGTTTTATGCTGCTATGAGTTCAAAAAATTATTTTTAAGGCTGTGCTTGCATCTGTCATGATCCAGTTTGAGAACAGTCCAAGTCAGAAGTCATCTCCGCCAAAGAAGTTACTGGATACACTCGACCGGTGGTTTCTACTAGCTAGAAAGGTTACTGGTGTTTACATACGCGATTTTTCATTCATTTTTGCACAGAGTTTCTGAACAAGTGGTAGATCGTGGGCATCGCAGTTTGTCGTTTGCAATCCATAGATCTGCCAACCGAGCTTTTATATAGCTTTTGCTTCATTTTTTTTCGAATTGTGGATATTCAACTTCTATTTTATTTGCTTTAAAATTCCTTCTTTTCGGGTGGCAAGTCACGAGTTATTTTCTTGGAGCTACACAGTTTAAAAATGGTGGGGCCAGGAGAAGTTTCATCCCCTATTTTGTGTGTTTTATTCCCGGGGCTGTTTTTTGTTCCTAAGCATCATACAGAATAAGACTGCTTGTGTCCTCTCGTTTCAGCTTTTAGTGGTGGTTCCTTAGCAAATTTGCTGCGGTATCGAAGAGACGGCCACACGGGCGAATGGAGATATGCCTCGTTCAGAAGTTTTCCATCCGCAGACGACGCTTTTCAACACTAGCTGATGACCACAGACTCCTGCTACCGCCGTTTCCATGGCTCTTACTATAAGTCAGTTTCAGGGAAAAGTATTGCCGGCACAAATGACTATATTTTTCGATGTTATTACTGGGGTCACATATCGTGAAGGATTTCTCATTTTGCTGGATCTTTGGCGTTATTTCCAGGTCTTTATTTTAAGTTCATTTTAGCGCTTCGGTAATCGTTTTTTATCATTTGATGGTTCGTGTTGGGGTACTCTCAATTGTGACTTTTAACTGAAGGGGTCGGTGGTTCTCGTATTGCCATTTTCAAACCCAGTCAGTTTCAGTTTACTTCGGGGCAAATTTTGCTCTTTACTGTGAAAAATCCGCTTAAAAGTGACATTTTGGCCTACACACTATCTATTTTATACTGCAATAGATAACTGTATTGTTTTAAAAAAAAGAAATTAATGTGCAGTCAAAAACTGAAAGCTTCAAATTCTAGTTGTTAAATTTTTTTTTTAAATTTTTGCGACAGAATGCCTCTGTCCCAGCTTGAGTGCTGTTTTTTTTTTTCAGCTGGCAAGTAAAATTACCCGTTTCAGAGCCAATAACTCGGATAGTACATACGGAAATCGTCTCCTAGGCATTGTGTTTGTTGTAGTTTTGAATTATATTCGTATTATCCGGTTTTGCCGGTTTCATCCTTCTCTGTCCCTGATCCAAGTGTGAATGTTCGCATTCAAAGCAGTGAAGACCGTGCACTGCTTTCTCAGTTAAGCTATTATATTCGTAGCACCTCAAACTTATACTTAATGGTCATTCCTCATTCAAGTTTTTCTTTGCGGACATAATGAAAAACCCAACTGCGGTAAAAACGAAAAAAAAAACAAACGTAGTCCAAGCATTGTCTCGGTAAGCGCCTGATTAAATTCTGTTTTGCTGATTAGTCAGTCAGTCACCCATCTTCGTCTAGCAATACTCGCATCTGCATTTGGGATCTGTAACGGAAAGCGTTGTCAAATTGAGCGCAGGCGAAAATGTAGTTGCTGTACGGCTGGAATGCATTAGTGTACTGTAGGCAAATTCGACGTGTTAATGGTCCGTTTAATCTGTCGTTGTTTGAGTTTTTTGTCGGAATTAGTTGCAAAATTTGACTGGGTAAAGGGGAACACAAATTATTGATTCCTAGAAATGTCTGAATCGAAGTGACGTTTCTCTTAACAACGTCGAATAGTCACCCCAATATGCTCTCCCTCCATGGGATCCGGTCCGCCCCAATCGCTGATGGGACTAGGATCGAAATCGGGATCAGATTCAACCCAAGTTAATTTCGAAGGTTTTAATGCGCAGTAAATTATATACGTAAATGTTTAGAGTGTTGTGAACATGCATACCATCACCGCGTTCAACGAGGCGCTGGAACGTTCTTCAGGCGTCGCCCCCTTGAAACCCATTAAGGTGTTGTTTAAGTTCAGTTTCTTTTGAATGAATGTGTCATAACAACTAAGAGGGATAAAGCAACATTCACAAGGCAAACTGTGCCAGACTGTCAAAACCTCTACGCTCCCGTCTTCCCCCATCCGCCCCCGNGTGCGGAAAATATTCATATCTGCAGCCCATTTACGCCACAAGAGGGATTCTTACATGCACTCAGTGCTCTTCAGGAAACTGACCTGATGGGCACTGGCTGCTCGCAAGCTAGAAGAGGAAACTAGCAGGCAGAGAGAGAGAGCAGATATAGCACGACAAAGAATATGCGACGAACTAATATACAGCATGCTTCCTACATGGAGGTCTGCACTCTGATGAAACTGCGCCCTAGTTTTTCCTAGGTAGCCCCTTGCTACCATTTTATTTGACGTGGAGAAACCAGTTTTTTATTTTGGTTTATTACTTTTTTAATTCTATAGAGAAACATTTCATTTATATCCCCTTCCGCCCCTCCACATGCACCTCCTGAGCGCCCTCAATTTGATCGGACATTTTCCCATCACTTAAGCAGAAATTGTATTTCGTCTGCGAGGGACTACCTGAAAAATTGAGCCATCGCTAGTGCCCATCGAGCCCAATGCGAAATGGTATGTTGTCGACCTCAGCCGTCTAGAAGCGCGCTCAGCTGCTCGCGTCGATAGCATGAGAATTTTTATTTATATGTTGTACTTTATATAAAAATAACATGCTACTGCAAGTGGGGAGAGGGAGAGGGAATATACTGTTACACTTTTTGGCTGAGTTGCAACAAGCTAGAGTGATTGCTACCGTTGGCTGAACGTTCAGCGGAGCTAACCTTTACGAAGTATGATATTGGACTGATTTCGATTTATGGAATTCATCCCGACCTTTTGAAGGGCGATGTGACTCGCTTTATGGATTCATGCAGATTGGTGATTCAGAGGAATATTGCTCGTCTTGGCTATTTGTTTCCTCTTTTGATGGCCGAAGAAGCACCGGAACCAGTGGTCGAGTAAACTTTACGAGGTTTTCTTTTTTCGTTTTTACTTAAATGATGTTCTTTCTTGGTTTTAAAATTCAAAGGGAACTTTAAGGTTTTCTATTTTTACTTATGTGATTTTGTTTATTGCTTTTCTTTCAAAACCCTCTCTGCCCACTTATAAGCGCGCACATTTAGTGCGACCTTGTCTATTACATTTAATACATTTATTACTAATACTACCTTAATACTTTTTGTTTTGGATACTTTCGGCAGCTGTATTGTCATCGATTCGTTCTCCATCGATTCAGCTGGCAACCATCCTTCCATCCGCTTCGATCTTGCTCTTGGCGCATTCACGTGATTCCATGTGGACGCACAAGCGAGTCCTTCAATTTCAGCAGCGGCCTTCCCGGTTTTCTTCTTACATTTCGTGAACACTATCCAATAATCCGCTTCGTCCATCTATTGTCGTTCTTCCTTGTGACCAACCCAAATATGCTTCCTGGCAAACATCATTTCAGCGATTCCCTTCACGCAAGAACGAGATCGCAGATCTTCATTGGGGATGTGTTGCAACCTGTTGAAGTCCACCGTGCGTCGCTTCATGACGCGCTGAGTCACTCTTTCATTCTTCTGCAAGCGTTGTATTCCACGTTTCGCATCCGCGTAACAGTACAGGAAGAATCGTACTGTTCAACAACTCCCCTTTCACAGGCGGTGGCGTTTTCCTTTCCGTGGGGATATCGCGGAGCTTCGTGAAGGTTATCCACCTCGCTCTCCTCCTACTGAACTCCTCAACCAAATCGTTCTCCATTTCCATCGCCCATCTCAGGCAGAGATAACTACCCGCTTACAAGCTGGACCTTTTGGTTTTCGAGCTTCATGTCAAACTTAGGGGAGTACTAATTCTTCACCTACTGTGTCTTACCGCTGCGCATTTGAGACCAGCTGCTTTCGCAGTACTGCTAAGTACATTCAGCAAATCTTGTTACATTTGTGGGTTCTGTATGAAAGCCCTCTGTCGTCTTCATGTTCCGCAAAAGCACCTTCAACCGCGCATGTGGAGGCTTTTGGGGAACAAATATCTCACTGCCTCACACCTTTGTCGACTCTTCTTTTTATTGCCTCACCAGACAGAGCCATTTCCATGAGTGATCTTGTCACTCAGTCTTTGGTAATTCGGAAATTATAAGGGATCAATCCCTTCGTTTAATAGACCTTGTAATACGGCGTTATGCTCCACAGAGTTAAAGGCTTTCTTGAAATCCACGAAGAGTACACATAATGAAATGCTGTATTCTCTGCACCGTTCAGTCAACTGCCTTACGGCGAAAATGTGGTCAGCAGTGGAAAATCGCTTTTTGAAGCCGGCGTGCTCCCTTCTTCAGTTTTCGTCGAAGACAGTTTCTATCCAGGCACACACCACTTGCATAAAATCCTGTACATATGCGACAGCAAGCATATTCGACGGTAGTTGCTAACATCCTCGTGGTCTCCTTTCTTTGGAATCAGCACTGTCATAGATCTCTTCCATTCCGTCGATATCTTTCCTGACTACAGATACCAGGTGAATCGAGCTGGTATTTCCTCCGCATGTACTTGATCTAGTCCTGCAGCATTTCTTCGTTTCGTACTGCGTATTGCTTTTCCGACTTCACTCGGTGTCACTTTCGGCGCAGATGTGCTGGTGAAATCGGGACTCTTCACTGTAACAACCGATGAAACAAAGTTATTTATAGAAATTCGTGCAAATTTATTCCATCTGCTCACGATCTTTTGTTCTGCGGCTTAATACTTTATGTCGGCAAACGCCGATAGGACTGTAATCTTTATTTAATGATACTTTAATACTAGTCATTAAAACGATGATTTTGAAGAAATTATCAATGACTACAGTCGTAAGTGTACAATGATGAGCTGCTAAAGACCCTTATTTATCTGTTGCATTTTGAGATAAGCGGCGTCTTGGATCAAAGCCCAAGAAGAAGACAAGCTTAGACCCAATTCTACTTCATCTTACCTAGTCATATACAGAGGACTGCGGCGAACCACCGTTGTTTAAATATCGTCCGTCCAGAATATCATAAAACCGTTTGACAAATGCTTCAGTTCGGCGGTGGATGAACGATCGAATTGAAGAAAAGGGTCGAATTTGTGAGTTCACGACAGGCCAGTAGGCGTTCTTATGGGAGTGATTCTTTTGGCATCTTGAAAAGATCTTGTATCCTTGTGTGCTACCGATGAACTAGATCTAATTTGTTTTCGAAAGCCCACCACTGTATAATATGTTACCTATCTGCTGCTGTTGTTCATATCTAGGACCACATGACTGCTACCCAAAAAATAAGCAACTGTTATTGATGCCTTTTTATAACGGAACTAAATGATTATAAATTTCCATATGTCCCTTGAAATCGATATTCAAGTTTTGTTGGCAACTAGACAGATGAAAAGAACGATGATAAGACCATATTCAAACAATACCTGGTGGTCACAAATATTGGGGCAAATTTGTTAATTTAAAAGCCCCTTAGAAAGAAACTCGTCATTTCAAATTTTTTTCCGAAGTCCCGAAGATCATAAATTGTTTTTTTCTTTCGGAAAACATGCCTCTTATTCAAAATTCCAAAGCGCTGTAAGCCTTACAGCTTTATTTTCGTCACTATGGAAATTCGGAATTTATTAAGTGAGTTCCAATTATTTCCTGGATTTACCTATAGTTTAGATATCGTTGATATGGCCAACCGTTTCGATCAATACCATTCGCTCAAAAATATAACGTATTCTGCTGCTGCATTACCATACTTTGCTACAGCATATGCACGTTCTTAGGTACGCGTTCGTTCGTTTGTTCTTATTGTTTCTTGTTGTTGTTGTTATGAGTTTCGATAAAAACTGCGCGTTCTCACGTACGATAACGTCTAGTAGGACTGGAAATTGCAAAATATGACTCTCATATCTAACTGTACGTTGAGTTCTATCGGCTGCAGCAAGTCGGATACACTGATAAACAACGCTCAAAAAGAAATCGGAAATTAACGGTCACTACATTAGGTGTTTGTTCTTCCTGTGTTCTCTACGATAAAGCAGAGGTTGGGGGATACATTAGGAACTTTTTTTTAAGGAGAACGTACAATTCAGTTTTCATAAAGGCGACTGGGAGTACAAAAAAGTGGTACTGTGACGTCGCTATTACGCAACAGAACTGATTTGGGCGGGGAGGGGGGGGGAAGGGGAGTGGAGGATGTGAGATTCAAAAGTACGGTTGGTCGAAATAACGTTGAAAATTACCCGGGAGAATGTGTACTTTATTAATGTAATATGTGAAACAACCGAGGAAATGTGTCATATGGGCCGATTGCCCGAATATGCCTTTCCAAATGAAATCATTTCAACCGATTTCGTTTACTGAAAGAATTAACAGAATAGGCGGCACTGATTTCCTTAAAACAACCGAGCATTATTCATAACGAACAACTGCAAAAGAGCCGACCGCATCAAGCGAAGTGTACATCCTCCTTGTTGAACGCTAATAACAATTGCAAAAAATCTTCAATATCCATTCTTCGCGCACGTTTGGTCGCAAAACCACTTGTTGTCAATATCTTCTCCAATTTATCTTTAATCTTGAATGATTTATCCAGTGGCTGCAAAATTAGTAAACATCCCAAGAACTTTACTAGAAATAAAAACGTGAATTCTGTGGGCTCAATGGGAAAGGGGTGGAGCGGGGGGTGCGAATGAGATGAAATTCTATGCAAAAGGTCCGGAAAACTGAAAATGAAAAAATGATTTGCGGTAGCGTTGAATGTCAGGAAATGAGGAAGGAAAAAAATGTCGAGCAGAACGGCTATGGATGGCAGAGAAAGCGCACTGCATGTTTATTCATTTTTCTCTCCTTTGTCAAAAAAATATAAAATTTCTAACTGAATCAAGTGACTTCTAAAGAACATATATGACCTCGCAGAGACTGAAGGTCTGCAAAGCTGTAGGATTCTGCGCAGAGCAGATAAAGCTCAGCTATTCCAGCACTAGATACACTAAAGCGACCGATCTCGCGTAAGACATCATGCGCAACCTCTACCCTCCTCCCCTCCTCATTCACGTACGCATGTGGAAGTGTTAGCCGGGGGGGAGGGGGGGGGGGAAAAATAGTATTAGTATAATATTATATAATTTGGACTTCAGTCAACATCATTCAGCTTAAAGCATATTCAGGTCCATTTTTAGACCTATATACTCTGCAAAATTGTTCAACAAAACGAAGCTAGAGACAACAAAATGCTTTCCAAATTTTTACCATAACCCGCATATTCCAAACAAAGCGCAGTCTTCTCGAAATTAAAGAAATGTAAACAAATATAAAATTTCGAAGTGATCTGATATAGAACGGACCTTATTCTTTGCACTACACACAATCCGATAATTCTTTTCCAGCAGATCGCACACTTGACTTTGCTTAAAAATTGATAGCAACGTTTTGTTCTTCCGTAAAAAAAGGACCCGAAGAAGACCATCCCATTCCTGAAATGCTCGAATATAAAAAGGAAGAAGAATCGATCCCCACATGAAGTTGTGTCATCTGAAGCAACGAGTCCGAGCCTGAGTCTGTATATGAGACTAACAATTTTGAGATTTCTTCTATAATTTGAACGTCGCGCTTAGCTAATAAAGCAACCAATATAAATACTCGTACATGAGTAGTCCTCGAGTTACGATGGAGAGGCATTACGACGACCCCATCGTAACCTGAAAATATCTAAGTCGGAGACTGGCCTAGCCTACCCACGAGTCTCTCATAGAACGTTGATCATTATGGAGCAGCACTGCGTACTGGCATCTCACATGACGGGGAATGAGTCCGTCCTGTCATCATTCTCAACGTATAGTACCACATACGACGTTTTGCATTCCGCGAAAAACTTAAAAGACATCATGTTCGGGAAATACGTCGTCAGCCTCATAAATGTCCCTTGTATCACTAGCGCCTGGAAACTGCCTCTGGCCAATAGGTTAAAACTTAAGTCTGTTAAAACAGGTACTGGTCACTTCAATAAAATTTCACATTGCCAACTAATGCATTTATAATCGTGACCCTTTAATCCGTACTGCGTGAAATTCCTGCCCCAAACACATGAGCTGTACTGAGAAGAACGAGCTCAAATTGAGGGCTGTTTATTTGCAAATGTATAGTAGTGAGTGCAAAATCCTAAACTCAAACACATTCGCACGGCGACAAATTCTGGATCAACGTAACTGCTTCTACAGATTCGATCCCACTTGATCCTTAAGACGCAGAAACGCTGTAGCGCAGCAAATGAAATTCCATGCTTATATATGGTGTAGCTCAACAGTTCTATGCTAGGCGAAATTAGTGCTTGACGAAATTAGAAAAACGAAGGAAATGTGGTCGCATATACAAAATAAAAAAGGGGATGAAGAAAAAAATGACGGCACATCATTTGCGAAAGAACGACGAGCGGAAACAACCTGGAAGTTAATAGGTGGAGGAGGATTACGTGGCTCAATACGTATCACGGACGAATCGACCTTTGGTGGGGGTCTGAATTCAGTGCGTTTCACCCTCATCAAATGTTCAACCTGAAAGACGCTACAATATTTACGAGTGGGCGAAAAATATGCATATTCATATTAGATACTCTGTCATCGGACCAAGTGAATATAATATAAGGTTAAAATCTGGACCCGACTATCTTAAACACAAGGTTTAGCTGTCTTAAAATTTTTGCTCAACTATCTTAATCTTCAGCTTTGGTTAATGTGCGATCAGCGAGTCGACACGCTATTTCTGCAGAGAATCCTTGGGCTGCAGCGGAACAGAAATTTTCAACCGTTATAGCTGGAATTCTCAAAAAATGTCCGAACTGGGAGTGAAAGACCGGAACAGAAAGAAACAGAAACTCCAGCGCTAGTTAATGGGCATCATAAAGAGCTCGAAACCACAGTTGTTACTGGTAACTGCAAAAAATTGGCACGTCAACATTTACACACCCTACTCCTCATTGATATATTCTATCACCCCCTCCTAGCTCCCTCTCCATCCCCTTCCCATCGACCAAAAGTTATCGCCTTGCATCACAGTTGTAAAAGACCAAATCATTTTCCTTAAAATCAGAGCTTCATTTAGTTACCAACCTTAGCAAGAAGCTGAACATTGACGCTCAGACGACAGTACGATTTGTCGCAAGGCTTCGCTAACAAGCGATCAGCGAACTCCTTTTGAAACATCACTACTGCATACCTCCAACAATAAACACATTCACTGCTCAGAACGTGCACTTATTAAATGAATATTTGAAATAGCAGAACTAAAACCGGATCAATAGCTTGAGTACCAAAAACTCGATTCCTATCTAGACTGTGCTTTCTTTCCAGCAACATTTCCCTGCTCTGCATAACGACATTTTGACAACCCTGTCAAAAGCAGAATTCCATGACGCATGTGAAAGGAGTCATTCAAAAATTCGGCACTGAATCTCTTGTACAATAGCAAAACAGTAATCGCTTTTTGGATGGCCACAATTCGAAACGAGTTCAGTCCCAGTTCTCTTCTGAGAGTCAAAGAGCCAACAGTTAAATTTTTTTTTAAAAACGCAATTTGTCATTCCGAACACAAACCTTATCCTGAATACATCAATCTAAAAGTCCATTAGGGTGGAATCATGACTTTTCTTTCATAAAGTAATCCCTTGCATTATCTCCAACGAAAGTATGATAGGAAGCAAAATGATAAAAATAAATAGTAGGGGGTGGTGACAAAAGCGTTAAAATATTTAGTAATAATCCAAACCAAAAGCAGTATTAGGCCAGTATGTAAAAAAGCAGTTTAGTAGATTCCTCAATTTAAAAAAAAAAAGAAAAGAAAAGAAAAGCAACGAAGTGGACGGACTACCTTGGCAAAGGCCTTTGTAGAAGTAGTTTGAAAACAAAAGGAGACGAGATCTGATAGGGTAAATTAGCTATACAAATGTCGAAAAATGGCCAATCCACCTTCATAACATCACCTGGACGAACCTCCAGTTTTTGTTGCACTGGTCTGAAAACGAGTAACTTGTTTGGGGATGTGCTATAACCCAACACAGCGTAACCAATCAAAACAGTGCTGTAAATACAATAACCATCGGTGCAGTAGGTTAAACAGTCAATTGAGGCAGCAAAATCTCTATGACTCACTATTGATGGTGACCGGGTTATGAGATAAGACTACGTGCGCGTTTGAGGTGAAAAAGCCTTTTCTTTAAATTTTTTTTAAAATTGGTTGCCGGCACTGCCTTAGCCGTCAAATATTGGCAACTATGTTCAACTGAAGTTTGCTTACATAAGTTTGAGGATCATTTGTGGCTTCAATTATGACTTCACGAGCTTGCAACAACATTAGATAACAACAAACGCTTTTCTTACCTACGGTACTGTGGCGATCGTACCGCATGACAATGACCGCAGGAATCAAATATGAGAAACCTCTTTTTAAAAGTTATGAAATAAAACGTTAACTTTCAAAATGATTAAATTTGTCTTGCACGGTTTTTATGAAAAGATGAAGTATAAAACAAAGGAAGACTAGAAGAAGCACTTTTAGATTCTGGAAAATGACGCAGACACTCACGTTCCAAGCACTCGTTTCTTTAATTCGGCGATCATTCGTGCGTCGATTTCACATGCAATCACCTTTTTTGCACGTTCCAATATTTTTACCGTAAGATTACCGGTCCCTGGACCAACTTCCAACACTGTATCCGTGGCTTTAACTGCTGACTGAAACAAACGAGCAACTGTTTAACGTCTTCTGGATGACTGTTTTAAACGGCAGATGACTAATCGAAGTACTTTTCGTGCGCCAAGTATCGGTCGTAAGTAACCTCTGCAGTTAGTACGAATGCATCCTCCTGATTGATGTCAGCGTAGTGGCCATTTATTTGTGCTCTCTCTCTTTCTTCACTAACAAGTTGGCCAAAATCGCCTAATACATATAGTGCACTTTCTCAAATCCTGACCATACCATATCGCTGAGCATCATTGGTGCGTACGTCAACAGCACTTTGAATCACTGAGTTCATTCAGGCGTTGGAAAGCTGCCGTTCGAATCTTGGTTGTATACCTCAGACTGTTAGCTTCGTCATTTTTCTTTCTATCCCTGAAGACGTCCGAGTATAGACTGCAAAGACACAAAGACGTTCTCCTTACTCTTCTCCTCCTCCCTCCCTCTTTCTCCGTAACCAGAAGGAAAAATCCTTTTGCACATTGTACTCCGACATCTTCGGTGATAGAAAAAAGCCAAAACTGTGGATATACAACAGACGTTCGAAGAGCAGTTTTTCAACGTTTGCAAGTGCGTTTTGTATGAGTCGCATTTTTAGTTGTTCTAAGAAGAACTTTAAAAATCCCGAAAGCTTACCTTTTCGATGATCGCATTGATGATACCAGGATTTTTTAATATGTGCTGCCCTTTGTCTGTATTGAACGGAAGTGCTGCAAGCAATACACGCCTCTGAATAGACGAAATAATTTGCAATAACAGTTAGTTATCAGTCGACTGCAATAAAATAGTTACATAAAATGAACTAAAAAACGAAATGAAGACTCTATGAGAATAACTACATGAAGAATACTCTTTCCAACCTCCGATAGGTTAGCGAAAAAAGCGTTAGGAAATTTTAATGCGTTTACGACTTGCTTACATACCAATATTATTTCTTTATATGGTTGCCACCCAAATTCTACATCTCAGTGGTTGCCTTCAAGTTGCTCTCTACGACAACGCAAGCCTTGCACTACTGTAGGTCATACAGACTGCTTCAGAAGTGTATACAAAGTTATTCGGCCACCTCCTGTAGCTCGCACGTACTTTGCACCAAGTGATTTCAATACGCAACAACAGTGGTTCGAGATGAATGCGGAGATAAAGACCAGTTCGATGGGTTAGCTAAACGATCACCGCCTGAACGCTCAATGGGTACCCTCGCGTCGTTGACCTCATTTGAGGCGCTCGGTAAGGACACACGCTTTAGTGCGGGTGACGATCATATGAGGAAGTAACACAAAGGCACCTTTTGCTAATTTCATGTTAGTCGCGCACATGAATTTTTAATTACTCACGCGTCCTGCTTTTACAGGTACGCAAAAAAAAAAAAACAATACATCAGTGAACTGATGATAAGTGAGATGCAATCAAATTTTGCTCTCCGCATTTTGATCGCTTTCGTCAGCGCGTTTGCATTTTACATCTTGCTGTAATATATGTACTGTTATTTCTTTCTCGTCGCCCATTTGTACTGTTTTCAAGCGAAGTTTCTGCCTCAAAGATGAACTCATCAAAATAAAGTAGAATATAAAATGACGATCCATCTTATGATGCGAAGCGACAGACTGCTTCCAGGCGCAAATCATTTCACAACGATAAGCCGTTACTCGGGTTGGATACCCTCAAAAGATATCCTTGGAGGTAAAACTTCCCTAGACAGTTGTCGAACGACGTTTTGTAACAATCACTACAAAGAAATAAAGATGCCCTCGTCCGTCAAATGTGCGTAAGTGTACAAATATATATACAAATATATACATATATATATATACATATATATATGTATATGTATGTATGTATATGACTTGACTGGTAGAACGACCTCCGCTTTGAAAATTATACCTTGGCTGGTAGAAGGACCTCCGGTTTTAAGAAAATACACCTTGACTGGTAGAAAGAAGGCCCCCCCGTTTAAAAAATGTACCTTGGCTGGTAGAAGGACCTCCGGTTTTCTTCAGCTTCTTCTGTTTCAGTTTTGTTTTGCCCATTGTTAGAGACGAAAATCGATACGGAAGAAACAATAATATGCGCACCGTTGAACTTCACAACGGCTTAACGAAAACTGGAAGAAACATTCACAGCCCAAAAAAAAGCACAAAACGTCACCTGAAGATAATTTTAGTGACGACGAATAATTCGCAAAAAATGAGAGACCACTCAAAAAATTTTGAATGAAAAAAAAGATAAAACGAAGCAAATGCATTAAAATTACTGTTGTCAATTTACTTTCAAAAATTCATCAATCAACGCGTAATTTATCGAAGGAATATAACAATTTTTTTCGTTTGTTGAAACTACCGGTTGGCAAATTACTTAGAAGATAAATTAGCAAATGCCAAATGAAAGATATCAAGCGCAACGCTATTACGAACTGAAACTCAATTTTATTCAAGACTGGCTGCAACGACCAACAAAACTTTTTTCAAAAAGAAACGTGTGTTAGATAAGACGCAGTATCAAAATCCAGTAAGTGCCGATCAAATTCAAATTCAACCTCTTCTAAGCTAGCGTTCAGTGTCGAAAAGTTCATCACTCATAATTGAAGTATGGATCGCAAAAAAACCCGATAAAAACCATAACAATGAAGAATATTCGGGCGCTACTCGATTATCTGCTCCGCTCGCCAGTTACAGTGCATTATCGCGTTTTCGTCAACATCACAACAACGTGTAAATGAAGAGAGCAAACAAGGAAATATCGCTTCCGAAATGTGTAAACTTTGCTTTGAGATTATGTTGTGAAACGACGAACAAGCACGAAGAATTCGTTACGCTGCGAACGTGATACTGTACGAATAGGTTCGATTAATGGAACCGGAGAGAAGAGGTAATTTATTTTGATTGTTAATTTTTATTACTGTTGTTGTCGTTGTTAATATCATTATTTACATCACCTTCATTATTATCATTGTCATCATCATTGTTATGTGTTCGTAGTGGAGAGTATGGATCAGGTGACCTTCGTTCAATTTGTTTATTTTCTTAATTGGTTGTGTATTTAACTGTGCGCTTACAGGTTTGTTTTTTTCCCTAGGATTGCGTGAATTTTTTAGGACGTAATTTTTCGAGTCAGCACTTTTACCATTCTTTGCCCCGAATACTTCAGCTCTGTGTGATAGAGACCATATAGTTTTCTACATACTTTTAAACTTACCAATCAGTCAGTTGAGAAACGACTTCTTCACGTTGGTAAGATTTTATTCAACCAATCGTCATCATGTAAAGTTCGTTAATTCG
>JPKZ01003059.1:85543-100947 GCA_000803305.1 Toxocara canis | reverse complement strand
CCTCACCCTCCTCTAAAGTGATTCTCTAGGTCACGTGGATCACTCGTCTTACATTCTGCCAAGTCCTTTCCTTGGCATACAAACATTCATGTTGCATTTTGCCATATCGCTTGCTTCAATAATTCAATACTGCCACACACATTTACAACTCATCCAACCATCACAGTCCTCATACTTTATTTGCCCTTTTGTCATTTCGATCATACATCTTTACTGTTTAGTTAGCACACACAAATAATGCTTTTCGTTAGCGTATGAAGTGAGAACGACTTAACGGACTCAAAATTCATCGTTTTGGGTTGAAGTGAGAAAAAAAAACGTAATTTTCATTTAGTTTACTTTCAAGTTTTATTTTCACTCAGTTGAAAATTCAAAACAAAAAACGCTTCTTGTAACGCTCGAATGAATTATCGGTCTTTTGTCTAGACTAGATTCGAAAATTTTCGCAATAATTCAGCATTATCCTAATCTGACCAAAAATTCTCTTTTTTCCATATTCGGGAAATTGTGATATGCTAATGGCTACGCATTGAAAAATTGAAGTCTTTCTTTTGTACGCCTAACTGAACGCTCAGAACGTTTTTGAAGGTTATTGTTAACGAAAAAGAATTTGTGTTTCTTCGTTTACGAAATCGTGTGCGACAGTCGAGTGCACCATTGAGCCACAATATTTTGTCATAGTTTTCAAACGCACACTTTACTTGTTCAGTTGTTCGTATTTGTAGTTATCCATATATGCCACTAACTAAAACTTTTAAGGACGTTGTTAAAAATATGGAAATTTTTAAGTTGAATAGATTGACCGAAAACCTCTTCTTATGAGAACGCCTCCACATTAGATAGCTATTTTTTTGTTAGAGAGCAAAACAGATGGAAAAAGCGATCCCAAATGGAGACTTCAAATGCTACAGAGATTTCATGTGAGAGGTAAGGCAAAGATAAGTGTGATTTCATGTGGAAGATAAGTGCCAAAGCGGTCTACATTACGTATGCTGGATCACAAACGTTTTATTTGACCAGTCAAATCGCCGCTTAAGAATGACAAATTTTGGTGCTCACATCCATGAAATTCACCACTCCCCCCTCCTCCTTCGAATCGGTCCATAAAGTTTCATGAATATTGCAAATGCTCAGAAATGGGTTGTCGCTTTTGAAATGTTCATTTTCGTTTTATGTGCTTTATACTTAACGCTTAACGGCCGCATAGATGGACAGCCGGTAACGATTATGTGCATCTTATAGGGACGGACAACGATGACGACGACCATATATTGTGAAGCATATTAAGATAGGCATAGCGAGCTGCATTATGCGAAATATGAGTGCATTATGGTGCTGCATTAAAGCAAATGAATTGTACGAAGTGCGCGACTCGTTGTGAGATTTATTTGTTTGTGCGTCAGTGTTTCGTTTGATTTGAAATCGAAACAATAAATCAATATATGAATGGTTGTTGATAATATAGTCTTCGATGGGTCTCTCGTAAAGATTCAATTCGGTCTTACAGATTTCTTATTGCATTTTTATGGCCATCCAACAAAATCTGAATGAATTAGATCGCTTTTTTTTTCGCTTTCGAAAAAAAATAGTTCGATTGCACTATTCAAGTGCAATGGCATATCTTAAAATCTGGACAACTAGAGCTTTGGAACATTATCGTCGAAGGTGGCAAAATGTAGGTCTTAGAGTTTTTGCACAAATGGCAGAAAATGGAGCGCAGAAATGCAGGTATTGCATCGTTTTTGTGCGAGTCACGGTAAGTTGTGGAGCCCCCCCCCCCCCTCCCCACCAACAACAGTCGGAATTTTGCAATACGCTGGAGCAAATCCTACCGAGTTCCGGAATGGTCGACAAGATGAATCGTATCTAATGCGAAGTAATTCTGCACTGTATATAACGGACCTAGAAGAAATCTTGCTGAATTTGTGAATTTAAATACTTCAAAATTGATGGGAACCTATTACATGAAAACTACACAAAAAAGTCATTGGTAGCAAATGGTGTTGATGATTTGTTTCTTGGAAGATATTACATTCATTTTCGATGTAAAAAGCTGATCCGGTTTAGCATTTCTTTAATGCCTAGACGCGTTTAGCAATATGCATGAAGGCAATGACATAATGTGTGGTAGTTGTTGATAGCATATTTCAAAAGAAGATTACCGAACATTTTATCACTAGTCAGCTAAAATTGGTTAATGCATGTTTCAAAAATTACCGCATTTATCCGGACGGAAAACTCTACACATCATTCGTTTTCATGACGTTGTTCGGCTAAGTCGATTGCAAAGCAATTCTGAACGCCTACAAGAAATGCTTACAAGAATGCTAAGAAAAATGGATTTTTTTAAAAATACGAGAATTTTCGAATGCTCACATGAAAATAATTGCTCTACTGAATGAGTTTTCTTTAAAATATTCTTCACTACAGTCACCGCCACATTACTGTGCAAGCATTATTGCGAGCGTTTCAATGCGTTGGTGAACTGTATTGTTTTTAGTTTGTCGAAAGAAAAACAAAAAATGTTTTGTATGTGAACGTCGGTTATGCGATTATAGAACGTCTGACATCCT
This sequence comes from Toxocara canis, assembly GCA_000803305.1. Taxonomy (NCBI): domain Eukaryota; kingdom Metazoa; phylum Nematoda; class Chromadorea; order Rhabditida; family Toxocaridae; genus Toxocara; species Toxocara canis. The sequence goes on along the minus strand of JPKZ01003059.1, from coordinate 98,374 downwards.
TTGCAATCCCCAGTTGAAAGGCAACCGAGCAAGTTCAAGCTTCGTTCAGCATATTTCTCTTTTCTTCTCCCTTAACTGTTTCACCCCTCTACGGAGTTCATGACTTATTCAGAATGCATATTATGCAAATAATGTCAACATGGCTGGAATTTATTAGTTTTGCATAATTTTTCCTTTGTGAAACAAACTGTGTTATGGCAGAGAGTTCAAAATCGTGTAATCGAGCACGAGACTATCTAATTCAGTGTTACGATAACAAAAATACACAATTCGACTATGGAATTGATCAACATGATGAGGACGGAACCGTTTAGAGCGTATGAGTTTCGCCGAACGATGTACACATTTTGCCGTCGTTGCAAAAATTGTGTGCCGTTAGCCGCCGACAATAAGTTCGCTATAAAGAGCGAAATAGCAGTTTAGTGGCCGATTGAGCACAACTCGGAGGCGCAATAAATGCCCAAAATCAGCCAATAGTTTCCACTCACATTTTATTGTTTCCATTCCTAACGACCGATTGATTAGCATGTTTGTCGATCATTTCGATTTACTTTGAATGGTGTTGAACGCTGCAGTCACAGTACTGCGTTTTGTTTTTCAAAATTTGAAACATCAAAAATTCAAAAAATTTTGTTTGCGATGACCAAATTACGCATTGCATATCCCTAATTTCTCTTTTGCTAAGGTGATTAGTTGGGTGGCCAATGAACTCAATCAACGCTCGATCGGCACTGTGCTAGAAACTAACCTGAATGTTTCATGTAATGGTACTCTCCAAAGTTTTTTGTATTTATTTTTAATTTTCATTGAATAAAAAACTACTTTACAAATTCAATCAAAAACATTTATGCGCATATTCATATGTGCTTCCTGAAACAACGAATTTATTGGTGCAGCGCTATTTTCAATTTATGCTACCTAAAAAAACGTATATGTTGTACTTCTCGGTATAGGTCTACCACTCCATTCGAACGACAAGGAACGTTGAATCAAACGATAAATAAGTGCACCCTTTTTTTTAAAAAAAATACGAAGGTATAGAGTTGTGAATAAAAGAAATGGAGCCGAAAAAGAATCCTCTCAGACGTTTTGCAAGCGATAAAACGTTTGCGATTCACCGCTACGGTCATTTGCTTTCTGAGCAAAATTTCTTATCTAATGAAACGGAAAATACTCCATTACAATTCCTCTCGACTATTACGTCGTTTCACATAGTCATTTCACAGGATTTTCTTTTCATTGAAAGAATGGATGTGTATATTATGATCGGTGTGCATATTGAATTCCTTACGTTCAATGAGACGTACAGAAATTTTCGCTCTTCATATTGTGTTGTATAGAGCGACATTCTGTTTGATTGTCAGTTTTTTTGTCTGCAGTATTTTCTTCGATTGCCATACTTGTCTGAAAAATTTTTTCTAACATTTTTTGCTGAAAGTCTCGTGGATAGTTTTTTCTGAAAAAAAAGAAGGAGAAATCTTATACCGTTGACTATAACCTAGTAAACTACACTTCTAGGTGTATATGAATGGAACATAAAGCTCCATCTTTTAGTTAATTCCCTCTTATGACAATTTTGTTTTCTGTGCTTGAATTTTATTTGCGCCCTTATCATTTTTTTTGAAAATAACGGATAACTCATTTCTCTCGAATGGCTTTTTGATTTCGAAAGAGTTTTTCTGAAAACTTGATAAAGTCTGAAAAATCTATCAATTCCCATAATTTATCCCGAATTGCATTTTTTTTGGCGAAATTTTCAATTATTTATCTCATCATAACGTTCAAGTATATCGTCTCGTATATAATCTTTTCATACATATATATATATTTTTTTGTTTTACTCACTAAGTGCATTACTTTGAAGTAATTGAGATGACAATTTCCACAACGAGAGACAATTTTATCGTTGTTCACAAATAAAATAAATCGGTTTTTTTTTCGGCCTCTTACAGTTCTATTCGAACGCTTCATAACGGTGATGCATTGCTCTCATTCAAGGTGCACACTATCGCGCATATGATCATCTATTCGTTTCCTCTATTCTCAGCTCTCGGCGAAAAGCTCCTATTGGAAATATCAACGCTTCGCAAATGATGTCGTTTTTTTTTTCACGAGCAAAGTATAAGTCTAATTTATTTTTTTGGGCAAATGGTCAAAAAATTTTTGAATATCCAAATGAGAACGTAAAGTTTTTTCCATCATTTAACCAAATAAAAGCTACGCGTTCTTTTGTGCAAAAGAATTCTTGCGCAATGTAAAGCAAACAAATGGAACGCATTTACATGAACGTGTATCTGTATGCGTGAATCGATAGATAGATACATTGCTGTACATAAAATTTTACCGGAAGAATAAAACTGAGAAGTTACATATATACAGTGAATGTTCAGCGATGCGCAATGGCCGTAAAGAAGAACGTAAAGCGAATTGATAGCCCCAATAAATGTGGTCCCCTCCATCCCCTCCCCTCCTCCCCTATGCAAAGGGTCAACGTCAGCAAGCAATTCGCTCGCAAACAATAAAGAACTAACACCACAAACCGGTGCTGGATGGAATGTGAAACTTTTTAACTCTTTAAGCTAATGTTGTGCGAAAGGGTAGCAGTTGTTCACCTTATTTTGATGCCTTTTTGATGATGAGCGCTTCGATGTGTATTTGTATATGTGTAAGGCGCATATCTATCCGCTAATTTCAAGTTAGCTTGCATTCGCATATTCATCCGTGGATACCTCTAGATATTTATGAAAAGTGAGACGTAAGGTTTCATCTTTTGGTTCTTTTTCCTTTCCACGACAATTTTTTTCAATGTTCCATTTTATTTTCGCTCTTATTGTTTTAGACGACTTGAAAAGAAATGTGCAGGCGTTGTTCACCTTGTTTTGACGTCATTTCTAATGATGTATGCTTAGATGTGCATGTGTGTGTAGGTGCATATGCATCCGCTAATTTCAACTTACCGAATACTTTTTTATATGAACTTATCAGATTTGTGTTAGGGGATTTTGTTAGTGACCATTTCCCACTATCCCCACCGATGGTAAACAGTTTAGAACGGATATCCAACAACCGATAGCAACGAAAACTCTGAATTGCAAATGTATTTGAATGTCAACGTTCGTTTTTGATATTTCAAAATTTTCTCCCAAATAAAATTTTCGAATTACAACATCATTTTTGCCAAAACCAAAGCAGGCGAACTGATGGGATGACCCGTGCCGTAGAGAGGCGCTTTAGTGTCATTAATGATCATAATCAATTTTATGTGCTCACAACATAAAATCGAATCGACGTTCTCCCAGTCGTTAACGCTGCTCACATGCTCCGAGTTATGTAGTAGGTAGATAAAACAATTCGTAGACGACGACATACCCACCCGGACACCATTCTTCACTTCATCGCTCATTGCGTCACCACTAGCTGCGCCTCGCCTCATATAACCTAGTCGACAATTCGTTTCGTAACATGAACCGACCGACTCGCGTTAGTCGGATGGTTGAGCTAAAAATATTTTTTGGTTGTTTTTAGCAAACTGTTTGCGTGTAAGAAATGACATAAACCGACCCGATTTCTTAGAAAGATTAACAGTTTTATGTTGCCCGGGATAAACTGATCTAAGAGAATCGGATTGAGCGATGAACTGTTGCAGTAACCCCAACTACGCAGTTTTGTGGCGTATTTTTGTTAATATATCTTTTGATATCGCCCTGAGTTGTTACATATGCTTAAGCTCCACCAGGTGATATCAGTTAATTTTTTACTCGAGTTCTGGTCCGGCGTGATTCCAACTTTTTGTGTCGTCCCTTTAATATGATGGAGATATTTATAAATTTAACTTTCAAGGCTTCAGGTTTCTCATACTTCACGTATTGTGGTGCCCCATAGGTACATTCTCTACGCTGTAGTTTCATCTTGGATCTTGTTTAGGTAAGAGTTTTGATGCCACGAAAACGTCTTTTTAGCCCTTCACCCTATCGAACGAAGAGATAGCTTTATTTACCAATTTAATGCACCAATTGAAGCGTTCGTGCATAGATATTTTAGGCTAGCTTACACCTTTTTCATATCATTTTCATGAACGATCCTTTCAACATATGAGGTTAGAGTCTTTGAGTGGCCATTGTGGCAGCTTTCCGAGCAGGAATGGCTACATTTGTGACGTTTGTTTTGCCTATACGACGAAGTTTTATGATTGTTTTGATCATCTCGTGATAACAAATGCCCGCCGGCCAATGGACAAAAAGCTGTCATCTCCTGCTTAGTGTCTTTGCTATGCCATAATTAGAGACAACGACGATGGTTCAGGAAATCGTGCACATTTCGTTGTGCTCATTCATTTTTATGCGTTCGCATTTTCGGCCATTTTATCGCTTTGCCAATCCGTTTCGTTCGGCTATAGCATTCGAACGTTAAATGTAGTCACTGTTTTCGGTCGTTTGTTGTGTGTATGTATGTGTGTGTCTGTGTGTGTGTGTTTGTATTGATCTCTTTGTATACGTTTATTTGTTTATATGTCTTACGCTAAAGAGAATTGGCATATTTAATTTAAAGTATAACGGCAACTTTAAACGCATCTAAGAGAGTTCAGAAGAGAACTGGCAAGAATAGTTGCTTCACATTTAGCCACTTCACGCCTAACACTTCTACAAACATTGCGCATAAATAGCCGTTAAAATCGTTAAGAGCAACAATAAAATATTTGGGTGCATACATGCAGAACATTTCGGATAAACATAAGTTCGGGCGTAATATAGTTGAGTTGAACTTAGGCAACGTTAAGGACAAAAAATCCTAGTGAATGAAGGAAGTTTGGCGTTGTGCCAGTCCTCCACGGCATTGCACGCAAATAAATCAACTCAGGTAACGGTTTCAATCTCTCGAAAGTATTCGAAAGTGACAATTATGAGAGCACAACGTTTGCTATGCGCTTCCTTTTCATGCAGGTCGTTTCAAACGAAAACAGTGCTTTCATTATCCGCTGTTGAAACTCAAACAGTTGCTCTCTCTCTATTTCTCACTCTCTCTCTCCCCCTCCCTCTGTGTGTTTATGTTGGCTTCACTTCATATGAACGATCTGTAAGATCATGAATACCTCTCTGTTATATTTGATAGTATTATGTTCGTTACGTTTGTTAGCTAATCTCGCATTTGCAAGAAATTTTGCACATCTTTCTACAAATATATCGACACTTCAACTAAATGCGCTTTATTCGTTTTTCATTTTCCATAGTTTTAAGTTTCGTATATTTCCTCTTCTCGTAACTTCACCATTTTGCTTCACTATAAGCTCTCTATTATATCTTTTTATTTCGATTTTCTTGCCGTTGAGTTTTGTGTTACCTCATCCCATATCAGCGATCGACTTCCCTGCAACGATTCATCCGTTTAAGCGTATGTTCGATTCGAGCATACATAACTGAATTTTTTCGTTTTTTTGTTTCGTTATTCACCAACTTTATTTATTCACTGAGGTTGATTCACCTTCTGAGATTTACATAAGTTGATTTACGTACGTTAATGAAACTCACTTTGTGTGATGATTAGAGTTTGAGTTTTTCGGCGATATTTTAAGGCATTATTCCCACATCCGCCTTATCGGCTCCAACAAATCTAGCGCGCGCGCGTTGCTTGGTTACCTTATATCAGCGGATGCGACACGCTCAATGCGTCTCAAATGAAGAACAGAAATTCTCGTTGTCGCATCCCATAAATGGTTCACTAACTCAACGCAGATTTCATGTCGATATTTTCTAAGTGATTCATCGATTTTGAAAAATGACTTTTCGATATTTTTCTCTCCATCCTTTTTCAGTAGTCCCCCAAAATTGTCATCGTTATTGGAGCCGAAATCAGTCTATGCTTAGCATGCATACAATATGTAGCCTCTTTTAATAGAGTTGAAAGGAGTTTGGCAATAGAATTTCATGCACGCTTCCATAATTTTCATGCACTCTTTCATATCTTTATGGCAAAAATATTTCTGAGTTCATCGTAAAGTTACTTCCATCTCTGCATCTCTCTTCTACAGTTTTGTCGGCATTGCCGGTAATTGGAAATTTTTCGGATAGGGGCTAGCAAGGTAAAAATCTTGCTGCGTATTATCAAGCGATCATTTTTTCATACAGTCTTTTGTTGCCGAAACTTCGCTGTTGTTCGCTTAGATGCTCATGTTTACAGTGGAGCTGATTTTTGCGTATTCCAATGTGATATGTTTGATGGTTAAGTAATTTGAAGACGTACCAGGTTACGTTATGTGTTTTGTGAAGAAAGACACGTGTTCATAGGTTGTTCATTGTTTGTTACGCAGAAACCGTTCATGAAATATTGTGTTTCTGGTTTGGCATTTGGCTTCTGTACGATAGTTAGCTTGATGTGACCGCTCAGAATGATGAACTTATATTGTTGTCGTTGTTGTTGCTGACTTTTTTTTTAAAACTCGCTGCAGTCCGCATCAAAAATACGATAAAACAATTCTTCCTCCTCAGCATACGGAGTCGCCCTTGTATGACTTGCTCAAAATAGAGATTTCATTGCTTTTCTGTGAGATCATGTCGGGAAATAACAAATAAAACTGATACGTATTTCCAATGGATCTCTTCCTTGCACCGCATATACAAACGTGTTCGTTTTTTGCTGTTAAGGTAAGCTGCGATATGGGAACATTGCACGCCTCATGATGTGGCTTATTTTTGCGATTTATTCTTATCTTGTGAAATTTAGTATTTGCTGTACACGTTGATGTGTTAAAAATAGAATGAAAAATTCCATGGATTGTTCAAATTCAGGCAGGGTTGGCAACAGTATCTCATCACAGCAAGGACGAGAAGCTAGCGCTCATCTCCATGAAAAGGGCAATCAGCTACTGCTCCATTTTTTGCGGGGTCGTGAGGCGACTTTTTCCTCGCCGTACCAACCTCAGCCAACCAGAGGCCTGCATCTTATTGTTGGCATGTATGGATAGCTGAAATTGGTGCATGTGGAGAGTCAGGAAAAAATCGTGTTGTCTTGAGAATTTAGTAGGTGTTGACCAATACAAAAACAATGTGTTTCCTCAGGAGCTTTTGCGAAGCATCGCCGTAACTAGTGTGCCAAATAACAAGTATATCCACTCAAATAACAAATTTCGTTGTTATGGTTCAAATATTGTGATAAACTTTGATAATGTGCTATTTGTAAGTGACGATGATTCACGTTATTTTTTCCGCTCTAAATTTCATCTATCACTTTTATTATGCGCACAAAGTGCGTCACGAATTGCTTCGTCAATTTTACAGCCCACCTGATGATCGCTTTTACTGATTTCACTTAACACATCCTTTCAACCGCACTATGCACTGTCGCTTAGCGCTTCTGTGGATGCCTTTTTTCCACATCTCATGATATTCGTTTCATGAATTCAGATGTGAAAATTCAGGTGATTTGCTCGAAAATTTTTTCGTCGTTTAAAACTGGAAAACATGAGGAAACGTTCAAGTGAAACCGGAAAACCAGGGGAAATTTCAAATCAAACAACTATCAGTAATGCGCTTACAGCTAGTGGTGAGTTCAGTTGGCATTGTCACTGTTTCGGCTGAAATTACGTGCATAACAGCCGCGATTACCATTTTCTAAAATAGCCTACAGCAATATGCTATGAGAAGCAGCGACTTTCGGGTGAATGGGGCGGGGATAGGTTGGGGATAAGAGAGGAAGAGTGGAGGTCGCCATCGGAATCGAGATGGTATTTTATCCAATTTTTTTTTTCAAAATTCATTTTAATTGCTTTTTTCAAAATTCATTTTAATTGATCGTTCTAGGAGTCACAGAATTTACTGAGGCACCCAAAATGAGTTGAGCGCTCTGCGAGAGACTTTTTGTCGGACTAAGCGTATTTACTGCAAAAGTTCTCGCGGCATAGGAAAACGCATCAGAGGGTCTGGTACGGTTGCGCTTCCCGATCGACAGCACTTGCAAACATACACAGATGATAGGCCATAAATGCAAATTCGCAAAAGTGCATAAAACCGGCAGACATTCGTTTGCAATTGGAATCGACAACGGTACGCTGTGGGGCACTAAGTAGTTAATTCGCATTAGCTATCTCTGTATGTGCTGGTCGTTAGCCGTTAGGGCCATTTTCTCAGATGCGCAATAGTGCTGCAATTCGTTGTAGCCATTTCGTCGTCTGCTAACCATTCGTTTCAACGCAAAACTTTTTTTGTAACCTTGAAAGCACTTTGTTAAAATATAATGTTTTAGAGCCTTAGTGGGGCATCCTTTCCAATGACAAGCCCGTTCAGAAATATGTACCAGAAAGCTATATCCATCTGGACGCGTTAGTAGCGGCTTGAACAAAGAGTAATGATCGCGAGGCGATCATTCAATTATGGATCGATGAGGTCGGCCGTTTTCGATCAAAGTACTGAAAAAAACTCTTACAGTTAGCTATTTACTGGGGTAGCAGTTGTTTGTTTGCTTAGACGTGCAGTCGACAGAAATAGTTACTGACATTTTACTCGTATGGAATCAGTGAGCACGAAATTTTAATTTGCAGCTCAATTTCGCGTGTAACGTATGATATCCATATATTTCGCGTTAATGATGCTCTTATATTTCCGCTCATCGCTCATATTTAATACATACTACTTAATCATAATTACTCATATTTACATTATTTAACTTCCTATATCATTCATCTTTATTCATAAATATGAATGTATGTTTCTTATAACATTATATTTAATTTCATAGTTAACACCTACTACTTCATATTAAAATTTGGATGCTTAATTAATTGACACTGTGAATGCGATCGTTTTTTCGTATTACTTTCGAAATCCTTTTCATCTCGCTTTCTAGCCAAAGCTATATGTTTAAACTCAGTTTCACTGTTTTTTTTGCTGGCATTTGTGATTACTTGAACTTTTTTTTTCACTCTAACGCCTTCATCTACTAAAGCATTTACATGGACGAGCTTAAATTCATTTGGCCGCATTAGAATTAGCTTAAGCGTCACGATATTTGTATGCATCGCATCGGCTTATTATATGCTGGTCTTTTGTTCCTGAAGTCAGTACTCAAAAATACATAGATTAATATAGTCATATTGTGTGTATGTATGTAGATTGTCGCTGTCGTTGCTAATTAACGCCTTATTTGTTAAAAAACACCTTACGAGTCTTTCTACGACTAAACAGCCACCCCTATATAACAGGCGAACAGTATGATTATCGCTCAGCCCTTATGCCATGTTGGTGCAGCACCTCAGGTAACCGTTTGTTATAGCGGCTGTCTTTTGCACGTTACTATTCACTGCGATTCACTACTCGTGAACTGCAATAGCTGAATTTTTCATCCCCCTGGAAATCTTAATTTATCGAAGCTTCTTCGGTCATGCCAAGCAAGTAATCAACAAGTCACACATGCTGCTGCGCAAAGACGCACCCGTTAACGTGCCGGTCGGCTGCCATATGGGGTGGCAGTTTTGACTGATTGTCTTCACGTATGTGCGCGAACTGGGCGGGGCGTTCTTTTACAGTCAGAAGGTTACCAAAGTCTACTACGGTAATGTTCATCCGGATGGCGCAAAAATCCGCGGCGCGAATGTCATAGCGATTAGTATTCGAGGCAAATCGAGAAAAAACTCCCGTTTGCTATAGTTAAATAGCTTTATTATTGGTAGCTTGTGCACGGCGCAACACGTCCATTTTAAATCCCAGTGAGCTTTAGTTGTTGTGAAACATCACAACATGAAATATCGAACGTATGCATTTATATCGGCCAACTTCTATAAGATTCATACATGGCAATAACCGTGCAAAAAATGTTCGCATACATTTTCAAATATATATTTTGTTACTTACTGTTGCCTCTATCTGTTACGCTAGTCTATTGTGATGTGATGCTTAGCTGAAATATGCTAAAGCTGATTGTAAAGGTGAGCATTTCATCGAAAACAGTTTAGTGTGCGTAAATGACATGATAGAGATTTCAACTGTCTTCTGTTACTTACGCGAGTGATTAGACTAGCGTCTTTATTTGATCTATGACTGGCATGAAGTTTATTCAGTAGATTCCGCCCGCATTAGTCGGTGATCTTGATGGTCGAGGCTACTGTAAATTGATGGATAATTTGTACTCTGAACAAAGTTACGTTATCCTTCAGCAAAAAAAATGTTTATCTTGCATTGCTTGAATTTTGCGCTTCATTTATTCTGTTTTCCTTTACCTGGCTTAGACTCACGTTTGATGATGTCTGCTTAGAGTAGGACGACGTGAGGAGAACGGGTGGGGAGGGGAGTGGGGGGAGGAAGGCGAGGACGGGGTCTTAACCGTAATTTTGAAAATTCATTTTTATATGATGAGACTTGTCTGAAAAAAATTATCTCTATTTTGGCAAGAAATTGTTTCACTTTTCTACATGCTATTGAACATGTGCATTCCGGTTGCTCACAGAGAACATTTCACTTTAGGCAATCGAATTTATTGCCCACAATTTGTAAAGCAGCAAAAATCGCCACTGCTTGTCATTCGATTTTGTCCTGGAAAGTCTTATATGGCGCGCTAAATACAGAATCGTTGAGCGCAAATGGCATTCACATTTGTAAATGACTGCCCCTATGATTGGAAGTGGTGGTTGGGGAAGTTGTGCGCTGCATCCCATTCTGACATATATTTCGTTTCGGCCAAAAATACCTATGGCAAAAAGACAAAAAACGTTGCGATCCTGAAAATTGTTTTTTTTTTGAAATACGTACTCGTAAATGCGAAAGGATAGGTTGCCTTACGCTCGTATTCTGAAATGGGAATTGCAAAATTTCCACCTGGAGAATTTGCTGTGAAATTATTAAACAGTGCCTTATCGGATTTTTAATGATTTTAATTTTTTACGACATGGTTGCTTCAGTTTAGGATGTTAGAGCAACGCAAAACTTCAAGTTCATTTTTGCTATTGTCTCAAGCACAAAGTGAGCTTCAAACATTAATAGAGCAATGAATGCGAGTACTACCACGATATTACGTTCTTTTACTCTTGAATGTATGATATGTTGTTGATGCTTTCTAAAGTCAAAGCATATTTTATTTCGTTACAGTTCTTTCAAAAATGCTTCTTGACAAACCGGTCCTATTTCTCTGTGAATAGAAATATAATACGTAAAAATTTTTTAAGAGAACGGAGTCATTTTTAAATAATGGGCATATGTTTTGATATGGGAATCTTTTGCACTATTTTTGCGACTTTTCGCTCGCAAATCGTCAACTGTAGCATGCAGGACCATCTGGTTGCGCCTTAAACTCTATTTGGAGGTGCCGAAATTTGAAAAAAAATCATGCAAACCTAGAATGAACACATTTGTGCACAACAAATGGGTTGTTATGTAGGTTGACCGGAGGCAAACTGTTTTAAAATGTCTGATCTAGCTCAGGTTCTACAGGAGCCACCGTTCGCTCGACTTCAGTGAAAGTAATCTCTCTTAGCTTTCCACTTCAACAAGAGGACGCTTCGGGAGTTCGATTACTTTGTTAAGTGGATGTGCTTCGCGTCAGAATATGGCTTCTGATAGCTTCACTTGAACTATTACTGTAACACTGTATTCGCCACTGTTTCTAATGAGAGAGATCCTACCGTATTTTCAGTTTTAATTTTGTTCTTCGTTATACGGTACTAAGGTGTATTCGAGGGAGATTAATCGAGTGAGGTTCGGTAATTTTTAGAGAGAGCGCTACACTCGTTTCTTGGGCAAACAATTCAGCGCGCATTCCAGTGTGATATGTCAAGTTGACATCTACTTGAGAGTTCCTCTCATAGCAGCAATCAACAACGCAATTGGTTAGCACAAACGGGGAGAGAGAGTCAGCAAGAGGGCTGCCAAACACTCTCAGTTTACTCAGATTCCTCACTTTTGCTTAGCAATGATGAATTCCAACATTGCCAAAACGTTCATCATATAGTGTAAGATAAAGGGATAGACCAAAATTTGTGATAATTTTTTTTCTGATATTTTCCAGTATTGTGTTACATCAAAGAGAGCGATATATGGAACCACAAATTCGACCCCTCTCTAGTTAGAATTTCCCCTTTTTTTAAGTTAAAATCAATTAGTTACTTATACATGGTCAACTTGAATAAGAATTTTATTTGCATTTTTATTTGAACTTAGCCGATTATAGAAAAACTAAGGAGAATACGGTGTTAGGCGAATACTGAGTGACGAATCGCGTCGACGTGCTTTACAAGTTTATTGATGTGAATTTCTAAAGTGGCCTAACTCTCTGAAGTCATGCATTTTTTGAGTGGTTTAAAGCGCTTAAAAATTAGCTTTACGTACAAGAGGAATGATGGAAATGAAATTCGTCCAAAATGATGTTGATAATTTTTCGGGAAAGAATTTTACAATGGGGGGAGTCTATTTGAAAGCGCATTTAGACGCCTAATCCGTACGAAAACACTCAATGCCATTTCATCGTTATCAGCACACCACCAACCATCGTTGATTAGTTTTGCGAACACCGAACGACAACAATCGTTTCTACAAATTGTCGCTTATTTAAGTAACGGACTTAGCGATTTTTTTCTCAAAAATATTTGAGAAAATTCATTTTTTTTTTGTTCTGAAATAATGTTCGGGAACTTCCAGTTGATAATTTTCAGCGCACTTCCTTCTTTTTCATAGCATAAGCCGAATTATACGATGCTGCATTTTATTCGTTGCCGTTGTACCAGTCCATCTTCTTTTAATGGTTACTTTAGTGGAACGTTAATGTATCTCAGTCGTTTTTGTTCTTATAGAAAATTCATAGAATGCGTTTATTACTACTCACCACTTAAGACCCTGATGATATATATATATATAT
>JPKZ01003059.1:64797-79552 GCA_000803305.1 Toxocara canis | reverse complement strand
CTTCCCGACCCCCTCTCCCCCCTCCCAGCGTCCATTCAACCTCCTGCGCATCTCACCTATCCTTTTCGACTTTAACTGCATTCGATTGCTTCGGTCACAAGTGATGAGTGGGGATTGACTCATAAATTGCCACTAATTGCGTGCAGCTCTGAATAAGCTGTGCTCATGTAATGGTGATCACTTCATATTTGCATTTATGCTGTCCCTTTTATATACCTACCGGAAATGTAAAGTCGGGAGAAATGTACTGCATAATTAAAAACCTCATTTTATTCCCAAGATGACACTCGTAGTTGCCGTTATCAGTTTCTTTAGCACCTTTTACTTTTACTGGTTAAACGTTCCTCATGTATGTTAAATGCAAGCTTATAAGTCGGATTGCTTTCAGCAAAGCTCACAATACGTAGAAAGCGTTCTTGAAAGAAGGTGGCACTGCTACGATAAAATTCAGGTGAATTTTGCATTTCTCACATCTTTTATTTTCTCCCGCATTTTTTTCCCACACTGCTCGCTTCTCATCGCTAAAGTCGTTAGGAACTGAAAATATTTCATTGCGAAATAAATGCACGCAGCACGGATTTAGAGTGCCATTCAACGAGCCGAATTGCAGCAATGAAATTTTGAGTACAGTAATATTATGTTCATTTGTATCATTGAATGTCTACTCGGCATTCGAGAACAACAATTGATTTCCATTTTATTTATTTAGTTATTTATGTTTTTATTTTACTTACTTGTTTATTTCGTCTACACAAGACGATATGCAACGCCTCTCTTTTATATTGTTTTCCAAATTGCGTGCGCTCAGTTTTGTAGGTTTTGACGCGTATTGTAGGCTGTTTTAGTAAGGTCGTGAATGGCTGCAGTTGTTACAGTGTTGAGGAACGAGCTCAAATTTTTATCACACAGCTTATGTTCCGCAAAATGAAACACTGGCAGACATTTCACAAAACGTAAAAGCAGAGGTTCGAGGTGCACTTGTGGGAATGTGCTGTAGTAAAAAATCAGTCGGTTGTACGTTTGATGTGTACAGCATATGGCTCGTATGTTAATTTGTGCTCCATATTCATCGTTTCGTTTATATTCGTAAACATTACTGTGAGTTCTGCTCAGCAATTTAATCACTTATTTAAACTAAACGCGGAAACACTTATATTAATTATGTGTGCAATGGATGGCAAAAAAGATTTTTGCTTAGTGAGGGAGGGGGGGGAGCTCCAAATGGTATCCATTCTATCAGCACAAACTCAACGAGTAATTTCAGATCAGTGATGACCCATCTGACTGTTATCTTCAGTGCAGCTCTGGTCGATTACCAAGGCGTCTGTTCAGTGAGGAAAATCTCTTCGAAGTTTTAACTAGTATGTTACTTCTATTACTTCTGTACGAATAGGAAACGTATTGTTTCCTATTTACACATAGATGTTACCAATTACAGCTGAATTACAGGTTATTTGATGAACATGCTAAATATACGTCAATCAACAGGTAACTTTCGAAAAGAAAGTAGTGATCGAATGATGGTAGGTTTCAGAAAGTTTTGGAAGTAAACTGGTGATATGATTATGTGATTATTCAGTGGTTGAAGTCTGCACACATGTATCACTCTAGTCGACGCTGTCTCAATAAGAGATTTCAAGAAATCGAAACAAATGAAGCTTGAATGGAAAATTTCTTAAGCAGTAAAATTCAACATACTATGAAATGCTAACGCTTCCATACCGTTGATTCATAAAATGCGATAAAATTGTGCGCACAAGTCGAAAGGTTTTGTGCCAAAAATGAGAGAAAGGATACCGAAAAGCTGGTACTTATCAGGCTTACTTTTTTCTGAAACTGATTCAGACTGGTTCCAAGACAGGGAGTAAGGGTGGGAGAGGGGGAAAGCATCACAAAGCAGATTTGTAAGTGCAGGATTGATAAAGAAAATGTCCAAGAAACGAATATCACAGCCTATTGTAAATTTTGCCAAAATAGTTTTAATTCCTAACTACTTCAACAGCGCCCTCCATTACGTCCATATTCTTCGTGAGCTTATTCGAACGCAAATAAAAATCAACGTGTTATATGCAACAATCATAGCTAATCTTAAAGTGCCTAAAGCACATTGATTGGCGGATAATTTTTAGGACAATGAAATTTATTTTAGAGTGTGATCATATCGATCATGTGGTCATCGTCGTAAAAGAAATGGGCGGCTTGCAGGGGCATTTTGATGAGGAGCGACAACGATTGCTGAGAGGTAGGTATTCGTGACTTTTATAAAATGTAATATTTTCGATTTAGACTTTTTATTTCAAATACATGTAGCATTTAATTCGCTACACACTTCAGTATCAGTGAGCAGAATTGTTCATTTCGAAATTTTCATTCATCAAAAGTAGAAACTTGTTCAAGATCACATCAAATACTATGATTGTGCATTGCTCGCACAAATGTTTCCTCAGCAATTTTTTGCATTTCACGGGTGCACGGAAAGATTTTCGTCAACATTCCAATTTTTTTTCATATTCTAACTTTTTCCGGTTTTTCGTATTCCAATTCAATTACAATTACAACAACTATTCCAATTTTTCTCCGACGAAATATTAGAAAAATCAATCCATCCTCCTATTTTTCTTTCATCCTCACCATTTTCAATGAACTAGAATTTTGCGTAGCGAATTTTTATGAGAGCTGAAACAAAGATGAGGATAGATTTGGCTTGCTGTTTCGCTTCGCTGGAATGGATACAACTTCTTCTTTACGAAAATTTTCACGCAAGAATGAGAAAATAGCGTTGCGAACGAAATTGATTTCTGCCCTCAGGCATGCATGAGTGGGCCATGTTTTTATGCCCATAGCTTGATCCTGTTGCAATGGCGACAAAATTTTTTTGCGAGAGTCGATGAAGGAGGTGAGTAATATCTGCAAAAAAAATTTTGGTTCGATTTCTTCGGATATTTACATAAAGCTGTTCGATTGTGTTAAGTTGTTTTCGCACGGAGAGCGCATTATCAACGATCAGATTAGAAATGATCATGGATAATGCTTATAGAGGAATTGTAGTGCTTATCCATATTATACAAGGAAAAACTTACGAGCGGAGATTTGATGATTTATAATAAGTGCTAGATGAATTTAAAGCTAAAAACTATAAAATATAACTCCAAAAACCAATTTTTGTCAACCAGTTTCCTTATACTTTGCAAACTTTAGAGACATCACCATATCATGAAGGTGGCTATTTGGGGAGTTTCTTTTCGAGAGTGCCACAGAATTTGATCTCACGATTGAAGTCTCTATCGTTACACGTCGACATTATGCGCGAATCGTTCGGTGAATTATGGTTCCCGTGCCCAATTCAGGATTTACGCTTTTGCATTAATAAACTAGTTGAAGCAACGTTTGAAACTTTTGTTCAGGTTTGGTTTTCATTCTTCTAGCGGAATTGTTTTATTCCTCTTTTCAATCCTGTAACTTAAATAACACATTTATAGTATCTGGTCTTTTTACAATAATATACAAACGGACTGCTTAGGGAGCACTGAGACTTCCTTCAAGCCAAAAATAACACAAATATAGGCTTTGAAAGTAGCAGAGATTTGGAGCAGCAACGAGAAAGCTGGAGTCTCCTGTAAAACGAATATGGTTCAGCGACATGTCAACGCTATTCAGAAAGTTCACTGCAGCTCAGGATCGTTTCGATTTTCACACCCTATCCTGGTGCGCTTTCATACCCAGCAGTAATCTTTTTGCTCCCCCAAGCGTCCACGTCCCTCTAGCACAACCGTTCTGCCCACGAGCGCAGAGGATACAAGATCATTCACTTTTAATGTACATGTAAAGGCGTTCATCCATCCTGTGTTATATGCTTACAAGAACTGGTAAATAAAAGGTCGAAAATGAATCACTTGTATCTGTAAACGTTTGGCTGCCTAGAAGGTTCGACCGTTTCCAGCACGATCGCTGTTCATCTCACGCTGTAGCCTTTCTTCGGCGAGGGGTCATGCTAAAAGCTGAAAGAAGAAGTAGGGAGGAGTGGAACGTTAATATTAGTTCATGCTGCAGTAGTAAATGTGAAGGAGCTTCTGGTACACGTATGCAGTATGGAATAGAAAATAAACATTTTACATTATTATTACGAGTCGTAGTAAGTTGCAAAATAGCAGGCTAGTATAAAATTGTTAGGTCGCTTGATTTCACAAGCGCTCATCTTATGAATTCCCCCCACGTTTTTGATCTTTCATTGTCACCATCATTCTAATGCACATTCGCTTGGAGCGTTTACGCTTTTGTGCTCCCATTGAGATAAAAGTTCCATATGAATTTAGGAGGAAAATATGAAAATGTATTTTCTGCAACTAATTATTTATCTGAATAAATATTCTCCCATTTTACGACTTTACTAAAAAGAACATTTGTCCATTTGTGCACTTTGAAAAATGAAAAACTTTTTCTTTTCAGATATCATTTTGCTCAGCTTCCATACATCCCAAGGATTATGATGTGCGCAACTTTTTGATGAGTGGAATGGAGACTGCACTAAAAGAGATGGCCGAGAAACAAGCGAAAACCGATTTTAGTATTGGTTTGTTTTACAAAAGCCATATCTACTCATCTTGTTCTTACAGTGATTTTCATTAATACTAAGTACGGTTATTTCAGCAGACTTTTTTTCTCGATATTTATAAAAGTTTTTTTAGAATGAGACTTGTACTTATATGAGAAATTTTGAAGTGACTATTAGTTTATAAAAGAACTTGGTATTCTTGAAACGACTGGTCGCATAAATGTCACCTCGTTAGTTATTAGCTACTTTTTTGCTATAAATTAAAAATGCTCGACTTCGTCTAACTTTTTTCACTCATATATTTCACTCAGAACTCATATGACCGCAATTTACCAACAGTGATTTTTGAGGGTATTGTGCAAAGTATAATAAATCTTTCAACAGCTTTATAAGTTTAAAACGAAGCTGCAAATATCGCAATGTATTCTGCATATTAGATGACCTCTCTAAGGGGTATCAAGTCAGAATGGCCGTATAGCCACTACTCACTGCAGATGCATGAGCAATCGTCATAGTGTGGTAGAGATTTTGCCTGCACTTCCGAGCATTGTGCCTTTGGCAGAGGGCGATGAGTAATTTCTCCATACCATCTATACAGTTTTAATCGATGTATTTTTTATATGGAGTGTTCGTAAAGTTTGGCGATGTCTTTTTCTGCATCTTAGACAAGTTCAACCTTTACTGGCTCGAGCTTTTAGTTATCCTTGTTCACTTAGTAAGGAGTAAAAATTTAAAGCTGTTATTCCTTCTATGCTTTGCGCAGTCATTTCTCCACTATCTATACAATATACGGTTTAGTGCTCCACCTGTACCGTTTCTGCAGCGGCAGATGATTGGGCCGTTTATCTGATTCAGCTAGCTGCACATGCACGAATTCTTTGCACGTTGAGGAGACGAGAAATGGGAATCGAATATTCTCTAAACCATTCCGATTTGTTTCATCACCATTTTTTTTTCAGATGCAGGCGAAGGTTACGTTGATATGACAGTCGAGAAAGGCAATGTGGAATACTCGTTTGCTTTCTTTTACTATAACCCTTTGATTTGTGAGCCGCCATCAGGTGATATCAACTCTGAGGCAATAGTCGAGTCGTTTGAGCAAGCGGAGATGCCGATGAGTGCTTTTGAATTCTTTAGTGTCGTTGTACCAACCGATGCCATAAATGCATCCTCTCCACTTCAGCATTTCTTTATTTTTTCGTAGAAATTTGATGTACACTGAACGGTTATCAACGACCGGCCGTTTTCGAAAAATAAAACACTTTTATACAGCACATGCATATCTGTAAGCAAAACAAGTTTAGCATAAGCCAGAAATTAATTAAAGGCCGTACGCTATCGTTTCACTGCATACGATAAGTGAATTGTACCTATTGAGAAGTATAACTTGTTGGCAGAAATTGCATAGTAAGGTTCCAAAACGGCTTTGTAGCTACTGTAGCTATTGATGTGGTGAGGTGCGTTACATTTCCCAACGATAATTGGGCTGTGACTTTTGTTCTTGGTCACCTTAGAATAGCTGGCATAAGAACATCGGAAAGCTTTGTAAGTCGTCAAGCTTAAAAGGAAAATCATCATACGAAGCCGACAGTAAGAGCGAAAAGAAAATGGTATGAGAGTGGTGTATGCCTTTGTTCGTAAAGAACTTCTTAAACATCTAGCAGCCTCATGTCGAGTTGTCAAACAAATCTAGTGGGGTTATAAATTACAGAGATCTTACTAATGGCGAGCTTAACAGCTATTTTAATAAACCACCAAGGGCTAGGCAGATTTAGTGCTTTCCTATGGTTCATTTAGGAATTTCTAAATTTTAACAGCTATGCGCGAGGGAACGGAGAGGGGAGCGTAGAGGTGCGCATTCGGTACCGCTATAAATATCAAAAGCGGATGTTAAGCAACAAAATTTTCGACTATTGTGGTGATGTAACATGCGAGGTTAGATCGTAGCGCTGGATGGTCTAGTAGAGGTGTTGATATCGTATTGAAATAACATTTCTATCCCCGGTGGTGACACGCACCATTTTTGATAAATATTCTCACATGCAAGCGGTCGTTGGTAATCGAATTGTTTTGTTGCACCGTTCGAAATAATGAATTTCTTTTTTTTGATTTAATAAATTTAATTATGATGACTACGAAAGTTGGTGATGCAAGTTTTCTGCAAATGTGACCGACTAACGCTTTCACCTTTACTCTCTTAGACATTTCGTCAACCAAACATACAAAAAAGAAAACATTCTGTCAAAATGTTTATTGAAGAAGTTAGGGCGGATATATTTCATTGAGTGGTTTATCGTAAATTTCTGTTGAACTAATACGATACTGCACTACGCATTGTTTGACGATGATTTTGATTAGCTGTAATGGCTGTGAAGAGAACATGAATGTGCCTAAGCAGAAATTAAATCCGTGAAAAGCTATGGTATCAACTAAGAGGTTTTTAAAGCATTCCCTTCAAGAACGGCGAGGGAATCCTATTTCCTCTAGGCTTACTTACAGAATCACTCAATAAATCACATATTCTCTAAACATGAAACACTTAAATAAAAATATTATTCCATACCAACTTTCCGCATCGTCATCTACCTGCCTGTGCCCCAACTTTCGTGTGAATTCAGTTAGTGAGCTTAGCTTGTTGTTTATCATCTTGCGTGTGGTAGGGGTTCTTTCTTTTTTTTTTCAGGAATTTCTTGAAGTTCACTTTCATCCAAATGTATACACTTCATTTGCTAATAGACCGTTTTTATCCCATTCGATTTGAGCATTGATTGTTCGTAATTTTCTTCTTCTTTTTGTATTGTTTTATTGTTGAATGAGAATATCTTGAATGACTTTTTTTTTCCGAAATCGTCATTATATTCTACGGGAAGCACTGATCAAACGTAGTGATTGTGTGGTACCATTCTTTCGATTTAGAGCCATTGCTTCAATATTCAACTATTGGAATTCAAAGAAATGTTGCGATGTCTATCCGCATTTATGTTACTGAAGGATGGAAGAATAAACTTTACAGTAAATGATGCCCAGTTTTGCGGTTTAGAAAAAGTTTCACATAGAATGAGTTTTTAATGTTTGAAAATATTGAATTGTAAAGCATTCGTGCGAATCGAAATATTTGTTGAGACCTTTCAAATGATTTCTGAGAATTTCGCTTCGTTTTACGTCAGTTTATTTAGCATCGGTCTTTGTGATGTTTTACAAATTTGTGTGTTAAGTCGAATAAATGTGCGCCTATCAAAATTTTTTTTTCAAAAATTCTGGTATTGCACAATAAATTTGAAAAACGTGAAAAATCTTTGGCCATTATGGGTCAAAAATTTAAGAAACGCGCTGTTAGTAGGTAGCATTTATAAAATTGATAGACATAAGCACAACTGAAAAACTCATGAGATATAGGCCCGATACTTCTTTCATCAATCAACTGTTATGGATTCATATTCAAAGCAGTTATGGTATCTTATTGACCGATTGTATATTTGCTATACAAAGAGGCCGGTCAGATAAGTAGAGCACGCCAGAAATATACAAGAATGTGCAGAAATCGCAAAATACGCTAATTTGTTAGCCAGTTGGAAGAAAGCTTCACGCAGAAACAACGGACTTATCGGTACGATTTGTGATGTTTTACAAATTTGTGTGTTAAGTCGAATAAATGTGCGCCTATCAAAATTTTTTTTTCAAAAATTCTGGTATTGCACAATAAATTTGAAAAACGTGAAAAATCTTTGGCCATTATGGGTCAAAAATTTAAGAAACGCGCTGTTAGTAGGTAGCATTTATAAAATTGATAGACATAAGCACAACTGAAAAACTCATGAGATATAGGCCCGATACTTCTTTCATCAATCAACTGTTATGGATTCATATTCAAAGCAGTTATGGTATCTTATTGACCGATTGTATATTTGCTATACAAAGAGGCCGGTCAGATAAGTAGAGCACGCCAGAAATATACAAGAATGTGCAGAAATCGCAAAATACGCTAATTTGTTAGCCAGTTGGAAGAAAGCTTCACGCAGAAACAACGGACTTATCGGTACGAAACGCTCATGCAGTGTGGTACGTGAATGATTGTCGCTTCGACATAAGTTCGCCTACTCACACACATTTCTAAATTTTGATCACAAATTTCATCGTGCGTTCAGCGTCAAAATTTTCAATTTTAGCATTTAAGCAATGACAGAAACGTGTTTGAATGGTGTCAACCAAAGACCTTGTGCTTGTATTAAATAATAACTTTTAACTTTGAATCCATGAAACAAAATAGATAAACGGTACTAAATTGGCTGCCGTTAGGAAATTATAAAAAATCAAAACTACAGAAGATTTGGAAGAAAGCGATTATCAGAGACGGATCGGCTTCCGAAACGAACTTTCATCCTAGTCGCAACGCACATTACACTTCAACGCATCGATCATGCATGACGGATTTGCATGATGGATATTCTTTCATCGAATGCCCATAAAGTGAACATTCAATCACAATTGTAGCCCACACGGCAGCGATGTAAATAACGGCTGCAATTGACGAAAAAAATTGTAATACAGAAAATTTTCCGTTGAGCACAGAGAGATTAGGTGCGGGGAAAGCAAGGGAGGACCATACTTGCATTTGAACTTTTGGATGAATTTGCGCTTGGTTTCAAATCAAAATAACTGACGTGGAATTTGGATGCTAAAATTTGTTGCTGTGCATAATCGCGTGACATCATCTAACCAGATAGTAAGCTGAAACTTCATGCGTTGCCATATTTGCGTTGTTAGGTTGATTACTTGTTTCGTTCATTGTCAGCTGTCATTCTAGTTTTGCATCAGCGTTCAGTGGGCAGAAAGCTTGGTGCTCTTTGTAAGTTTTTGACTGATCTTCCTAGCCGTGAGCGAATTTTTCAGCGGTACTGGAATGTCAAAGACTATCGCTGACAGTGGTTCGCATTTCTAAGCTCACAATATCACTTGTCATTTGGACGTCTTCAATATGAGGAGAGGGAGGGGGTGGAGAGTGGGGGAAGAAGGGGAGAGGAGTGAAGGAAGAGGGGAAGGCAATAGCATGGAGTTTTCCTTCTCCAACTTTCGAACTACGAGTTGTCGGCTTCTTTCTACATGAAGCTATTACAGTGTCACAGATTTCTCTATCACCACCTGGTAATATGGAATTATCGCCGGATAAAAATGTTCGGAAATTCACTACAGTTAACAACGGCTTTGCTAGGGACTCCCGATGCCAAATGCAATCTAAAAATTCGTCCTTCATCTACTGTATTTACTGTATTTCAGGTCTGTAGAGCATTAGCGCTAAAGGTGGTTAGCGCATGAACCGCAGAGCACAGATACCATTTTGATGGCTTTTAGTTGAAGATTTCAAAGCTTTGATCTTTCTTTTCAAAAAATGAGTGCTATTTGATTATTTTTTGACCCAAATATATGAGCGCTTTGATCGGTTAAATTAAATTTCATCACGGCTTGTTCAAGTCGCCTAAAAAAAATTGCATATGAAAATATTGCATGACAAAACAAATTAACAACTTTCTCTAATAGTTTATCGAAGGAATGTGACTGAATTTTTGGGTTGATAACACCTATAAAGCTAAGATCGTGATTCACTGCTGTTATGCACGCCTAATTTGAGTCATTCTACTTAAATCGTAAAGCGGCGGATTCAAGAACGTCGATTCATGACTCCATAAGGAACTTTGATTAATTGCTGAAATAGTTGGCTGAATTACTCAGTATGCTATCCTTATCGGCTGCGGATAACATGGTTCTCAGTTTAAACGTTATTTATTAATTGAAAAAAGTATGTTAAATATGGAATAGATTGTTTGATGAATACCCCATAGCACACGATGATTAAGTCTATACTATTTCATTCGTCGATTTCATCGATCAGCTGAGCTGGTGAATGTCAACTAAAGGAAAGAAATTTGATGGTTGATCGATTTTTTGGCATATGTATGCTTTTGTGACATATGATGATGTAAGTAGGTTGAAATGTCGATATCTGAAAACATAATTTTAACAAATAACAATGTTACACGAATAACAAGACTTTAAGTATATTTTATGAATGTGTGTTACATGTGGTGGGAAGTAGCTCAGTGGGAGAGCTCCCGCTTCGTATGCGGGAAGACCCGGCTTCGATTCCCGGCTGCTTCCCACCATACCACTGACAGCTCAGCTAGCTGGTGGTATTTAACAACAAGCTAAAACAGCCAAAGGAATGGCTGTGCTCGGCGTGCGTTTGCATCTCAGTAACATCGAGACATCGCACTAAAGGCTCGAGCGATCTTGTTGATCTTGGTGGTGTGACATGTGGCAATGGAACGTATAGTGGAGCAGCCGGGAGCCGAACCCACTTTCGCTAATGGGGCGAGTCTTCTAATCTCTGAACTGCTAACCTACTTACATCAACACTAGTGAGGGCCACTCATAATATAAGGCTCGTAGTATAAAAATTCTGAGCGTGTTTTAATTGTGTGCTTGTTTCTATGCTATAATTATATGAAATGCAGAAATTAACTTCTGGCTGGTTGATGCCCGATTGGCCGTGATGAAGGCATCACTTTTGAGTAAGCAGTATGGTGATATAGTTAAAAGGATAATGTTGCTGGTATGTTAATTGGCATATTGAAGAAGAAGAAGAATAGTCCTTATTCACATGAATGAAGAAAACTGCACGCGGCAGTAACATATATAACAAAACGGTACCGACATAAATGCGGTTATACAAGCACATGTGCAGATGAATTGCACATACGTACATGAAAGAATCCCTCCGCATGTTATGAGCGGGGAATGGCAAGAAAATGAGCCGCACATGTGTACATACAAAAGCAAAATCATTCAGCATGATCAAATGTTGATATATGAGTGTGAGATATGGCTCAAAAAAACAAATGAGCAATTGTTCTGAGATCAAATCAGTCGAGGCGGTTTATGAACACAGAGAGATTCCGCGCTTCAGCAGTTCTACTGGGAAGTTTATTCCGAACACGAACAACTCTGAACTGGAAGGAATGGAAGACACTGTTTACAGAACAGGTTTTACGTGCTAATTGGTAACAGTAGAGTCGACGTCCTCGCTGATTAAGAGGCGTAAATAAACTGTTTAGGGGTATATCAGTGAAACTTCTGACAATTTTCAAACATAGTGCTAGGTCAAAGTTAAGTCGGCGATACTCCAGAGGTTCGAGATCAAATATCTTCAGCAAGGCATATAATCAGGCGTATATGGCCCAATGAACAATTTACGAAATGACATACGAGTGTAAATATACTCGTACGAAATGCCATAGGAGTATATTCTTGCACTTTTTCAACAATTTTTATGTCATTAATCAAGTATGGTGACGATGCTTGCGTACAGTATTCTATAAGGGACGGCAGTACATAATATATGCTTTACGGTAATGCTCAGTGCATCTGTGTTGCAATGCATGTAGGATAAGTTAACCACTTTCTACTTCAGTGCAGTGCAGGTTCTAGTTTAAATTAGGACAAATCTTGACTCCGAGATCGCGGATCGCATCATCCGTAGATGGTAGAACTTTGTTATCCAAAAGTAGAAAGCACTCGTGATGGAAATTAACGTGGAGAACTCTTTAGGGGTATATCAGTGAAACTTCTGACAATTTTCAAACATAGTGCTAGGTCAAAGTTAAGTCGGCGATACTCCAGAGGTTCGAGATCAAATATCTTCAGCAAGGCATATAATCAGGCGTATATGGCCCAATGAACAATTTACGAAATGACATACGAGTGTAAATATACTCGTACGAAATGCCATAGGAGTATATTCTTGCACTTTTTCAACAATTTTTATGTCATTAATCAAGTATGGTGACGATGCCTGCGTACAGTATTCTATAAGGGACGGCAGTACATAATATATGCTTTACGGTAATGCTCAGTGCATCTGTGTTGCAATGCATGTAGGATAAGTTAACCACTTTCTACTTCAGTGCAGTGCAGGTTCTAGTTTAAATTAGGACAAATCTTGACTCCGAGATCGCGGATCGCATCATCCGTAGATGGTAGAACTTTGTTATCCAAAAGTAGAAAGCACTCGTGATGGAAATTAACGTGGAGAACTCGGCATTTCTTGTACGAAATGTCAAGCTGCCAAGATTTAGACCAAGCGCCGAAGGCAGATCGTTTTGCAAAGTGTGAAAATCAATAGCGGGGTTTTGTAAAGGATGATATATTTTTAGATCATCTGCAAACAACTTGCAAACGCTAGACAAATTATCGGACACGTCGTTTACGTATAATAAGAAACTAAGCACATTTCCCTGAGGAACACGATGACTTGATGGCGATAGTCGAAGAGGGAATCCCCAGCCTTTACGGTGAAGCAGAGATTTATCAGAAACCTTCTTAGCCTCTTTAACAGCGAGCCACAAATACCTTAAGCCTCAAGCTTGTGCAGAAGCTTACCGTGGCAGGCGACGTCGGAAGTATTACCATAGTCAATATATACTACATCGGTTTGAATTTTCTCATTAAGTGCACTAATCCAGTCACACATGGAGGTTATTATTTGGGGAATAGTTAATCGACGTGGTAAAAAGCTATACTGGCCTGGGTTAATTAGATTGTTTTTCAGGAGGTGTTAAAGCAGACTATCCTTCACAATAATCTCCATTACCTTGCACACTGAGGACGTCAGACTAATCGGGCGGTAATTCTCAACGCAGGTAGGTGGGGCCTGCTTTAGCAAAGGGGTGATTAAAGCGGCCTTCCAAGAGGAGGGAAGTGAGCAACAGGAAATACTTCTTTCATTAATTGGGCTCAATGGGTCAGCTATAATGTCAGCAGTACGTTTTATGAACTAAGAAGGTATGAGTAAGGGAGATTTTGTTGCTCAACTCATCTATGGCCTTTCTCACAGATTCTACACTCACATTCACTACTGACAGTCTTTGTTTTGTCCTAAATAGGAATTCTGGCAAAAAGTTGTCGTCTTTCTTAAGACTTGACAGAAAAAGTTGCAAACATATCACACTTGACACATTCCTGTACGACAGGGTACGAATTCTGATCTTTTTTGAACGCTTATATGCGTTTAATTTTCTGCTCACTTACCTATAAAACAACTTAGGATCCCCGGAACATATCAAACGCTTTTCTTGATTCTTTGCAAACTGCTGATAAGCCTGATGGAAATCTCTAGCATACTTTGAAAATGCCGCTTTCCCACCTGGCTTATGGCGATCGAGCAATAAAAAAATGTTTTTTGGCTGCAATTCGCTGTAAGTAATTGGGCAAGGATGTGGTTCTTTTCACCGTTGCTAATGGGATGCAAACATTAACAATAACATCTAACAACTCGATGAAACCTGGATGCATTGCCTCGATATTCAAACATTCAGAGAAACATATATTCCAATCGATACCTGAGAGCATAGCATTAGCCTTAATCCAGTCACCGCTTCTAAAATCTCGGTAACTGTGAGGCGAGGAAAATAGCGGTTAAACCATTTCTTCAAAATGTACGCTTGCATGGTAGCTTGTGTAGCTTATGTACGCTTGCTAGGTTTTCTCCTATGAACGCTTTGTTTACAAACGTCAAGTCAGTTGTGAAGACAAGGTCAAGCATATTTTCTTGATGAGTTGCGCCGCTAACCAATTGCCGTACACTGCACTGGCGAATGAATGCCTCAAGCGAACCCGAAAGGTGTATAACGCCGTTCTGAGTCAAACATGTATTAAAATCTCCAACAATAATACTTGGTGTATTCGTTCCACACAACTGACCTAGGAACTCGAGAAATTCTTCCGTTTCGCTGGATGTACAGTACGATGAATGACAATTAGATGGAACATTCTCTCGCATGCAAAGTCAACATAAAGCGCCTCGCACTCATAGGAAAAGGGCATGTTTTCAGAAGATGCGATACGAAGATGCACAAGAATAGCTATCCCACCACCACGCTCCTTTCTTGTTAGAACGCGATCACATCTGAAAACGTTGAAAGGTGGCGAATGATTCATTAATCCAAGTTCCCGAAATAAGTATTACATTGGGAGCTGCGCTATTAGCCAGTAATTTTAACTCCGAAAGCTTGTTAACAATGCTTTGAGCGTTGAAGTAAACGCATTTTAATCCGGAACCATTGATACCATCGAGAACGGTAGCTCCCACAGAGGTAGGACAGGAGGCAAGGGTGAATTATTTAAAACCCTGCCTCCTGTACTCGCCCACCC
>JPKZ01003059.1:0-64709 GCA_000803305.1 Toxocara canis | reverse complement strand
GGGGGGGATAGCTGAGACGCGCCTAAGAACCTGGTTATTCCTCATTATATACAGTCCACTAGGATCTTCTTTAGGCTTCCTAAAAAGTTCTTTACGAATCGCAGCGGTGTAAGATGGGAATGTAGGCTGAGGAAAACTGGCGCGAACGTTTCAGCATGTAACATTGGCGAAATTCCACAGCATTATGACTATTCCTAAAAACAACCTTGACTGGACGATGTTTGGCTGTGAATACTAGCATTCTGTATACCTCGACCGGGACGCCGTCGACGTTCAGTTCGTCCAATATTTCTGCCACCGATTCCATATCACGCTCATGTCTTAGATGATGAGGGTCGCACGATTCTGCAACACAGATGAATACAGTAAACGCCGTCGTTGTTGCTCCTCTGCATCAAAAATGAAGACGGAACTGTTTTCGGACTGCTGAGTCGATCTGGCTTTATGTTGAAGGGTTGCCACCGTGTCTTTAAGGAATTGTAAAGCGCTGGAGGTGTCGCTTTCCATTGTCTCTAGGCGCTTAGAGTTGGAGTTGAGGATGGAATGCAGAGAGTGGGCCAGCTTTCTGACCATGTCAGGCACAAGGCTGCCCACAACATCACGAATCGTTGCAACTAGTAGCTTGCGCATTTCTTTGGCCACGGTTGCCATCATTTGCTCTATGGTCTTCTGCATTCGTTCAGCAATTGGCACCATGATTTCTTCAATAGCTGATCTCATATCAAAAGCTGCCTTACTGGTTCTTGCAATCTTTTAGTTGGATGTTGTAGCTGACGGAGAAGAGGAATGAATACAGATAAGGTAAATATAGCCAGTCGACGGAAAAGTCGAAAGAGTTACGCAGGAGTGCTGACGAACATTCAGAAAACAACGATACCTTGCAGGTATACCCTTGTAGGCAATAAGGATAGACGACTGCAGAGCCGATCATCCAAAAAACCTCCCTCGACGCGTACACCAGAAGTGGAATATTATAGCACAGACATGAGCAATATGTTGAAAAATAAATGAGCATGACTGCTGCAGGAATCTGGAGCTGGAGAGGAGAGGGCGATGGGAAAGGGGGGAGTGTTGATGACATTGCACTCTTGTAATTTCGCCCATCAGGTTAGTCGGCTTCATGGATCGCTAAAATTTATACTAGCCCAACCGTTCCCCAAATCTGCTGCCGATATTCGATTGTTGCCACTTTTTTCATGTGTGCTGTAATCCGGTCGTTTGCGAATTCCTCTTTATTGTGCGAAAATTTCATCTTTTCTTAGTGTGGTTATCTGCTGTGATGGCGAACGGCAGCATTGAGAAATAGCTTTAAGCATTTACGAAAACTTGCCAACCAAATGGTAATTTCTCGTAAAATTGATCTATCGACTGATGAATCTTAGTATAGCAAGATGAAAATGGCAATGAACCGGCAAAAAAAACTGGTATAAGAAGGCGATAACGGTATGAACTACACCTGCCAACTTTTGTTATTAATCCCGGTCTCTGTGGTTCCCAAGTAGCAAGGAACGTTCACGCAGGCCGGCATACATATGCGCCTATACATATCCTGGATGTAAATGGCATCCACTAAGGCCAAGACCATGTACCTGATTTTCTGGCTAACTTTTAAAATAACCTTTTTATTGTCTCTCGTTACCCTATATATACTCGTATAAGGCGGATTGTTGTTGAGGCCATATTGTTGAGACCATATGAAGATGCAATGGAGCGAAATCGTATCATAAGTTTATGCTGATGCTTCAGCTCTTTAGGCCATAATCATGGCACAACAAGCTAATGGTTAGAGTTTTCAGCAGATAGACTACGCACAACGCCAACGATTCGATAAATGGAAAAGGACGATACGACAGAGATTACTTTTTAGTTCCTACGATCTTTTGAGAGGTTAAAGCGTTGCGAATGCATATGATATGATAAGGTTTATTTTCTGTATATATTTATACGATACATAGTGCGATTTCCATAGCTTATGCTTATTTTCTTTTTTTCCACTTCAAATCAATTATGCATGTCTAAAAGAAATTCTAATTCGAACGCAAAGCATTATAACAACGCATTTTGTTATAATTATCTTATTGATCATCACGAAACTTCTAGTTCCATGATCATTAAGAAAATTGCAGCAAAAGGCCGATTAAAAATCCTTTAAAAAGTTTGACAAAGCAAAATTCAAATCAATTATTTTATTGAATTTCAGTTAACTTTTAACCACTCAGCTTATTCGTACAGGAAAAAATACGACCTGAAAAAAGTCAAAATTTTGTTTAAAAAAAGGGATCATCAGGAAAGGTGTCGAAGTGGTACTGTGTACGACGAAAAGCTAGGTCTTACGAAAATCGTCCCAGTAGTTTAAGCAGCCAATTATTTCTTGGCTTGAAAAAAAAAGAAATCTTCTCCAAGAGCGTTTTTGGGTTTTGGGGGCTCTTAACGTTCTCACTTTCTGTTGTTTATCCATTTCAGCAATGAATCTATCAATGAACGCAAAAAAGTCCAAGTGCTGAAACTGAGAAGTGTAAAGTTTTATCTCTTAAATATTTCTGCGATACAGTCAGACTAAGAAAATCAAGAAAATGACTGAACAGCGCAATAAAAGCATTTGTAAGTTCTCAATAATCGCGGAAAATTTTTCTAAAATCTCAATAGTTTTTTTGAGAGATTTTTCTTTTTTGTTTTCTAGTTTTGTATGAAATCAGTGCTATGAGATCTTGTTGTTTTTCTGATTTCCCTTTTTTCGATTTCCTTTTTTCTCTGAATTTTCTTCTCGAGTGTTTGAAAACAGTGCTATTTCTGAAATATAATGAATCGTCTTGGCGATTCATTACAACTATCACTCGAAAATACCATACATCAGTGGTATATACTCAAAAGACCAGGTATTTGACAGAGTTCTCAGGCAGATAGTTGGAAAGTGAAAAGTGGTTCAGAATAGGCAACAATAACGTGTTTAATTATCTTCGTCATTTACGGATATCGGTTAATACTGCATGAAGGGACAGAAGAAATATTATCGTTCAAGAAAATAATTGATTATTGTGAGATGAACGAAGGAGCAAAGTTAAATTAGCAAATAAAAGCGATGAACGAGTCATTCTTGGCGATTGAGACTAACTCCTCGAATGGCGATCTGATATGCACCAGCAGTAAAAGTAAACTCAAATATCTACTAAGAATTGAAAAGAATGATATGAACGCAACACATACTGCTAGCATTCCCGGGGAAATCAAAACGACGTTCTCGAAACGATCGTGTGAAGGAGATGTTCAAAACATTTAGTCCCTGAACCTCTTTGTTTAGGACTATGTGCAATAAGTGAGGACGGGAAGGTATGGAGATAGATGAGGCACAACAGGCAAGACCCGACGGTGGGGGAGAGTTGGGAGCCGCGAGAGGTGTTCGTCGCTTGGAACGGCAATTTCTCGATCTGTGATAAACACGTAAATGCTTTTTTTAAAAAAAAACACTACAAGCACAACGCGAATGTGCATCACGTTCAACTATGCGGGACTCGAACGCGACTTGACTGCGCTAATAAAAATTCATGATCTGATGATCGTCGAACGAGATCATATGAAGATCACTTTTGAGTGGAGCACAAATCATGCGTATTTTATAGAAACATTATACGGATATTATTTGAATAGTTCATTCGAAAAGTGAGAGTGCAAAAGTGTGTGCTGAGCAATCTTTTTTTGTTTATGTTTTTCATTCATTTCTCATTCATCAAAAAGGATTCGCGCACCACGAATTAAAGAACAATCATTGTAACCGATAGAAAAGAGTGAAGAAAGAAAGCAAACCATTTGTTGGTGAACTAATATTTACGACTCGGACGGAAAGTGCGCTCAACATTCATCGGCATCACATGAAGTATTTTTGGGGTCATTTCGCGACAACGACCAAATTATTCTCATCGTACCTTTCCCCATTGTTTCATTTTCTACGAAATGACCACTTGAACGAATTCACGTTTCGGCAGATTAGTTCATCGCTTGTTACGTGGTCGACACATAGTTCCACTTCTTCAATTGCGTAGGCAGCTGCCAATTCAAGCCTCATAGGAAACAAAAAAAGGTATGAGTTGATTTACATACATGAACAACGTTTTCCTCCAAATTTGCTACAAATCTTCACTACTTTTTTTCCGTTTCCCAGTTTGTTTTTTTTTTCAGAGCATTTAGGCGATGTTAAGCAGTAATCGATTGTCGATGCTCAATAAGCAGTCGATTATTTTTTTAAAAGATTTTTTGTTATGATCTGCGGCAAATTATTCGTTCGGCTGTTGCTCTAAAAACTGCTCCGTCCCGAAAAGAGTATTGTGAAGCTTAATAAAAAAATTCTATTTTATTTTTTGCGTTTACCTTTGTTTCCCTTAGTTCTATTTGCTGCTCTCAATGCCCTGCGAACTGAAACGGAGACATTAGCCCATATTTTCTAGACCACCCTTTCACCTTCATGACTTTTTGCTACACTGCATCCATTCTTTATAACTGAACTCGTCAATCAGTAAGTAATGAATAGTTCGAGTTCATAAGTGCGTACACAAATTTTATTCGCTTTGTGCAGCTTTCGTTACAAAATGAAACTCACGTTTGGAGGGACGTCTCCCTCTCTTCATATTCGTCAACGTATTTGTTCGTGGAATAAGGAAAACACCGTTGCTGCATCATTTTCCTGTGCTTTCACCCAGTTTTGAAGAGCGCGTTATAGTCGCATTGTGCCTTTAGCATACTCATGTATGCATGTTTGTGTGTGTGTGTGTGTCTGTTTGTGCGGTGTTTTCATATTGCGAAGACTGAAAATATTTGGCTTACGAAGTTTAGTTGGTGTAATCTACTCCCTAGGTCAGCAACTTTCTATCTCTCTAATTCGAGTCATTTCATCGATCCAGAGAAGCTAAACTCCCTTAAAGGAGCTAGTAAAATTGCTTACGCTTTCAGCCACTTGCATTACATATTTCATAAGTCGGGCAGCAGAAAGGGAAAAAATATTTGCATGCAATGTTCCAGGTCGAAGAGTTTCGCCGCCAGTTCGACCGCATATATGATCGGACGAATTTGCAAAAAAAAAAGGGAGGAAACACTTTTTATGAAAGGATAGTGTCAGGAAAAAAAAAAACTGAATTTTCGAGTTGTAACCGGCTGGCTTGATGAGTGAGTGAATCGTCAAAGACCATGTCGTGTGAGCATGCGGCAAGCATTCGTAGTACTTATCCTGTTTTGCGATTTCTCTTAAGTAAAAAAATAGTCTAAATGCTCAACTTGTTAAAGAACACAAAATCTTGTCGCTGAAAGCAACTGGATATTTTTGATACAACGATAAATGAACAAAATAGAAACGATGCAAATGCGAACGATAAACGAAATGCAACTCGAGAAGAAATGTCCACAAAAAATCTGACCGGAATTCAGCCATTTACTCAGCGAGTAGGATGTAGCATATGCGTATGAGTTACTATCATAGCAACCTCAAATGCAAATTTTAAGCAATGGCGTTTTGAAAATCTGTTTTATTTCTCAACTTATTACCGTGTGCATGTTAGTGCAGTAACGTAAATTCAACCGAATCGTCATTAATTAGATTAGCACTTTGTTTATCGTTTTAATCGGTACAATAACTAGGATGTATAAATATACGTTCTATCATTTTCCTGTTAGCAAACCCAATGCCCAGGGGGCAGTGCTTGTCGCGCTCAGCTGTGCAACCAGCGGGTGACGATCGACAAAGCCGAGGCGAAAGATGAGAGATCAGCGAAGACTAAAAGCGATAAGTCTGTAAATTGAGATACCACGAATTCGATTTCGTGCATTTCAGTTTTATGTAAGGGATCAACTCGTAAAAAGTTAATTTATTTCGTGTGTCCATTTTATGAAATGAGAATGCGTACCGTCTTGCTCCGTTATTCTCAGTATTGTTCGAACAAAACAAGCTGAGGCACCTTTGGATTTTCTCACTTACTAAATGAAGAACGCATTGATGTACGCCAAAACTTGTGTGTTCTTGCGTTAAAAAATTGGTAGCATAGCTGGTTGGGAAGAAGATTTTTACTTTTTCAATCAGGTTTGTGCTTTTTTTCAAGACGAGAAAGCATAACTAACTTTTGTCGAATATTCTGTATTTTTCAGCGGAATTTCAAGCCTTTTCGTCACGCTTTTCTGTAGCCTCATCAGTCCCATATCTCCTTCTTGCTACTAAGCCTTAGCCTATCATCAATTATGGGCGAGTCTTAGATGTGAATCCTGAATGCACTAGTGCGTCGCAAAGATGGTGAACGCTTCGATGGTGTTATCACAGAAATGAAAAGGACAACAGCAAAAGAGAATTTCTCTCGTTGCTTGAAATGATCATTTTTCATTGTTGGTTTTTTGCAGCAATGCACACAGCCCAATATGGACTGATATGCTCTTAATTTATGTTCTCCGCCTTGCAATGCTCGCATCGCCTTAGGGATGTTTCATTCACTTGAAGGTGAAAGCGGAACGTTGAGAAAAAATATTAAGTTCACATTTTTGACCCAATAACCATTCGTTGCTGTTTTCTTGTTTCGTCGGAACGCTTTCGATTTCGACAATATTTCATTATGCCGAATGAGCACGTTAAGAGTCTGCACAACATGTGCTCCTCGTGTTTGAGGATCCTCTGCATGGAAAAGATCACCATTGCAAACAAGTGAAAATCGCATAAAAGACGTATGGAAACCATCGCTGAACTAATTGATTTTTATGATTAAAGCCTGAAGTGAATGCTCAGACATTGAATTTTAATGGTTTTTACTCTATTAGACAGTCTTTCATTTTGTATACACTAAAGATATTTACGCCTCGCGCAGACAGTAGCAAGAAAAAAAATTGGTAAAGAAACAGTTTCTTAAAGAAGATGAGTTGTTGCAAACAAGGAATCGTTCACAAGTCAATCACAATGCCTTATTAGTATAATATATTTTAAATCGATCGTTAAAGTTTCATTTCCACCAGTAACATGCAGTGAAGATCGCTCCTCAATGGAAAGTCCTCATGAATACCGATCTCACTCC
Organism: Toxocara canis; assembly: GCA_000803305.1. Classification (NCBI taxonomy): domain Eukaryota; kingdom Metazoa; phylum Nematoda; class Chromadorea; order Rhabditida; family Toxocaridae; genus Toxocara; species Toxocara canis. The sequence goes on along the minus strand of JPKZ01003059.1, from coordinate 57,675 downwards.
CCTCGTTCGACCTTTTTTTCATGAGTCAATTGTCAGCATGCTTCAGCTGTGCTACTAATCTAAAAACGCTTGTCAGGGCTCAGTTCTTGAACTTCGTTGTTTTACAGCAGGAAACTCATGCGGCCAAAACACTTGAATGATCATTTTCAATTCAGCATGCAAGCCAATAGCGATAGTTTACTGATGATGTCAAGAACAACGTAGACTTAAACTTGTTTAAACGGCTTATGGCAACTATTTTGTCATCATTCCATCAAGAAAGGTTCCTTAATGACAACATTAATGACAACATGCGGCCGAGGTGTCGAATAAAATTTAGCACGTTAATTATATTGGCCGTCAGTATCGTCGAGAAAATGCACTGTGTGTGGAAGCTGAACCGTGTTTAAGGAGAATCCTTCCTAAAGAACTATAAAACATTTTTCCAAATTCGTCCGAAATCCGTCTGACATGATGACGAAGGAGCTTTTTGTCGGAAAATTTGGCATTTTTTGTCGCATCTTACCTTATCGGCTTGACAACGAGAAAGCATGAATCTGATAGGTAGCTCACCCACAGCTGTACTACCAATCCACAAAACACTTGTCAGCGCTCACTTCTCGAACCTTTGCATGTTCATCACATTAACTTGTGTAAATGAGCGCTCTTATTACTATTGTTTTAAGTATTATTATTATTTATTACTATTATTATCATTGCTATTATTTATTATTTTTGTTATTATTATTACTATTGCATAATATATAACAATCCCGCAATACGCAAAATAAAAGGATTCAAATTGACAAGAGCATACCGCAATGCACTAGAGCAATACAACATCTAGAACACTCCTTGTAATGCTCCTTCTGTTTACGACTTGGAAAAATAATGCTGATGATTCCCTGCTGTCACCAACCAAGCATTAGCTTTGCGCGAAGCGCTTGATATGAATATCATGTTGCTTTTCTTGCGAGTCTTTTTTTTCTTCCAAATGCATTTCACATATATCATGCAAAAAGATCTTTCTTAATTGTGCACTTGCGACGGTGGGGATTATGTGCATTTTTTTTTCTCAAAAAGTCGTCGTTCAGAATGTACCAGATCGGTTGTCAACTCGGAAATGTTGTGTCTTCAAGATCATTTCCTAATTAACATTAATTTTCGGAAGTTTTTAGATACACCAAGAAACCTTTTGCAGCATAGGTAAGTGGGCGCATTTTCATATTATATTTTGCGATTCAGTAGATGAATTTCTGTTGCACAAAATGAAACATTCTTCACAGGCAGACGAAATACCTTTGATAAACTGCACAAACAACGCGGAATTCTGCCCTCGGTTTCCATGTGGAACAGTTTATATCTTTTCGCCTGCTCATTTTTGCCGGAGAATTGTATCAGAGAAATACGAGTTTCAGAATGAGATGGACGCAGTGGATAATTTTGATTGCCATTTTGCCATCCACCTCAGCTTTGTTCTGGGACCTTTTTGGTGGTTGCAGTTGCCCATCTACACCAATATGCCCGCCTCAGCCAGTATGCATGCCAGTTGCAGGTATTTTACATTCGAAGTTTATTTCAGCAAAAAACTTTCAAAGCAGCATTGCCCGTACGCTGTTACTAGTTTCATAGACATTAAGTGGATTTGGTAGAACCAAGTTATTATGACCGAAGTTCAAATAATTTGCCCATCCACTTGGAAATATACTGCAAGGCGATGTTTAGGTATTTAACACTCGGGTTTTTACAAGTGCAATTCACTAGTATAGTTGCGGTTATACCGGCTGAAATCGGAGTTCGTTATACAAGCAAAATGTTGTCGTTCGTTGAACAAGGCTGTTTCATATTCACAGTTGCGCTTTACAATTGACAGTTCAAATAATTAGACCGGAATGTCGTAGCGCTTTTTTTTGTAGATACGATTATCTAAATGTGCCACTTTATAACGCATACTAAGCCGATTGATTATGGGAGTATCTGTCTTCTTCATTCATATATAATCGGGGAATGTTTTCTGATAAATACGAGTTGCAAAAAAGAAATTGTGCTCTTTGCTTTCGTACTTTTTTTCTTCTCAGTGGAAGATCCAAATAATTTTTGTTTTGCAGTTTTCTGCTGTTTTTTAGTTCTGATGTGCCCACCTACCGTACCCTGTGCTGGCGGCGGAAATGGATTTGTTAATTCAATTGGAGCTGGAATGCCATACGCTGGTGTCGGCTCTGGCGGAGCGTATGCTTCAGCTTCAAGTTTTGGCGCCGCATCACCATCCTTTGCTGGAAATGTTGGATTGCGAACGAACAACATCGCACAGTTGCCACAACCTCAATACTTATCATCATTGCAAGCGGTTGGTCAATACAGTGGTAATAAGATACTCATGAAAATGGCTTAGCTGATCATGACGCGTTAAAGCAAATTTGTGAGTCATCGTAAATTACCTCTTGGGGACGTTGAATAAATTAAAGCCTTTATTAGTCAATAACTGGGCGAATGATAAGAAGAGACTGCGGTGTGCTTTGGAACCCTGAATGCCAGCTCGGAGTCGAAAATTTACAGATTTTTCTTTGTCGGGAGGTGTATTTTCACGAGGAAGGGTACCTTCTTCTGTAAAAAAATCCGGTCCGTTATTTTTGGAAATTGGGCGTGAAAACAAGTTTTATTCAATCACAGTATTCCTTTCATAATTCAAGCGAGGGGCAGAAGGCGTGAGAAGGGTTTAGCTCATTGCAGTAATGAGGTGTCAAATTATCTCCGAGGAAGTCTTCGGCCAAGGCATATCGATGAGATCTGGAAAAGGTCGCTGATAACATATAGGAAAAAAAATGCACGATTGCAGCACGTTGTGCAACTATATTCTGCCTCATTGAAAGAGTTTAACACTTATAAAATGCAAGTATTATTGCGTTCCATTTCGAAATATTCTAAGACCGCATCTCGAAAATCTTTCGAATGCAGGTATATTCCAGAGGTGGACTGTAATGAAGTCGTCCTGATACTGCGAAGCGATCGCCATTTTTCCAGGGCATTCACACCAGCTACCTTCTATTCCACATCGGGGTCATACATTGCGGAGCGTTCGAAAAACATTTCCGCATTGTCCAAGAATGCATGACAGTGAAGGCGTGAATACACATTCAATGGCAATGGGGAATTAACTGAAAACTTGCGCGACCGATACCATAGGTGGATCCATTATGGTGTTCAGCAGTGAACAATGCTCGAAAAACGTCGTCCTTATGTAACGTGATTGAAAGGCTATCTAGCGCCCTAATTATTCGTAATTCCTGCATTGGTGTCATATTTGGCCAGAATATGTAAGCGGAAATTTGCTTTGGGACTACTGTCAACCAGTTCCGGGAATTATATGGCAAGCCTCCAAAAGTAGGCCCATCTATCAAAAGTAATTTGAAACTTACCATTCTGCTAGGACAGCGTTAACCTCTAGCTTCGTTTGTGCATAGAATTCATCGAAAATTATATCCCTTATTATGCAGTGGTTAATTGTAGCGTACTCGATAGGTTTTGCTCTTTTCAACTATTTACTGAATCCTCTTGTCGTTGGTCCAGCCATGAACTCAACATTTTTGATGATTCGTTTGCGTTGATATGTTTTGTAGACAAATGTTTTGCAAATTAAAGGAAAATTGAAGGCAAATGTTTTGCAATGCAATTAGGATTTGCAATCGTACATAAAAGCGCTTCTCTAAATGCTTACGAAGACTTATGGTGCTGACATGAGCAGTTAATTAGCGTTAGCAGCAAATTTGAAGTTTATTGTAATTCGCTGTCCTCTTCACTAAATTTCTTAATGGTGAAATACGATTAATGAATAGTGAAAGAACCTTACCTTCGGCAAAAAATTACGCTTATATCGATAACCAGCGCTAGAGGAAATCAGCTCAATTTTATGTCGCTGTATATGGAGAAGCGCTGCAGTTGAGATTTGCATGCTGAAGTGAAAAATGGTTCTTAACTGTGATATTTGTGAATATTTCTGAGTTCTTTTTTCTTCTTGTTTTTTTTTTAAACAAAAGCACATTTGATGTAGTCATTCGCATATGGGTATGCTTAAGAACTGTAATGTGTGAAGTGACTCGTTTGCTGACAAAGCCAGGCTAACAGAAGAGTTGGCAAAACGGCATACAATGCAAGAGTTTCCAGAAAAATATTCACATGTGTAGACTATGCAACTCAAAGGACAACCATAAAACAAAACTAATACGTGCTTTAAGTTATGCGCTATCCCCCTCCCCTTCAATGGCAATGGGGAATTAACTGAAAACTTGCGCGACCGATACCATAGGTGGATCCATTATGGTGTTCAGCAGTGAACAATGCTCGAAAAACGTCGTCCTTATGTAACGTGATTGAAAGGCTATCTAGCGCCCTAATTATTCGTAATTCCTGCATTGGTGTCATATTTGGCCAGAATATGTAAGCGGAAATTTGCTTTGGGACTACTGTCAACCAGTTCCGGGAATTATATGGCAAGCCTCCAAAAGTAGGCCCATCTATCAAAAGTAATTTGAAACTTACCATTCTGCTAGGACAGCGTTAACCTCTAGCTTCGTTTGTGCATAGAATTCATCGAAAATTATATCCCTTATTATGCAGTGGTTAATTGTAGCGTACTCGATAGGTTTTGCTCTTTTCAACTATTTACTGAATCCTCTTGTCGTTGGTCCAGCCATGAACTCAACATTTTTGATGATTCGTTTGCGTTGATATGTTTTGTAGACAAATGTTTTGCAAATTAAAGGAAAATTGAAGGCAAATGTTTTGCAATGCAATTAGGATTTGCAATCGTACATAAAAGCGCTTCTCTAAATGCTTACGAAGACTTATGGTGCTGACATGAGCAGTTAATTAGCGTTAGCAGCAAATTTGAAGTTTATTGTAATTCGCTGTCCTCTTCACTAAATTTCTTAATGGTGAAATACGATTAATGAATAGTGAAAGAACCTTACCTTCGGCAAAAAATTACGCTTATATCGATAACCAGCGCTAGAGGAAATCAGCTCAATTTTATGTCGCTGTATATGGAGAAGCGCTGCAGTTGAGATTTGCATGCTGAAGTGAAAAATGGTTCTTAACTGTGATATTTGTGAATATTTCTGAGTTCTTTTTTCTTGTTTTTTTTTTTTAAACAAAAGCACATTTGATGTAGTCATTCGCATATGGGTATGCGTAAGAACTGTAATGTGTGAAGTGACTCGTTTGCTGACAAAGCCAGGCTAACAGAAGAGTTGGCAAAACGGCATACAATGCAAGAGTTTCCAGAAAAATATTCACATGTGTAGACTACGCAACTCAAAGGACAACCATAAAACAAAACTAATACGTGCTTTAAGTTATGCGCTATCCCCCTCCCCACCCCATCACTTCTCCCCCACTCCATTACCCCCTCCCCCCATTTGTTGGCGGTCTCTGACAGGGAATTTGTCCTCCCAATGCGCTAAAGTGTACAACCTTTTGAGCTTTGTGAATGCTATGCTAAGTTATTTTCCCTTTTGATAATTTCAGACACCTTATGCTCAACAGTTCTACGGCTCACAACCATCCATCAGCTCTCCTCCTTCATTATATAACCCCCAGCCATCTTACAACAATCCCCAATCATCCGTCAACAATCTTCAGCCATCCTACAACAGTCTTCAAACGTCCCATAGCAATATTATGCAACCATACAACGAGAATCCTTCTCATTCATTGCCCATCGCACACCCTCCTGCAGTAGTCCACCAAATAGCTCCTGCACCACCTCCAGCTCCTCCCCTAGAACCATCAATTCCAGTGGCATCACCCTATGAACAACAGCAGGAAGTCGCGCCAGCTGCTGCAGGTGGATCTTACGATTCAGGCGGCTCATCGATAAGTGACTTTGTTGCACCGGTATGTTTCGCTGGTGATCATTGTCTCTAATGGCATCATGAACAATGGCAGATCTAAAAGACATGGCGCAGGCCGCGTGTTTGCTTGTATGGCGCCCGCCTTACGCGAATATCGATCGTTGTATGCACTTCACGTCACTCTTACTATATGTATAATTATGAGGCATGATGCCTCATGCGTTATTAGCTGCTACAACCTTATCGTTTTCCACTTGCAACTGCGGGACACAACGCATCATATGTGATCCGTGTGAAACATCCGATTTGCACGCTCCGAAATGGTCGAACTGAAATTGTTCTAAAGATGAACAAAGTAATGGACGCCAGAGAACCCATCGCTTTAGTAGCATTTCTATGGAGTGAAGCTCCCCCCAGCTGAGATCAAATGAGAGGCGCTTACGAAGACCATCAGCGATAATTTTTTTTTAGCCGGTCTTATTTTCCTCCCTGCGGTCTTTTCCTAGGTTGATGCCTCTATAAATAAAAGAAATCGTCGTGATATAGTTTCGTAGTAAAAGATGAGATATGCACTGAGGAAACAATGGCATAAGGACCAGAAATTGAACTTTTCATAGTAAAGGCTTATAACTTATTGTACAAAAATTGGAATTTTCGACGCCACTTATATTTCGGCATTTTTGAAGGATAAGCCTTCTTGCCATGCTTAACCATCACGTAAGTTCTGAGTGTTACTGCGAACTAAAGTTTATTTCACTCTTGCACCATTTCAAGCAGTCTAAAAACGATGTTTTTCGTACTTTTTGTATTTACCTCCAATGCACATTGCATTGCAGTGCGTTGTGTTGCACTCACTGCATACCGTTGCGTTTTCCTTGGATTTGATGTGATTGCTCTGCAACATTTTTTCACTCAATTTAGTCGTTCACGAAACGCATGTACACTTCAGAGCCACGTTCTAGAAGGATCGCTGGAGAGTCAATCGACCGCTTTTGTTGGTGATACCGACACGGATGACATTGTTCACGAAACGGAAATCGAGGCGTGTGTGCATGCAAAGATTTTTCACATTCTGCATTATTTTTTTAAAAACTAATCTTTTATAGAGCTCACTATGAAATGCATTTGAACTGCACTGTTGCAACTATATGAGCAAGTAAGGAGTAGGGAGTATTTTTCGCCTCCCCACTCCACCCCGAAAAATTTGTCTTTCGGTATCTACGGCACGATTCTCGAAAATAATGGGCCACGAGGTAAACAAGCGCACTCATATTATTTACATCTTTTATGCGAATAGCAGTGCGTTGTGAAAGATGGCACCTTTGCCACAACAAGGGAGCAAAATTGTGCAAGAATGAAGAAAAAAGCTCATGGCAAATTCGCCCTGAGCGAAAATTGGCGGCTGCTATTCTGTTTTTTCGGCTCCATGAGAGGCTAGCGAAAGTGATCATTGGAGATGCATATAACAGTCGAAGAAAGCGAGAACGTATTTAGAGTGAGATAGTTCAAGACACATTTCGTGAGCTTTTTTTTTTGAAATAAAAGTTCGAGGCGAAGGTTGGAGGAAACGTTCTAAGTGTCATGTTCAAGTATCCTTTATGCTTTTATATCGTCTGTACTTTCCAAGTATCTTTTATACATTTTGATGTTAGCTGAACCTTACCTCAACCTTACCTTAGTACCTCCAGTGCTTCGCCTTGCTTAAGAGATATAGGCCATATAGTAGATCACTTGGCAACCTATAAAACAGAACGAAATTGAGCGCATCCAGAACAGTTATATTTCTGTGACTTATAGGGTACATGGCAGAAAATAAGACACGTTTTTGAAAAACCTTGACGAGCTGATCACTTGACCATTTACCACTTCACAGATCACGTCACCTGCAATTCTGTGATGCTGTCAATTGGAGAGAAATATTCGCGAGCATACAAATGTCGTTCATTTATGTTTTCGCACATTTATTGGTACTCTTTTAGAACGGGGCCCCACGTCGGCGCCGATTAGTCAGGGATATGGCTGTCGCAATTACGTAAAATGAATCCGCAAGAAAGCTCGCGCTCCGAGCAAATCGGCCACTGGTTGTGCTGCGGGCCCACGTTCTATAAGTGTGACCATTTATTAAACCGACATTTTCACATGGATGGCTGCGAAGCATATATCGTGTCAGGCTGTTGTACAGCTTTCAACCCATCGAATTTTTGGCTGAGCTGCTAGTATTTCACTGCTGTATAGAATGTATTATTGAAAAGTCATCTGTAAAATCCGAGTTTATCCATAATCATTTGACTTTTGACCTACTGATTTTGACTTTTGAAGGCGGGATAATTTTGAACTTGGACGCATCAAAGGAATGTCAAGTAAGTCAGGAATGCCTATGAGCAAGAAGTGGTCGAGTTATAGCTTTGTATGAATATTCTTATAAGATCTTCCTTACGTGTTGAGTAATCGTATGTGACTGATCACCTACAATTATTGTAGGTGATTAATCACTTACTCAACCAAGTAAAAGACGGAAGAAAAGTGCGGACAGAGAACGACATTAGTCTATATGCTTGATAGCGTTTGAATGAAAAATAGCACAAAATTTTTAGCAAATCTACATCCATCCTTCTCAGTCACGTAAAGAGGGCCTTTCGGGAAAAGGCGTTGGCAGTAATGAAACTGGAAAGGATATTCAGCCTAGCATCGCATCCGGTGAGCTAATACAAGAAGTGGAAACGACAAGCGCACAAGAGACCACAGTCAGTACGGAAACATCGGAAACAACTGAGGTGAGCATTTCAAAAAAGAAAAAAGTAGGCATTCCTCGAAACGTTAACTTTCAAGGACATTTCCAAAATTTCTTTGGGACATTTACTTCTCTGAGTAATATCCTTGCCTTGCAGATATTTTTACCTGCCTCGTGTCAAGTACGACTAACATACCTTGACGATTTGAGCCTGACTTAGCCTTGACAGTTTATGATGGCAAATAGAGAAGCGAGCTTCGGACCCGACGTTCTTCCGCTTTCTGTTATCCCGTCCAGGTCATGCAGTCACGGAGGTTATGATCACTAGTCGTCTGGTAGACAAATAGCACTGAGCTGTTCTATATTGATAATTGTTAGGGGTGGTGGGGGGAGAGGGGGGAGTGAAGGGGGAAGGGTTGATGAAGAAGACCATACTTTAGGAACCACGTCTAACATCAGCCTGACATCAACTCGCTTCTTTTTGCTTAGGATGCTTCTTGAGGAATATGAGAATTATTCACATGGCGCCATCCTCCTTCTAGTGCTGCTGTGCTAGCGATTTTAGTTCTTCCGAGGTTTCATCTTCACGATTAGCAATAGATTTCCTGTATGGTTTTCACATGCAACGGTTTTTCGAAAGCTGAACTGAATATTAACTGTGCAATAGCACGTCTCACTTCACTGATAGACGATTATTTAGCTATGAGTGAAATTTTCACTTATCGAGGCCACTGTATGTTTAATCCGCTGGACTATTGCGAAATTGCCTTAAAGCATGCGTTAAAGCAAAGCCGATGCTCAATAAATCAGCTTCGTTTTAGACAACGAGAACGATAAAAGACGAAGATATTCAAGATGCTCTCAACGCGATTGACAATGCGAACAGCAATCTTAATGCGACACTTTTCGCCGAAATCAAAGATCCAATACCACTTAGCGAATTGGATATCACAAACGATACGGTTTGCAACAGTGAACCTCTACGAGCCCTCATCGTTGAGGTAAACTCATCTTGCCAAATTCAATTCGAATTGCTCATTGATCTTTTCTTGTAGTTAAGATAAGCTCTTGCACCTCTATGTTGCCCACTACATATAGGACAAGCACAATCTGTGTATTTTTCGAGTGGGAGAGAAAACCAATATACACTGTACACTTAACGATTTGAATAGGAGTTATAGGAAAAGCAAGTAAAACATGGGACGGATATTTTAATCGAGCTGATATCGTTTAACAGCTCAAAATTCACTCCACCAGCTAATATGGGAAAAACCAGAGATGATTTGTACATAACCAAATCGCTTAGTAGTCGCCATCAATTTTGTCATCGAATCTTATTGCTATTTTATTCATTGAAAAATTCTCGGTTTGTGCAGCGAAAAAGTCACGTTATCTTTCACCCACCTGGAGAATATTTAAAAAGGCACTATTACACCTTCTCGAACATGAAGTCCTCCCTAAGTTATGAATTCTGAAACTGACTAGTTCTTATGAAATTTGCATTTTTCTTTCATCTGTATAGCTCCTGCGCTTCCGTTATATTTCGAAAGCTTAAATTTCTCATATAATTCTTTCATGGGATATTGCTTACGTTGTGTGATCGTTGACAAATATTCGTTATTCAATGACGAAACTAACCGCATGTGACCTTCCGCTACCAAAAATATTGTCATCATAAGGATGGTTTGCTGGTTGAAAACCATATTTTCGGTGTTACACAGTTGCACGAGATGCAAAAAGTTGAGCAAGGTTGTATCTACTGTCACCGCACAATCGGTGTCCGACAATAAAATTTTTTTTTTCATTTATGCCGTATATGCTCGAGTTCGATTGTCGTTCTCTCCATTATGGCCGTTCCCACAAACCGTGCAGGTGGCACGTTCTAAACATGTCTCCTTCCCTCCCCCTTCACCGTTTTTCTTTGCCTGAATTCAGCCTTCTCTCCAATTTGGCTCCCGTTTGAAAACAAGTTTCTTAGGAAAACAAAATCGTTCCATGCAAAATCGTTTTAAATTCGGTTACACCACCAATTTAGCCCCTCCTCGTTGTAAATCCCTGTTACGAACGAGTCCATCCGATATGATTCCGTGCCTTCCTCTAGAAACACTTATGCTGTCTCCTTCATCCCCTCCTCCTCCTCCTCCTCCCAAGCCTCCTCCCTTTTCCCCTTCCCTCCTTCCCCCTTCCGGCCCTCCCCCCTCACCCCGTCCTCGTCCTCTCCGCTCCTCCTCCGCCTTCTCCCTTCCGTCCTCATGGGAGCCAACATGCCATAGTCGTCAGGCTTCCATCTTGGGGGCTTCTTCCACGTCGTAAAGTATCCCTGTTTGTCCAGGCTAAACCAATTTTTTGAAGAACATCAGCGAAGATTTGAACTTATCGAAACGACGTATTCAATTGGCTGCTGAAGCGCTATTTGGCGGTCAGTTCGACGTGATCTGCGCAACTAACGACTTCTCGTACGTTACAAACACGGAACTCTATTGTCAGGAGACAAAAGGCGACGTTAGCTGTTATGCATATAGGCAGTTGTGATTTGTTCGATTTCGAACAGTAATCGATCCCCACTGCTGTCAAATGATACATCACTTAACAGCTATACATCACTAAACAACATCACTTAACAGCAAAAAGTTGGGCAAGGTTGTATCTACTGTCACTCCTAAAAACGTCAATGAAAACAACATTTAAAAGTACTATGTGGAAAAGCAAAGAAAAAAACTTTTCTACGGTTCATTAGCAGCGCGAATGAGAATTTCTTCGAATAGGCTATAGCACAGAGAACGACATGAATAGCTTTGTAAGAGTTTTGTAGTCCACCACATTTACGATTTAAGCGTTTTTCACAGGCGAATAAACGTGATGGAAGAATGAGTGTAGTTGTGGCAAAATATTTTGCCGTTGTTCCTGTAAAAAAAAGAAAGCAATCAGCATAAGCTGACAATCGGAACTGCAAGCATATGTATTGACCGTTTTCCTCTTTAGCTGTGAATATTTTTTAATGGCAATATGCTTTGAATACTAGCAGAAATTTGCCCGAGATGGTCTGGAACTCAAAAATCCTTAACTGCGTCCATGCCTTTTGCTCATCTCATCTTGCAATGACCATTTCACATAATTTGTTGGCAACTCTTCCAGATCGCATCCCAATTCACGTTGTAATGAATTTAGTCTCCCTCTGTGACTGTCTTTGTCGCCAATTGACAAATTTTATCGAGTGTCAACTACAGCGGCCATTTAGACGATTTCAAAAAGCAAAACTGCGGTCATTTCGGTCGATTGCTCCTACCTTAAACGTGCCAGCTTTTAACATTATTTTTGCTTTCAATATGGTGCTTGAAGTGTCAAGTTTTGGCTCGCAATTAACTCCAAAGCTGCGGACAAAAACTGGCGGTGATTTTGCGGACCACTATCGGTAACGAGTATGAATGCTCGTTGAATGGCTTACAGGATGTTCACGTTGGCAATGCAACGATAAGGCAAGACGACCTCATGAGGTGCTCAGAAATTATGAAAATTCCCATTTTAGCTAGACTTCCACTAACGATCCATTTTCGTGCTAAATGACTGTTCGCAAACGCAACCAACCATTTTTCGTGCTAAATGACCGCTCGTAAAATGAGTGAAATTTTCTCCGTATTCTAGACTGCCGACAAGTTTCCACAGAAAAAAAGCGAAATTTCCGAATTGTACGGGAATAAGTGAATTTATGAATTTTGAAAACATCGGTATGCGATCATTGAAACGCCTTAAAAGATTTGTGCTAAGAAAATTTGAACTCATAAAATGTCGTTAGTTGGTAAATTTTCCAAAAGTCGGAAAATTTTCAAACGAATCCGGACCGGAAACGCGATCCTTTTTAGATAATAATGTTCGTCTGAAAATAATGAATGTAAATCACGTTCTTGCTTTTGTATTGCGATGTGATGCCTTTTATGATTTCTCATTCAGCAATATTTTAATTTTGCGTAAACTGTGATATTGTTGTGCCATATTTAGTTTAATTTAGTACCCTTGATTTTAAAGGATTTTTTTCATTGTCCGTTTTGATGCACTTCAAAAACCTTTTCACATTCACTGTGCGTTAGATCAGAGTGGTATTTTAGACTGCTTAACAAAATGCTACTCCGAAACGAGATGCCTGCATAGCATTCGAGTGTATGAACAAATTTTTCTAAATAAAAGAAAACGGAAACAATTTTTGTGTGGTAATGGGCGAAAACCTAGCTCTATAAAGTTGGAAAGATATAGTTTTGTTTTGTAATCATGCAAAACCGTACAACGACAATGTTAAAGAAATGCATGTTTTCCAGCATCACTTATTTAACTGAGAAATATATCTCGATATATCCTGATGTGTCTTGATTTGTCAGTTCGTAGGCTAGTGATCACCACTGTTTTAAGCAAAAATAAAGATTTTTTGGTTGAATGAAATTTATAGAGCAGGACGACCTATTAACAAAGCAATATTATGCTTGCGTTCATCAAGATGGTTTAAGTTAAAGTATAAGGCGTTGCAAAGAGCGAAACAAACCGACACAAGGACGTAGTTCAGCCTTTAACCGAATCAGCAGTCAACGACTGCTCGATGAACCTTATAGAAGTTGAAGAATTCCGTCTTCTCACTACGGCACTTCGAAACAGTTCTGTGGTTATGGTAGGACTTGGAGCATGAACTGCGACGACTGCATTACAAAGAATCTCATGCTAATGGCTGAGAATGACAAGTAAGAAGAAAAAGGCGATTCTTAGTTCGGGCAATTAAGTTTTTATTTTTCGTTTCAATCTATTTTTTCACGTCTGATTATGCTGCAAAACTATTGAAGATATAAGCTATTTGCGTGGGACTTTGAGTTTATTACAAGGAGACCCGCAATTATATAAATGTGCCCAAATTCACTCTTCAGTCGTTGTCTGCTCAAAAAATTGTTCTCCACAAGATTTATAGCTACTAGCATATTTGCTAACATAGAATCCTGTTCGTCAAGCTGGCTAACGAAATGTGGTGTAGAAAAAAGTTAGCTGATCGGTTTTTTTAGATGACGTTTTTGTATAAAATGATGAAAGATTAACGGTACGCTGACCTTGATGAGAAATTTTGTGAATTCGCCGCAAAAACTCAGAGAACCCTCTAAAGATGGCAACGATCGAATGGGGTCGACACACGTGACGCTCTTAATTTACCCTAATAACCTACATCTTATCTGAGCAAAGAACTTTGCGCCTCTCTATTTACGTTTGCTCAACGAGCAAACAGTACTCGTTTACACTATAGTTCGCCATTTCTATCGGAGATGAGCTCATAAGCTAAGGAAGCTAACGCTTCTTAAAGCGCGCCTCGAGAGGTGATTGATATCGGCGTAGTATGATGAATGGTGATGTCTTTGCATCAAAAAATACATGAAGTGTTTAATTTGTGCCGTATGTGCCTATGCTAGTATCGCATACCGTCAATACGAAATGAAATCCAGAAGTATCGTGTATGTTACAGTGGAATATTCAAAGAAGTCCTTAGTACTGTTTACTGGTATTGATTGGGAACAGCACAGCAAATTGTTCATATTGCCAAGTTAGCAAACGTAGCGAAGTGAGATAAGGGACTGACTATTCGATAAGATATAAACTGATTAGTTTAAGGTCGATGTAGGAGACAGCTAGCGTGGTGCAGTGGAAGAACGAATGAGCCGCCAGTGTTCACATCGTTCAATGAAAGACCTTCATGAACGAACAAAACAACTAAAGCAATAATGGCACTGAAAATAACCAACAAAGTAGGCGACAAATAGAAATCGCCGAAATATGAGCCGTTTTGAAACGGTTGTTTATGAAGACAGACTTTTACGGCCACAAGTAAGTATGTATGTGATTGTCCGCTATTTTGCAGCGTCAACAAAAAAAGTTGACAATACTTTAAATCCAGTGGTAGAAATTTTGGTGTCTCGATTGGAGGTATCGTCATGTAGGAGATAATGCATTCTCGAGTTACGAAGCAAAAAGAAATAAAACTAGAAAAGCGTATAACTCATTAGTGCATTCAATTTACACAAACTACGCAGCTGAAGCTTAATCATGGCAAGGGATCCCTATGACTTCTCGAAAACGTGCTACACCGGAAACATGGGCGAGAGTTTCAGCTATTTTTTATAAAGTTCCATCTGTTTCTTTGTTGCTATACACTTAATTTCTATGCGTATATGTTGCATAGCAATTGAAGAATGTAAGGAAGAGAATGAAAAAATCGATAAGTAATAAGAAGAATTTCAAAAAGACGCAAAATTTAGAGACCAAAATTTGAAAATTATGTTTTAAAACTATTGAAACAATGACAGAAAAGATATGTAGTATTGCTTTGCACTCAACGGAGCACACTTTGAGATCGACGGCTAAATTTGAACTTCATTAAGAGTTCATTGTGTTCAAAGTGCGTTCACATTGCGTATTTTTGCAAAACGCTTATCGCAGCGAATCAAGATGTAAGGCGGACAGATCTCACAACTGGTTTATTGCCATATTGGAGCACTCAACATGTCATTCGAATATAGGTCAGACAGCTGTCCATACAAGAGGACACCATTCTTACTGCTCTGCCCGATGGGTATTGCCCATATTGTCGTTGCCGAATCTTCCCTATTGTATTTCTACGAAAACATCATCTACCAAATTCAGTTTTCTCGTAATAAATTTTATTGTATATATATATATACATATATACATATATACAATCTGCTGTTATTAATTACGAGTGCAGTATTTATACCTTTGCCTCACAATTTGCTTGAACTTTTCCATAACTACTTTGGCGTCCATTTCGAATTCACGTTTCGTGCATCATTGAGTGCATCGAAGCATTTGAGATCATCAGTGGCTGGTTGTAGAGTCATAGCGACCATTTTCCTCGTATTGGATGTTGCTAATATATCTGTTTGCAACAAATTTGGATTGGTAATGAAAAATTTTTTTCGCATTGTTAACATACGTCCCGAAATGTATAACAAGAAGGTGTGCGACCTGTTGTTCTTATTTTGTGCTGATAAAGTTAAATAATTAAGCTTTGAAGCGATTATTTTTTTTAATTTGGAAAACTAACAGCTCCAAAATTGTTAAAGTCGCCTGGTTGAATCAGTCAATCGATTTGTGTAGCGGAGCAATGGAAATTAGTTTATGAACTTCGTCATTTGTTCACAGTGACCGTGGCGAACAATTTTGTACGACTGGCATAGTAGCTCTTCGTTATTTGTAGCACTGCCAAAGGCCACTCCATGCTACAATTTATATTCTCGCACTCGAGACCATAGCATATAGGAAACGCAATGCGCATTTGGCGAGCATATAATGGTAAGAAGCGAAGAAATATGGCACGTGAAAGATACCGAGCAGTCGCACGTATAAGAATATGCCTTATTTTTTAAAAATACGCGCGCCAACAAAATGCGCTATTTTCTAGGAATAAACGCGTCTAACAGTATACGTTATTTTATAAAAACACGCGAGTATAACGATTTGCATTATTACAACTCAAGCGAGAGAGACTTACTAATAAGTGCAGCCTTGCCGATCGACGAGCCTGTCGTTTGATGCAACAAAAACTATTGTATTGCACGCCATATCGAAGCGACAACCGCATATTAAAACTCGTAGCAAAACTTTTCAGCTATAAAATAGGCGAGAACTGTCACTCGTCCAGGTGATATCCCTTCGTCACCGGGAGAACCTTTTCACTCATCTATTAACCGTCTCATAGTAAGGGTGGGTCATCATCGTTAATGCTGGCATGAAGTCGCTCAGTTTATGGGCGTTCGCCTCGTGAAATGCGCGAATAAAAATCGAAGAATGTGAATTGATTGACGCTTGTTTTGCAGGCGTATTATGAGAGAGGGAGAGTCGCCACAAAAGCGACGATCACTGCGACCAGTCGCTTTTGTTGCAGTTGCATTCTCGACAATTTCGGTGATATCATGCGTTATAACGCTGCCTATCGTATACAATCACATTCAGAATGTACAGTCGTTCATGCAAAACGAAGTCGACTTTTGCAAGGTCAGTATTGCCACAATTTGTTTTCTACCGTTTTTTCTTTAGAAAGTCCAATAATAACGGAGTAAAAGAAAGCGAAAATTTTCCAGAAGTCTCACATTTTCAGCATCGATATTCTCACCGAACTCCTCGACCATAATCGGATACATGCACGCGAATTTTTAGAATACAAGAACCGTTGGCGTTTGCCTTCTACCAGAAATTCGGCATTATCGAAGGAAATGTATAAAGCTTTCGTCAATGACCACAACCACATTTCCACTGAGAGATAGACATTTTAGACACGATCACGTGATATGTGGAAAGAGATGGTGCAACTACAAACGATTGTCGGCGCTCCCACGGTAAATCCTAGAGCAAAACGTCAGTACGATGCTGATGAGATTCGCGGACCACTTGGGGTTGCAAATCCTAATGGGGTTGGGAGTTGTTGTCAATGTCAAGTGGGACCACCCGGACCTCCTGGACCACCCGGCAGAGATGGACGACCAGGGTAAGAATACTTGCTTTTAATTTTACCCAAAATATAATTACGACTAAGAAAATTTGACTCGTTCATCTGTTATGGTAGAATAAGGTACTTCACGAGTTCTCACAGATGGGTGATATCTCGTGAATAAGACACAAAATAAGCACGAGTAAATCCATTCAAAACTTCATCAATCCGGTGGAATTACCGGAATTCTGTGAATTTCGGTTCATACTTTCTTAATTTTAAGAGTGCTTACTAATTTTGTTCTTTCATTATCTCCTGAGATTGCCGTTGTCAAAATATTTCCACAGAGACCTCTCGAATCTTCAGAAAATTGGAAACTGGCTTGAATGTTGTCAAAATTGCCGTTGTCAAAAAAAAACCGTTGTCAAAAAAAAAATTGGAAACGAAGAACGCAACACCGGTTAATGCACAGTCTTTGCATTGTAGCGAACACTGCCGTTTTAATCTACACATATTCAGAGCACCGGGGCGCCCTGGGAATCCAGGACCACCAGGCC
This sequence comes from Toxocara canis, assembly GCA_000803305.1. Taxonomy (NCBI): domain Eukaryota; kingdom Metazoa; phylum Nematoda; class Chromadorea; order Rhabditida; family Toxocaridae; genus Toxocara; species Toxocara canis. The sequence continues at coordinate 40,092 of JPKZ01003059.1, read as the reverse complement.
GTGATGGTACACTACTACCAGGACCACCACCAAAGCCACCATGCCAGAAATGTCCACCGGGACCTCCAGGACCAGCCGGGCCACCGGGACCGAAAGGCCTTCCTGGACCACAAGGAGATGCTGGAACCCCAGGTGGGTTTTTCATTAGTTAATTTGGACTTTCCATGTGTTGTTACTGCACTACACTAAATGTTCTTTTTAAGTCGTATGTTAATGCCGCTTTTTTTGCTCCCTCTTCAAATTGTTCCTAACTGGCCATTTCTACCGAAATCCTTCTGGAAAGCTCTTATCTACCACTTTGTGAAACTAGAAGAGCTCCAAGCAGCCGACATGAAAGAAATCCGTATTATTTTAGGGCATGACGGATCACCTGGACTACCCGGACCACCAGGGCCTCAAGGTCCCCAAGGACCGCCTGGAATTCCTGGTGACAAGGGACCACCAGGCGAGCCCGGCAAGGTTATCAATGGCGCGCCACCAGGCCCTCCAGGCCCACCAGGTCCACCTGGGCCTCAAGGTGACTCAGTTGGCATTGCAGATTACTGTTTAATTTGTTCAGCTCATTTCCCATACCTTTTCGATACAAGGTGTCATCAATTTGTTAAATGTAGTCAAGATATTCAGCTTCACAAAGTTCGAAAAAAGATTTCGTTCAAGTCAGTAAAGTTTGCCTCAGCTGTTCTTCTTCTTCACATATTTAGAAAGACCTGGCGTCGAGTGAGGGAATATTACCGATTCCAGCAACCATGCTGACTTGCAAATAATCTCGTCGAACTGTCGGATCGTCAGTAAATGAATTTTTTCATCCTAGGCATGTAGCCGCTGCACCCAGAACCTAACGACTATTTGATATTCTTTTAGGTCCACCAGGGCCACCGGGACGTGATGGTCAACCTGGTAAGGCTGGACCACCTGGACCACCAGGTGATCCAGGGGAGAAAGGAGCTGACGGCTTGCCAGGACCACATGGTCCGCCAGGACCAAGAGGGCCACCTGGACAACCAGGATCTTGTGATCATTGCCCACCGCCGCGTACCGGTCCTGGATTTGCTCGACGTCGTTAAGCGACGAGTGCTTGCTAATGAGACCAAAATTATTTCGTAGTTATTGATTGCTGTTTAGGGGATATGCACATTTTTTTTCCTACCAAAATGATCTGCAGTGTTTGTCTAATCAATGAAGATTTTTTCAGTCTCTTTTCACTCACTACAATATTAAGACGGCAAAAATGCTTAACAGACCGTTTTGTAGATAAAGACTGGCTTAAGAATGGGGCCTAATATATATATATATATATATATATATATGTATACATTGCTGATCCAGTTAGCATACAGGTAGTCCTTGAGCTACGATGGAATTGCGTTACGAAGACTCTATCGGAACTTGAATATATCACAAGTCGGAACCTGGCCTAGCCTACCCACGAGTCTCATAGGACGTTGATTAACATGGAATAGTACTGTGTAGTGGTATCTCACAAGGCGAGAGATGCGTACATCCCCGCATCGTTCCCAATGTATCGTACCGCATACGGTGTTACGTTTTGCATTCCGCGCGAATCGTAAGTCCGAAATGTGAATCGGAGGCAGCTGTATATGAGCAAAGGCAATTATTACAGACGAATAGTATGAATGATGAGTGTGGCGACTGGTATCGCTATTAGAAAAAAGTCTCACGTTCTTACGAAATCTCGCTTTTGCTCTTATTTTGAAAGCCTAACTGTTTTTAGGAATGAATTCAATGCATTTGAGTTCATTGAGAAATAGATCTACAAATATTTGCACGTGAGCATAAGCGATCGACGGGTGTTCATCTAAAGCGGCCAATAGCACTGGATTTACGCTAGTTTTCTAGGTTCGCGAACTTTGCGAAATCATTAACTCGTGAACCAGCGAACTCCTCATGAAGTGAAAGGAGAATTCCACTAGAGCATATCACCATATTTGAGGGCATTTTTTTTTGCACTGGAAATGCTTCAACGTGAGTAGTCTTGATTTGGCATTGATATACATGCAAATGAATCGAAAATGTTTTTTGGAGTACTCAAGCGGATATCACGATTTTTAAATGTGTGAAATACTTTAAAATGATTAACACTATCAAAGCTTGTAAAAAGTATACATTTTCTCAAGAATCAGAAAATCTTGAGTTTAGAATAAAACTATTCCTCCACCCACCAAACCCCCCCCCCCCCCTCAAGCACTCCCTCAATGCTCTGGTGCATTGCAATATAGCACCGTTCAACGGCAACACAGAGGCAAAATTAACAAAGTTGAAAAGCCGAATTCACATTGAATCAAAATCGCAACGTACATCAACGTATACATCAGCCTTTCGGAGAGATTTCAAATGCGATGAGCTTTATGAACGCATTAAACATCGTTTGTGTTCGATGCAGCTCTGACAATTCCTTCGCAATGTAGATGCAGCGAATTGTACAATTACCATTTTCTCATCGTTTTTGCGAAAATTTAATTCAGGATTATGCCTGATTCAGTGAGTGTGATCGTTGAGCCACGTTCTTTCGCTCAATAATGTTTCATTATGAAGCTCATACATTCGTTTTCCTGAAAGATCTAGACGATGTTTACAGTTCATTCCAAGCGATCACATGTCATAGGGCAACGCTAACGTACCTGATTCAACGAATGCCAAATACTGTAGATATTGCTGCTATACTTGAGGAAGACCAGATGGCTTGCAAATAATTTTTATTGTCAACGATTTGTAATCCTCACATAATACAAGCTAAGCGTTTCTGTACACATGTACTTTCGCATTAAGCTTTACTCTTCGAACTTTGCTCATTTCTCAATGGCATCTATTTCTTCTCATTTTATACTGCCCTCATGCGCCAACCATTTGTCGTTTTTTCCACTATATTGCTGCAATATGGACATGCATGACTGCAAAGTATACATGACTAGGTGTGCATATAATTCATGTATTCAACTGTGACGCAATCTTTTCTACTGAATAAACGATTTGAAATCTATGGACTCGCTACGAATAGCTGTGTTGTGTGATTTGAGTAATATAAAAGAATGATCAATGGTCTCGAATCTGAGTGCAATACTCCGTGTATAAGAACGCCCTTCTTTTCACTATAAAAAGATCCTATTTTCGCAACGCACAACTACTACCGCCAATGGTTTATATAACCCAGAGTCAATAATTTCTTCAACTATTCAATTCGGACTCAGAAAAAAAAAGTGATAATATGATAATGTTATAATATAATGTGATAATATGATATAAAGTGATATACAATATTATAAGATGATAATAAAGTGATAATATCGAGTGTTCGTAAGGAAGGCAAACTATCAAGGTTTGCTACGATAGGTTAGAAGTCCATATGAATTTATGAGAATTTGTACTGCTGAAAGGAAGGAAGAAGTCGTTAAATAAAGTTTTCGGCGATTTTGTGCAAAAAAAAAATATAGCATGAAATAGCAAGAAAACTAGCTAGAGTTTAATTCTTTGCACTAAATTTTTTTTAAAATTCCAACTAGTTAAACGCCGTATAGGACGTTATCTTAAGTAACTATTTACGCTAGTTGCCATATGTTGTTTACAGATTAACAAACGGTAACACTATCGAATTTCGGTAATAATGTTTCAAACATCTAAGGACGAATGGAGAAACTGTTTTACACGAACCCGTTTTGTCGTTATGCCATTACTTCTTTTGTGCCTCTCATCACTATGGGCTAATATTCTCTGTTTCAATATCGCACAAATATGCATGAATCCAGATGATGAAAACGACAATATAACGTTAGTTCTTTTCGATACGATTGATTTGAAATGAATTCAACTTATTCGCGCGCAACATCATCACTACATGAAATGATGCTTAATAGTCCATTAGATTATTATTGAAGGAAGGAATTTTCATTTTAAAAAGGCTCACGCAGATGGTGGATAACATTGATGCTTCTAATGTCTATCCTAAGAAAGAATGTGAACTCAGAATGTCCTTTAAAAATGCACCTCAACTTTGATAGATTCAAATTGAAGAAGTGAAAAAAACCCCGACTTCCAGAAATCATCATGTTTCCGATCGGTTTTTATGCTAAACAATTTAGTTCTTAGTAATTTATATGCTCTCTCACAAATCGGCATTCCAAAAGCGTAATATGGCTGCACGACTAAAATGCGTTCGGTCTGGATATCTAAATACATTTTTTTGTTCAATCTGTTGAATTCAAGATCTTCTCGAGCTTCAGTGAGGCAATTTTTTAATTTCGACCACACGGGTGATCTCATGCATAAGCTCTAGGTTGGATCCTTACTGCTATGAGGTGCTATAAACGCTGGACGTTGATGGAAAATTTGCATGACGATGGTGATCGCAGAAGATTTGGTAAAAAGAATAGAAACGTATCGACAAACGTGTTGAGGGTTGACGTGCTTGGCGCGTTATGCAACTTCGATTAGAACTGTTTTGTTAGGACGACGAGCGTTTAAAATCTAAATGAAAAACGCTTAGGTAAGTTTAGCAGTCAATCGGCCATCAATGTTGGCCAGTACGGGGAAAAAATGTTGTTCGAGTGACGAGGTGCAGGGGTTGTGATTGCTTGGATTCATTTTCTCAGAATTTCCCAGTTAGGAGCAGTATTTAAGATGCGTTGAAGTTAACAAATTCTCCATCGAGAAAACTCCACTCGTGGTGACACCAAATGAAATTCGGCGTATTTAGTTTCCTGGTCAACTTTTTCTACCATAAACATTTAAAAACATTCTACCTATGCGTTTAGAGTCAAATCCAAATTTTATTTCAGAAACATCGCATATGCTTACTAAGTTTCAGTGTGGTCACTTTCCTGTCTGACGAATTATAACACTTCTTGTCAAGCAGACAGAGACATAAACATGCGCGTAAGCACAACGATCCTGCAGTACACTTCGAAAACGCCAATTTTATTTGACATCCAAAAAACTACTTAGAAGTTGAAGTTTATAAACAAATTGCATGTTGTAAATGAATTACGTTGGAAGGTGCATGAGGCCAGGCCGTCAGATCTCTATGAATAAACTATATTAGATAAGCCTTAATTTTTAATATGCTGTTGATGGAAACCGAAAGTATGATAGGCGGTCGCATCGAACAGCATAATCTGATAGCCCCTTGCACGCACACCCATTTACTTGTTGCTGCTGGGAAAAAGTCGAAGCCATCGGGTGACCAAATTGCCCTGCCCCCCTCCCCCCCTCATCCCCTTTCATCCGTTTGCTTGCTGAAGTCTGCTCAGGAAGCGCGGTGGCCTCGTAAGTAAAGGCCATGAAAATATTTGAATATGCAAATTTTCTGCTGTCCGGACCTTTCAGATGCCCGTTGTTCGTCTGCTCATGCGATTACGCAATTATGCCATCATTTGGGCATCATAATATCATGTCTGTTTAGAATTTAAAAACATTCTACCTATGCGTTTAGAGTCAAATCCAAATTTTATTTCAGAAACATCGCATATGCTTACTAAGTTTCAGTGTGGTCACTTTCCTGTCTGACGAATTATAACACTTCTTGTCAAGCAGACAGAGACATAAACATGCGCGTAAGCACAACGATCCTGCAGTACACTTCGAAAACGCCAATTTTATTTGACATCCAAAAAACTACTTAGAAGTTGAAGTTTATAAACAAATTGCATGTTGTAAATGAATTACGTTGGAAGGTGCATGAGGCCAGGCCGTCAGATCTCTATGAATAAACTATATTAGATAAGCCTTAATTTTTAATATGCTGTTGATGGAAACCGAAAGTATGATAGGCGGTCGCATCGAACAGCATAATCTGATAGCCCCTTGCACGCACACCCATTTACTTGTTGCTGCTGGGAAAAAGTCGAAGCCATCGGGTGACCAAATTGCCCTGCCCCCCTCCCCCCCTCATCCCCTTTCATCCGTTTGCTTGCTGAAGTCTGCTCAGGAAGCGCGGTGGCCTCGTAAGTAAAGGCCATGAAAATATTTGAATATGCTAATTTTCTGCTGTCCGGACCTTTCAGATGTCCGTTGTTCGTCTGCTCATGCGATTACGCAATTATGCCATCATTTGGGCATCATAATATCATGTCTGTTTAGAGGCGACAGTAAAATAACTCGAATACCAGTGGAGGCGAAGATATTATCCGATCTAAGCAACTTCCAGAGAACTTGGCTGACAGGTTCAGTTGCACTCAGTGCTATAGTTGCTCACTTCCCTTTAATTATCATCATCAACAGGTGAGTGGTTGGCTCAATGGTTTTCTTAGCATCTTCCATTGAGAGCTAATCTGATTACTATTCAGGACTAAAGGCCTGATTAAAGAGCCAGAGTGGTGCGATAACTTATAAATCACAGCAGCGAAGATCCTTTGTCGCAAAAAAAACCGCTAGATGAACTATTAAAATATTCTATCATGTTTCGAGATACTTTTAGTTCCAAGCAGGTGGTGAACTTTGTTTACGAAAACATCTTGTGAATGGTGAACATGTCAAACCAGCTAGTTCTCATTCTACTGATTCGAAGAAGTAGAATAAACAAACGATCGTCGCAGCCGTTCATTATCTACCGTATTTTGCAGGTTACGTGTGCGTATTGTATTCACCATTTTGGGCTTTCTTTCGGGTATAGCCACTCTTCTTATGCCGCTAGCATTTCACCTCGGATTTGCATGTATTGTTTTCCTTCGTGCTATACAAGGAATCGCATTTGCTAGTAACTTCATTGTTATTGGAGTGTTCGCTGCGAAATGGACTTATTATAAGCAGGTATCGAGAGCGCCTTACGAGTTTCCTAAAATATATTAAAGGTTCCTTGTGACTGTTTCAGAAGAAATTGAGAGTGTTTTTTGAGTGTTCTTGATCTTGATAGCACGTTTAAATGTTTTAGAAGATAATGAGAGTGTTTTACGGGTTTTCTTGTAGAGGATATTATAAAACGCCAGTGAAATGTGAAATATTGTTTCCTTCAAGAATGTGGTGAGCATAAAATAGTGAAGTTCACAAGAACTTTCTGTGTCGATGTTATGGGAATTTTTATTACTTTCGTTGAAAACAATATGGTTCATCGTAAAATAATCCAGAAACGATGTATATATCTGCAAACCACTACTGCTTTCTGGCAGTCACATCATCGTTTTCAACTTTGTCACGGAGAATACTACTGAATTTTTATTTTTTGTGCTATTGATTTTTGAGGGAGAGCGCTGCTTTCCTTCATTTTTTTAAGAACAGACTGGTTTTCACACCTTCAGTGGCAGGCTCCAGGAACATGTAAAATCGAACTTATAATATCATGTTGAATTGGAGTGCGAGGAAGGCTCTGAAAAGTTCAGCTGACCTATCTTTTTTCCACTCTGCCTCGTTCACATTGGTAACCAATCGATATTTGTTGTCAAAAACGAGGAAAGAAAACTTCCTGTTTTCTTTGAAGGTTTTGGAAGCAAATGAAGTATCACTGTATGCCGCTGAATAGTGAAATGCGACCGCAATCCAAAAAGAGTTCAGGAATACGACTGGAGCTCAAAAATGAACGGAACTTGGACCTGATCTTTGGCTTTACAGATAAAAATAAAGGTGGCGTGACGCTGATTGCTAAATCAATCAATAGCAGGTCAAATACGATTGAAGCGTACAGTCTTGTCGATAAAACTGCCTGTGGATTCACAGATCGAACCCATTTTTCAACCTCCGTCCATGCTCTAGCCATGCCAGTTTCGCCGCTGCATCCATCCGTTAAGACGAGCTGCGGCGGTCTGGTGCTTATGTCGAAATTTTTGATCAACGTGTATGTGCTTTAGAGTGGGCTATTCGTTTCAATTTTGGTCTCATATATGCAATTGGCACCCACGTTGAGCAATCCGATATCAGGAGCGATCTGCTCTACATCACTTGGATGGACATCGATATTCTATGGACATGGCATTTTCACTGTGTTGTTGTTCCTTCTATTTTTACTCTTCTATCGGAATACACCAAGCAAACATCCCCTCGTTGGTCACGTTGAGGCGAACAAAATTTCTATAAATAAAATCGACATCAGGTGTGCAGTTGACGTTATTCTCATCGCTAAACGTTTGTACGGTGAAACTTGGCGGAAACATGCAAAATCTTATTCTTTTTTAATTTGATCTTGTTTCTACGTTATCAAAGAAACGTTGAGAGCTGTGAGAAATCCTTCTTGATGATACCTTCCCTTCGAAAGGTTGGAGATCCTGCATATGACTCCGCTGAATTGCAATCAAAGTTTTATGGTATTTTTAAAAATTGATAACTTGCTGAAATCAAATGGAACTTGCGAAGTTGTTCATCAATAGAGCAAAGTATATTAGAATAAACGGACTTCCGTTCCATCAGTGTGAAATTGCTATAATTTGTTACATTTTTCACGAAAGCAAACGCTGGATGAATTTTTAAGTTGTGTTATTTTTTTGGTTGATATCCTCCACAAAAGAATAAAATTCTCAGTTTTCAGTGCAGCGGAGCAACGAAATGTTCCATACGTCGCAATTTTGAAAACAGCAGCCGTATGGGCCGTATGGATTGCAGCGATAGGAAATTTTTATTGTGTCAATACGATCTATTTGTTTGCGCCGAACTTCTTCCATCATGTACTTAAAATGAAGGTATATAAACTTCTATTTAAAGAAAGAACTACTTTAATTTATACTTTAATTTATGCTTGACAATTCTTGCACCACATAAACTATTAGTCGTATTCCGTAGTGAATATAGCATTTGGAAATTTTAGCTGTTGGTTTTTAGCTGCTTTTAACTGTTGGGATTAAACTGCATTTAATTCATATTTTTAAAATGCCAAAGAATATTCAGTTACGCTTACCGTGTACAAAATTTCAATATCTGATTTCATCGAGGAGAGAATTTTTTCACTTACGGATTTTCAAACGTTCAATATTTTGTAAAATGATTGCGTTAAGAGATAATAGAGAACGATTAATGACAAAATCTGGCAAAGCAAATAATCGTTTAAATATTTCATATTATTTGTTAGACTGCCATCGTTTTGGCATCGAAAGCACAAAACCAAATGCAGCGTTGTCCCCTTACGGAAACTTTAAAAAAAACAGTAATGTTTAGACGAACGTTTTGTAAAATTCATTTGAAAACAAAAATAGTCATAGTTTTGTGTTATTTTTCTATAGAAAGGTTTTTGGCGTGATGTTTTTTTTCCCATAACTTCTCTATTATTCGCCAAAAAATTGCGGGTGAGCCATAACTGCTTACCAGTTGCAGTACTTTACTCCTACTAGTGACTCTGTTTTGTTTAAGGTCTCCGCAACTGGAGTTTCTGCGGCTCTACCGCCGGTTGTGCAGTTCGTCCTGAAGGTTTTGGCCGGCTTTGTGAGCGACAAAATCAGATTCATTGGTGAAACGGCAAAACTTCGAATCTTCAATTCCGTCGCCTTTTGGGGCGCGTCAGCCTTCGCTGTCGCACTTGCGTTTCTAACAATCGGTGCCGATAATGAAGCGGTAGCTTTGCAACTTGGTTTTTTGAATTCCCGATGTTCCTTCAGTACAAGTGTTCTGTATGTGGTAATTATGCCAAATGGAGATTTTAAAAAATGATTGTTTTTGCAACTTTGTTAATTGCGGTGGCCCTTGTTAAAAAACTTTATACTCCTCACCGAGTTGTAAATAGTGTGTGAGGTAAACAAGTGGGAACACGTACACGAGAGCAGCACGATTTGCGATTTAGTAACGCCTGCTAAACAAGCCGGTTGTCATAATTGCTCGGGAAGTTGAAATTTTATCCGACCTGACCAATCGTACAAATCCGCTAACGAAGATTATTGGTACTCGCATGAACGATCCGACGAATATGCAGCAAAACTGTAGATAAAATAAATGCAAAAAATCTTTTACTCGCTCTAAGGAGTATAACTCCTCCTGGAAATAGCGAAATTCTTTCGTACTCTATACGTGCGATACTTTAGGATGCGTGTGCATTGTAGGCATGTAGGCATATAGAAATGCGCAAATATAGCGGTCGTCACAATGCGCCGCTCGTAAATTGTAAAATTTGTCAACGCGCATAAAAAGTCGTTTTTCACTGCCAAGTTGAAGTGATCGTCACCTATTATCAACGAGTCCATTCACGAACATTGGCATGGATGCTGAACAAAAATCAATTTAAATGTTTTGCATATATGTAGGGCAGCAGCTAAGTTGCGATCAGCAATTGCTTGTGATCAGGCCGCCCTTATGAAGACAGTGGTTGTCAGCGCTGAACGTGTAGCTAGTTGCGTCTTAACGGTAATCAAAACTACTTTCTAAATTAAAGAACTGACTTTAGACCTTTATCATGCGCGTCACAAACGCACATGTAAAAACTTATAGCCAACTCTTTCTTTTGTTGACAAACCCTGCGCTCGTAAGCAGTGCCATAGGCACGACTCAGGATCAATACTGTGAAAATTTGGCGTGCGAGCAAGTCTGAAAAGGCAGAAAAATAGGCGAGAAAGGAAAACGCCTGAAATGAAAAAAAAACCAAAATGAAAGCGGTCTCAGCATGGGGGTTAAAACGAAAAAAACTGAACTGATCTGCGTAGCCAATCTAAGCGCTTCATCGATCCAGGTCAAGTGCGTGAGCCGTCGATTTATAGACGTTTCTCTGCTTTCTTCATCCTTTAATTTTTTTTCAACTGGTCTACTCCGTTTGTTACATGCTCATGGCACACAAACACAGAAAACTTCCAGCCCGACAAAACATAAGATTAGTAAAAAATTTGATCTGCGAGGTGGTCCGTTGAAACAGTGGAAGGTTAGGGGCAGGAAGGGGAACAAGGTAAATAGAGCGGCGGATGGCAAAAGGATTACTCCCAGCATAAAATGCATGGGAAAAATCTCTCTCGCCGCTCAGCATCCCTCAAAGAACGACCAGCTTTGGCTATGAGGTAATTTTGGATTTTTTGAAATCATTGTGCAGCGACTTGTAATGTATTGTTATTTCGAAGTAATATTTCAGAACGTATGTATTGTTATTTTGTCGGCAACAACCGGAATGTTAGGTATTTGTACGGGTGGCTTCTATAAGGCTGGTCCTATGATATCGGGGCCTTATTCGGCATTCGTAACCGGTAACGTTTCATTGGCACTAAACATAACGATGTTTATTGTACCGTTCATAATGTCGGCAATTGCTCCAGACAACACAGCTGAACAATGGAGGACAATCTTTCTAATTGTCGGAGGTGTTATGGTAAGCACTAATGTTATTAAACGTTAAAGATAACAAGAAAAGCTACTTGCCTTATAATTTTACTGATTTGTTTTTAGGTAGTTACCTTGTCATAGAATCTGCTTATCTTTCCAACTGTGGAATTCATTTTGCAAAATTTTTCAATACAAACTACGCTGTGGATGACCACCATTAACAGTTATAAGGAATAAGGAAGGAAGAGTAATAAGGGATCTTTCTTATAGAACTATACTTTTCACTTCGCGATATAAAATTTTAGAGCCAGCAAAAACCTGACTCTTTAATCCATTATGGAGAGTCAGATTCTTGTTTGCTCTAAAATTTTATATCATCAAGTGAAAATATATTTCTAATTGGCTTAGGATTGTTGTTGAAGGGGCCGCGCTCAAAAATGACGAAACCTAGCGTTGGCTCTGTATTTATGTAAAAGTTTTGGCCTGTTGAAATCCATCTGAAATTATGAACGAATTTGTATAAGAACCCGCATTTAGCAGTTCGCACATATAAACACATAATGGTACTTGTAATGGTACTTGAGAATTAACACCATATTTTTCATTGAAGAAAATAAAGAAACATAAAACTGGCCGTAATTTTAGGATATGAGTGATGAATGCTTATTGAAAAGAGTTTATATTTTCTCTATCGCAAATACTTCATAAATAGAGATAACGTATAAAATAAATCTACCATGGCATGAAAAGGAATGAACAACGTCGCAGTTAACGTGAACTGATGGGCGTAACCTACTTGTTTCTGTTTACTCCCAAATTCACTTCGCTATGTGTTTATCAAAGTCCCCGTATGCTTAGTTGCTCAAGTATTTTTCGCTCATTTAGTTATCCAATTACTCACCTTCATAAATAGTCCTTACCTACTCGTTTATTTCCATATCTCGCTGCTTACCTACTTGCACATTTATTATTTATTTGTTTCGTTCAGTAATATCATTTGTCGTAAAAAAAAGTCGGTTTTTTTTTACCCAATCAATTTTAAATTTCAGACAGCCACAAATATATTTTTCGTTATTTTCATCAATGCAACAGAGCCATCGTGGACTATAAATGGCAATAAGAAAGTGCAAAAGTCGGAAATTTACTCCACCTCGTCATCGTCATAGTTGAAAGTGGCTCATCGTTCGAGCAAAATTTATCACAGCTCCAATTAGACGCTTTCGACGATACAGTCAGTGTGACAAACATTACGGAGGCAAACAAGTGCTCGTCCGTGCTACAGCGAAGCGCATTTTCCATTTGGTCGTTATAGCTATGTTTCTTAACTAATTTCTTGTCTCCTACACCTGAATAATTCGATCGGTGAGCGAAATTTGGTAGAGCCTAGTTGTTATTTGTTGCGAGGATATTGACTAGAATGTTCATCGCTAGCGGTGTCAGTGCGCGTTTTGCGTAATAAAATGACCAAAGAAGTACCAGTTGGCCAATCAAAAGCATTTATTTAATTAGTTTCACTTGGCCAAATACCGATTAGCCATTCAAAAAAATAATAATTTGTTTTTTTAAAATGGCTGTTGAAAAACGTTTGTGCACTAGTGTGTGTTTGTGCGTGATAATGCTGCAAACAAATTAGCAATCGCTGTGTGGAGGATGAGTGCAAAACGTCGTCGGCCAACCATCATATAACGCAATGACATAAGGGGGTGAGGGGACGCCCTGGTAAATTGAAAACGAAACGAGAAAGAAGGCAAAGTAATCTGGTGTATGGGAATGTGGCATAAGTCAGCAACGTGTGTCTCAAGTGAATGGCCACCGTCACAAATGCAAGCTTGTTTATTTTTCCTCATTTAAAGCAACTAATTATTTCATCATGTCAACTTAACTTGTCTCGTAACGTTGTAAAGAAGTAGATAAAGGTACGCGTCGGTGGCTCAAGCCTACTTTTTACAAGCGTTATATTAGCCGTCTTCCGCTCTTTTAGATAGCGCTCGTCATTATACGCTTTTGATCAGCTTCGATCCTAATGTAGGTATGCGCTTTGCTAAAGATGCAGAATACAAATGAAAACTCTTTCAAGCATGTTGGTCGTTCTCTCTTCCGGACGACCGGCATAGCGTGATGCTCAGCAGTTCGTGATCACACTTTTAGCTGATCAAAAACTCAGGTTTGGGCAGATGAGAAGCAAATAGCTGCTCCATTCGGAATCTTAACTGTGAGACATAGTTTTCTTTCGTACATGCGGAGCAGGAGGTGAGGGGGGTTGGGAGGAAAGGGTCAAAAATAAAAACATTTTAAAATAATTTAGAGGCACATTTGATCACTGCTATCTTTGATGTCCAAACCCTAGCGTATACAAAATTCCTCCCCATCCCCCCTTCCTGTCCTCAAAAAAATTCAAAAATATAAGCATTTAGAGTTGCTCACAGTCGGGCATAGCTAGGCAATGTTCTAATTCTATAAATACACTGTTGTCGTTCAGCATTCGTTTGACAGAGCCCATTTGAATAGCCTCTTTTTTCGAAAATTGTCGAGCAAAGAGAGAGTACGCATACTCGCTGGAATGACTGAACGACCGTTCGTCGGTTGTGTTGAAGCACAAATAAAGCGTTTAAAAGGATACAACAAGCGATGTACGAGTGTTTTGAATGGGCGAACCCGTACTATATATGCAATATAGTGTACGTGTTTTGTATAAAAGTAGTACTGTGTATTTTGTACATTATATAATATATTTGCAATAATGTGTACTGCTGTGATGATGAGTGAAGAAAAAAATTTGAAACTGTTTGCAAAAAAAGACTGTTTGCAAGCTAGCAATTGCAATCTATATCGACTGCAAAATTTTACGCCGCAAAAGTTCAAGCAGCATAAAAATAGTTAAATTGGGCATTTAAGGCCCAAAATCTCGCTGTTCGCTAGAGAGATTATAAGGCTATAAGCAGCAAAGATGAGGGATGATCCAAGGTTATCGCCAGCCAAGGCACCTAATCAAACAAACGATCGACAGTATTTTACCCGTGTACGATTGCTCAGCGCCAGTGGTCGACATGACACACAACAGTTTATATTTCAGTGTCGAACAATTTTTGCATATCACCAAACCTTTCAATTTGTCTACATAGCCGGGGTTCCGCTGCACATTGTGGAAACGATGTTCCTTTTTTTATTCAAAATATGCGTGATCGTTAAGTCAAGCGATAAACGAACTATTGCCGTATAATGGAACTAAGAAGTTTACGGTTGTTGCAGTCACCTTAGCATACTTGGCACTCTTGAAGTGACCAGAGTTTGAGATAGTTTCGGTTCGGAGCTGCTTAAATGGTTCTTTCAAATTTTTGGACGTTCTCCTACGGAGAAATGCATCCTTCAAAGCTTGAGTTATGCACGAGCCGTCAAATCCATATGAAAAGTATGACGGCCCAACTCACTGTGAATTGCACAACACTTATTAGATCGATATTTTAGCGCTTCTAAACCAATGTCCGTCCGACTGTCGGTCCCTTATGTCTAGAATATTCTCCACAATAGCTTACTAAGTGCTCACAAAATAAACTATATTCTTGATAGTTTAGCCGACCAATGTGCGGCATCTTTTGCCGGCAATTCCTACATAAGTATGGCGGCAAATTGCCATTTCTAGTGCTCCTCAGAAATAGCGATTTGTCGTCACTCTTAAGAGGAATGGTGCTGTATTTTTCGCACTTAAAGTTGCAAAGACTGGAAACGATGAACCTGCAATATTTACTTGTAAGATACTTTTGGAAAGCTGGTCGCATGTGGTGCGATCTGTAAAACCATTTCCTCACCGTGCTCAGTGTTTTATGCTCCCCTTCAATGTTGGTGATCTTCCTTTGCGATCCATATCGTTCGTAAACTTCATTACTGCGCGCAGCGTAACAAAACCAGCACGGCGAGTCAGCCATTCGCGTTTATTTAACTAAAACGCATTGTCTGATAGCGTACATTGCCACTTCGTCTTTGCCACCCTTAGAAGGGAAATGCTGCAAACATGGAGGATTTTAATAGAAGCTATAAGGTACTCTGTTCAGTATGACCCGAAAAATGAAATTATTTCCTGTAATACGCATAACGATATGCTCGAATTAGCATGTGAAAAGAGCGATTAACTGACATCGTTGCTGACAAGCTATATAGCTCTGAATAGAACTCACCTCAGCAGACAGCTACAATGAAACAAACCGACTAGCTTAAAATATCATACGTCGATTTTTTAAAATTCTTTACGAAACACGCGGACTAATTGTTCCACCGAATTCATCTGTTGTCTCTTCGTTAACTCTGACGAGAATTTTGTTCAGTTTAGGCAATTTTATTTGGAGACAATAATTGTTTGATGAATAATATTTTTGCTTTGTAGACAGTTTAATTCGTTGTAAGGACAAAATATTTATTATTGTGCGCCTTCTTGATCGTCGACGGAATGAAGTATGCAAGCTCGTATAGGATACAGTAGCCAAATTTTTATGTTTAGAGATTTAGGTTATTTGATGAGACTTTGTGATGTTGGAGCAATCTTGGCAGTGATGTGATAAACCGTTGACCAAGTGAACTTTGTACCCGAATTAGTATAGCTATCTGGCTGTTCACAACTTGCGAAGGTTTACGGCTAACTTTATCCCTTATCAGCCGAAATTACCCGACCTCTTCCCACTCGTGCAATTCGTTTCGTTCAGCTACACACGGTTTTGATGCAGTAATGTTGGTGTTCGTTAGATCACTTCGTTAATCCATTAGGCGGATCTACGCCACACATTAAAAATATGTGCGTATGGGAACAACTTATGAACATTGTCATTTGTCTAGAACTATAGTAACGTTATGAGAAATGTATCATATGAGAATTTCAGATTTACGTTGACTTATTTGCAGCCTTTGGGTTGAGAAGCCGTGGCAAGATTGGAAAACTTGAAGAAATTTTTAGGGACAATCATATGCAAGTATGAAATTTTCACCACCTTTGGTATCATCAGTCTTCCCCTAGAAATCATGATTTGGAAAATTGGCCCAGAAAAAGCGACCCATGAATTTGGCCTCGAAACTTGCTAGTCCGAAAAAAGCTTCGACAGTTGAGCAGGTGGGAAAAGCGGCATGAAGATACCGAAGTATGGTGGAAATTTGTAGGGAAAGCTAGATCGTTTGTTAAGACGATTTCATCAAGAAACGAATGAAGAAAAAAAGTTCAAGACGCTATTCTCGACCCCTTTCGCCAACTTAAGATGCAAGCAGACTTTATTCGAAGGTGCCAGAATATTATATCGTGACGTTTGTTTTCACATTCATAAATTTCGTTTTGCGCCTAAACCTTTTTCGGTGGTTGAAAACCGGAGATGTTTTTTATGGCTTTTTTTAAAGTTTTTAAAAGTATTTTTAAGTTTTTTTGTACACTTCAGTCAGTATGGTAAGAGCTAGCTAGATTTACGCAAGACCACTGAAACAAATCGAAAAGAACGGAACGATTTTTGTGAAAACAGCTGCATCAGAATTTCTCAGTGAAGAACGAAAATTTGCTCCATACCTTCTCTGGATGCCATCTTTGAGCAGTGCTTTTGCCTCCTACTCAACGATGGCAATACGGTGTCTATTCATTCCGCATATACCACTTTTTGTCACTCGTATTCCACCGTAAAACCTAATGAGGCAGTCGAAGCAAATTAATTCATTTGCATAATTTTTAGTCAATAGGTAAGAAAGAGTATATAGTTAAGAAAGACGGAGATTTGCATAATATCACTGAAACAGAATAGAATAGTACGGTTGTCACGAAGAGATTTCTAGAACAGAATTGAACGGCCTTTTGAACAGAAGATATGCTAGAATAGAATCGATCAATTCTGTGAAAAAGTACAAAACAAAAAAAATCATTGCAGTTAAATAGTCCCTTCACCGATGGTACGTTTCATCTTATTGTTCTATCAGAACTGTTCGCTTCTCGTATCAAATTTTTAATTCGTAGTAACAAATTTCAATGATCCAAGAATATTTGTCTCTGTTCTTTGTATTGCTTTGTTTTGGTAAATAAGTTCACGAAACATATGGAGGTCTAGATGCCTCACTGAGCTGAACTGAACTGGACAGAATTATTTGTTTAACGAATCCGCTTTTGAAAAATTTCAAAATAAGTTGCACGACCACATTTTGCTCTGCAGAAATCCGATTGGCCAGGATTCAAATATCAAAATTTAAGGGATTCGGAAACAGTCATATTTTATATCCAACGAAGCAATAATAAAATAGTTGGTGCCTAAACACACGGCTTATGAGGTACGGTTAATTACTGCGGCATGCGCGTAGGAATCAGGTATGACAGCTAACTTCTATCGTGTACCATCTCCTTTGGTCCAACGAGTTTATTACGGGTAACGAAGACAGCGAACACAAAACGTATATACCGCCGAGAACAATCTGCAATAGCGGATAATTTGCAATATGGAGCCAACAGCGGGGCCAACTCTGCCCCTTTTCGGAAGAGCAAAGGACTGGCCAGGGGGGCAGGAATCATCCCCACCCTTAGGCCGGGCAGGAATCATCCCCAACCTTAGGCGGACACGAATCATCCCCACCCTTAGGTGGGCAGGAATCATCCCCACCCTTAGGTGGGCACAAATCATCCCCACCCTTAGGTGGGCACGAATCATCCCCACCCTTAGGTGGACACAAATCATCCCCACCCTTAGGCGGACACGAATCATCCCCACCCTTAGGCGGGCACAAATCATCCCCGCTCCTACCAAACAAAAGCACAAAAGGAGCGCAAAGCAATGTGACACAGAAGCATGCATAGTACAAAGTTATATGTAGTGCAATGGAGTTATGCGTTGTACAAAACCGTATCTCAATAGCCACAAAGGAAAACGTGAAAACGAAACGCAGATGATAGGAAAACTAATCACAAAGACCAACGTGTGCTGGGATCCGTTTACGCGTGTTGTTGAATTCGCTATCTGATTTGCACAGAGTTGCAAAAATTACAGTTTTTGCAACACGCCTGACTGAGCGAAGAAAGGGACCTGCAAATATTAGAAGTGTTGCATGAGTACAATGGGGATCAAAGTATACATAATGGGTGACCTTTTTCAAATGCATATTTCAGGAGGCTTATTTACTGCAGTTGCATTGTTAGCATTTCCTGTCTTATTGAATCTAGGCTACTTCAATGGAGTGTACTGAATTCTTTCTCTTTTTGCATCTATTTCGAGCGTTCTGTCGTCTGCGTTTTCCAGGTCGCGTTCTTCACAAGTTGCTTTTGCATCCGCCTCACTTGTTGATCTAATTTTGGTATCTTCTGTTTTGTGTGTGGTTCTTATGGCTGTGTCTGTTTTTCCATATGACCATGCGGTAAATACTATATTTGAAGCAGGTCAACAAGAACACTACGAAGATGGTAGCATCACGATCCCGATGGTCACCGAATTCCAATGTCGAATGATTATGTCCAAGCTCCTTTGGACTTCTTCTGCAGCCTCATCCACCTCCGTCTCAATCTTGTTCATAACGTTTTCTACTCCACTGAGCATTTCATCATTGATTCCTTTCCCTTCTTCCTGAGCGGATTTCCTTTCGTCCCTCATTCTTCCCTGTCTTCGTGTTATCATTGCGATGGCTATGTGTTGCGAGGCGACATTGAATTGCGAAACAGATCGTTCGTGCATCAAGGTGACATTTGATTGCGAAAGCAGTTCAATTGTTTTCGGTGCGTCTCTGGGTGCCTCGGCAGAGACATTTCTCATTGTTCTTTGTTCCTCTTGCTACCTCCCATTTTTTATATATACTGATGCCACTGTCCTCGTAATCCCCGACGTGTTACTTGTGTATGTTACGTGCTGGATAGGCGCGTTCGTCTTGGCTGTAAGTTCAACAGACTTTGGATAGTCAGCCGCCGTTCCGGTCACTTCGGCAGTCCCTGTATTCAAATCAACACATTTCGGCACACGCAACCAGATAAACAAACGTTGCTTAATGAGGAAGATGAGCGAGCCGCTCGACGCGATCAACAACTGCTCGACTCACCAGTCAACTCCAGGCACGGACCTCAAAAAACGAATCAACGCAGCAAGCCGTTTCTCCCACATCAGCGTCCAGAATCCCGGAACTACCGTCCCTCGAGCTCTTCCAACCGAACGAGCAGGAACCGTGGAGCTTTGGGGACTGGATCAATAATTTCAGTACCTCTTCAAAGGAGCTATCTCATCCGTCGATGACAAGGCCCGCATCAAAACACTGATGACCATGCTTGGGTCATCAGCATTGAGCGAATAGCTCCACAGCTGCTTGCCAAAGGACGCTACCGACTTCACTTGCACAGAAACGGTCGATCGTCTGCATGACCTCAACAAAAAACGATCACTCTTCGCAGATCGCCAAGACTGCATGCGGATTGCGAAGCAAAACGGGGAGTACATACGCCACTACGCAAATCGAATCAAATCCGCGCTCCGCAATTTCAAATTCAGCGAAGTTACGGAAGAATAATTTGCCAGTCTCGTTGTCCTTGCCGGCGTTAAGGACCCTAAGGACGAGTCCTTGCGTGGCTCCATGCTCCAGAAGCTAGATGCCGCTGGCACAGACGTGAAATTCGACGATGTCATCAACGACTGTGTCAGTTCCATAGTAATGAAGGCAGACTCATCGCTAATCATCGGCAACAGCGCCCATCTGAAACCCGTTTGCCATTCACAACAACGGCGTCAGCAACGGCCGAAGAAGCGACAACAGAAATCCCACTTGACTCCACCGTTCCCATGTTGCCGATGTGGGAAACACTGGAACAAAAACTGCCCGCACATCAAGCACAAATGCAGGAAATGTGCCAGAATTGGTCATCTCAAATCCAAGTGGCGGAAGTCATAGCGGAACGACGTCCACGCCATTCAGACTGGCACAGTCTACCAGTTGTCGCACCTCATCCGCAGGACGGTCATTGTCAACGGAGTGCCCGTAGAATTCTGCCTCGGCACCGCAGCCGAAGCAAGTATTCTCAGTGAAACCAAATATCGCGTCATCGGCGAGCCGCCCCTTCGAAAATGCGAAGAATTCGGAGGGGAGGGCGAAAAACCCCATTCCTTGCGAAAAGTTCAGCAATGTTCAAGTATGGCAACATCACTACGGACGAGGATTCGGTCCGTCGCGAAACTATGAACCTTCTTGGAATTAACGCAATGCTTCGATCTGGCTTATTGGACTCCAAAATTCGTTATGAACACAGTAAACTGCGGCCCATGCGCAGTAGTCGCGAACAACCCGGTCAAAGCAGAACTTCACTCATGGCCGAAGACTACAAAACCGTGGCAGCTCATCTATGTTGACCATGCAGGACCTTTCATGGACCACAACTTCCTCATCGTTGTCGATGTATACTCTAAATATCCAGAAGTTTTCCGCACGACATCGACGACATCATTGGCAACTGTCGACACTCTCCGAGGGCTATTCACTCGTTACAGTCTTCCCGAAACTCTCGTCAGTGACAACGGTACTCAGTTCTCCTCCTTTGACTTCCAGCAGTTCTGCATCTCCAACGGAGTCTACCACACATCCTCTTCGCCGTACCACCCTCAGTCGAATGGACAGGCGGAAAGACTCGTCAGCACGTTTGAAAGCGTCATGCTGAAGCTGGGGAGGGAACCGTTCCAGAAATATTGGATACTCTTTTGAGGACATACCGAACAACGCCTAGTATTTCCCTTCCCGAGCATATGACTCCAAGAGAATTCTTCCTGGTACGATCACCACACTCCTCGCTGGACCAACTACCGGTCCAACCTTCCCAGTACGACTCAAAGATGGAGGAACAGTTTAATCGCCATCACGGTGCCCGCTCCCAACAGTTCGACATTGGCGATAACATTTACGCTCGGCATCGCCAAGGACAATATTGGAGACCCAGAGTAATCAAGGAACGAGTCGGTGGCAAATTATATCAAGTCCAGGTGACAGACGGAACGATTAAGAGATCCCACGTCATTCAGCTGCGCAAACGCGTTTCATTCGAAGGACAACAAAACCACAGACAGCATCAGCGGATCACGCTGCTAGACTCCTTCGGATTATGGAATCTCGCGACAGCAGCCAAGACCCCGTTGACGACATCTGCCAAAGCACCAGCTCAACGAACTCAGCCAGAACCTTCAGAATCTCTTTGTTGGATAGGTATGTATTTTGCCATTGACTTGCATTTTGTCATCGATTTGTATTTCACAGTCGTTTCATCAGCACAACATGTGACGCAGTCGTTAGTGTTTCACAGTTGTTTCGTCACAACAAGGCGGGCACAATTTCCTTAGCCTACTCCCCTCATTTGTTTGAGTTTCTGCGTCCACCCACCTATCAGAATTGGTCACCTTCGGCTATATAAAGAGTGCTTTTATACATCGTATCGTTGTTGTGTGCTCTACCGTGTATCGTTCATCACCAGTTAATTTCTTCGTTCAGCTTCGCCTCGCGTCCACTAATCGACAGGTACAACACTCCTGAAATGCCGAACACCGCCCAGTCGCCACTCCGACGATCGACGCGCCCAAGGGCTATTCCAGTCACGCTCGAAGTGGACCCTCCTCAAAAGTGGTATCAGCAACGACCCCACCATAGAGGACCTGGCGATCCCTTTTAAAAGGGGAGGTGTTACGAGGCGACATTACATTGCGAAAAAGATCAATCGTGCATCAAGGTGACATTTGATTGGGAAAACAGTTCGACTGTTTTCACTTCTCTTTTCTTTGGTTGCCTGGCCAGCGGCATTCCTCATTGTTATTTGTTCCTCTTGCTACATCCCATTGTGTATATATACTGATGCCATCGACCCCGCAGGTCGTATCATGTCGTTTGTGTATGTTACGTGCCGGATAAACGGCTTTTTTGGCTTAGCATTGTTGGCTTTGTCACACCTTGGAATCGTCAACTGTTCAACTCACCGTGGCAGCTCCAATACACGAATGAAAACACCGCCCGAGGTATAACACTATGTCAGGTTTTTCCTTTTCCCAGTTCGTAAGTGGACTTCCATCGAATTCTATCAACTTATCGTTCTCGACGTTCTCATCTTCATTGATCCTTACTGCGTCGTGTAGCATCGTTTTTCTCCGGTCAGTCTCTTCACAGTTGAGTTCCGTTGCGTCCTCGATCAAATCCATTGATCTTTGCTTCATGAAGACTAATTCTTTACCGATCCGAACGGACACTCGGTCATAGCATTTTCCATCAGTTTTGTGTTCCTCGAAAGTTTCAGCTGCGATAGCCTTCAGAGAAGGTGTTATTTTGAGATCTCGCTCAATCGTTGCGACAGTGTCTTCCCTCTGTAGCAACATGTGTGCTGCTTTTATGTGGTGTCTTCTGCTGATCCATTTGATCATCTGTAAGTTCTTCTTCTGAAGTTGGCAAACTCCTTCGTTCCCTCTTTCTTCGTTTCGATCAGTTTCGTACTTGAGGTAGAGAAACTGCAATTGTACATTTTCTGCACCAGGTTCTTCTGCTCCACTTTTCTCGGAAAGCCTGTCTTAAGCATGTTTTTGCTCTGGTGCCATTCTTTCGAAGGGAGCTCGATGACGACCCTGTTCTTGATATAGAAAATGCTATCATGAACGCATTTCTCCTTTTCCGGTTTGCAGTTCTCAGTACGGATGGAAGTAGACACGACCCTTTCATAGTCCACAGTCGCGACTTTACCTACTTCGAGTACTAAATTGGAGGCGGGAGAGAGAGCAGCAAGTGCCAAACCAGCCACACGAGTACCATGTTGGAATCATTGTTCGGAATCGATGCTTTGCTGTCCGCTTTAATGGGTTATTATTCACCACTTTCTCATTTAGCATGTGACTACAAGTCTGTACTGTTACATTCCTTTGCTCGATGGTATCGGATGTAACCTGTAACGAAAAACTGGGGAGTGCTTTCTGACACACGGTTCGTGTCGTCATGTAGCAGTACTGAGCTGCTATCTGAGCGTAGTCTCTCACGTAGATGGTAGCTGGTGTTGTCATCACCTCTGTCTTCTTTGACCGATGACAAGAAAGGGACTGAGGAAGTGAAATAAGAAATCCTTCGATTTGCTGCTGTTAATCGTTAAAGCGATCACCATTACGGTGAATATTTTGCGAGGTAACACGCCTAGACTCTTAGTTGTTGCCATGTGGGCACTAATCGGGGAGGCATAGGTTGTTTCCTTTTGGTCATTTTCTTTTACTTGCTCATCTTCCCCCGCCCCCCTCCCGACTTCTAGAGACGCCAGTAAGTTGTTTGGTCATTTGACATTTCTTCCATTTGACATTTGCATTTCTACCGTTCACACTGCGTTGTCATTTCCTTTATAAAGGTTTAAAATTCTGCCCAATCTCTTCCATTTTCCTCTGGGGGCGTCTTCTTCTTTGAAAAGCGCGATTTCATCCTTCCCGGGTGTCCACGTTGTGGATCTTGGGTTCCGATGTTCCACTTGATGCCTTTCTCGTAATGTGTCCGGATAGTCTTCTTGCCAGAATTTCCAAACACAGTCAAGACTTTTGAGGGCCCCTTCCCACTTCTTTACCAAGTGCTTTTGAGGATTCATCCTTTTCGGTCTGTAGTCCTCATCTGTTTCGTTTATCATTGTCTGAGCTCCTTCTAATTGTTTAGAGAGAGGCCTTTGGAATTAAGACGTCTACCGGACGTAATAAATTACCATTGAGTGTCACTAATAAACGTAAGCGGCCGTTTGTTGATAACGGCCTCACAATCAGCGAGGAATATGCCCCGAAAAAAACAACCACAAGTTTCTGAAATTACAGTTTATCTAAACGAGTGCGTATTGACAGAGTTTGAGCGAATAGATTAGGAGCACTTTTATATGGTGGTCACTCTGTTAGCGGTCACGTCATACGTATTTCCCATGGCAAGGTCACATAGGCATCTCTGAATTTGTTTACAGCGACATACTCTGCAGCATATATGTACGCCAGGCACGTGTTAGTTTGCGTAATGAATCTCTGAACCAATCTGACGTCACCTTTGTTCGTTGTTTCTTAAGAATTTTTTTTTTCAGTACTGAAAGCTAAGTATTTAAGAACACTGTTGTTGCGCAGGCACATATTCGATAAATATTCGTGTAAGGTAGGTTGTAGTTGAGACCGTATATAATGCGTCGAGGAGAGATGGTATAATAAGTTTATGCTGATGTTTCGGCTCACTGAGCCATAATCATAGCACAGCAGGCTGAAAAAACAGTAGTTATAGTATTCGCCAAAAGCATTATGAACAACGGTAGCGCTTCCATGAGTGCGAAAAAGAGGGGAGGGGGAGGGGAGACCGTAACAAAGTATTGTAATGATTGAGTGGTATAATAAGGGGAGATTGTGGAGAAAAGGGGAAAGGTAGGTTATAGGTCGTGCAGGAAGAGGTTAGTTAGGGGCAACGGTTCAACGCAACCACTGATCGCTGGTTTACGGGAATATATGAGGCTGGCCTCTTTGGTTTTTCGCATATGTGTGCCTTTGCCTCGAGCAAGGATTTTTACGACAATCTTAACCGGTTTAAGGTTATGGCATGCGACAATATGTTTAGCCATAGGATGTGTTGCGTAGGATCGAGCAAGTGGTGAGGCGATGCTTGGGGCATGCTCTCTGATTCGTTCGTGCAAAAATCGGCAGGTTTCACCAATGTAGTTGGCATTGCATGTGCAAAATTGAATGGAATAAACCACGTTTTTCAAACAGCAGTCACCCGGCTTATTTGAGGGGCAGATGACAAATTTCGACGTATCGTAACATAGACGATTGTATACTCTATTGTGGACAAGAATTTGACGGAGTGAGGGGGGAGGAGTTACGATTAGTTTAAGAGGGAGATCGTGTTTGTTGAGGATGGGGACAAATTCATCTGTAAAACGTGCATATGAAGGGAATAGATAAAGAGGCCAAGGCCTCCTCGCGCTTAATTCGGCGTGCGCGATGAGAGAGGAGGTCGGTGACAGTTTGTTGAAGAGTGCGGCCGAGGGGGTCGTGGAGCTGATAGCCGTTTTTAGAGAGGATACACTTTGCTTTGCGAATGTAGCTTCCATGGTATCTTGGTTGGAATTCAGGCTGAGTGAACAGTTCTGAGAAACTGGGACACGATGTTGCGTTTGATGCTGGGGGGATGAGCGGAACGGGCATTGAGAAGAATATTTGGAGAGGACGGTTTGGTGTACCAAGTGGAGCAGAGTACACCATTAGAGACAGAAATACGAGGTTTCACCACTTGCGCAATCCTACACAACATATCCTATGGCTAAACATGTTGTCGCATGCCATTACCTTCAAACGGTTAACATTGCCGTCAAAATCCTTGCTCGAGGCAAAGGCACACTTATTCGAAAAATAAAAGAGGCCAGCCCCATACATTCACGTAAACCAGCGATCAGTGGCTGCGTTGAACTGTTGCGCTTAACTAACCTCTTCTTGCACGACCTATAACCTCCCTTTCCCCCCATCTTCATCCTTCGCAATCTCTCCCCTTATTATACTGCTCGGTCATTACTAAACTTTGTAACGATCTCCCCATCTTTTTTTCCACTCTTTGAAGAGCTACTGTTGTTCATAATCTTTTTGGCGAATACCATGACTATTGTTTTTTCAGCTTGCTGTGCTATGATTATAGCTCAAGGAGCCGAAACGTCAGCATAAGCTCATTATACCATCTCTCCTCGGCGCGCTGTATGCGGTCTCAACTATAATCTACCTTATACGAATAGTACTGAAAACGTTATTATTTAAAGTGAATTTAAGAAACGCGATTTAAGATGTTGATTGTAAATGCTAAGATTAGATGGAATGGGTTTGGAATAGATGGTTTCAAGCAACCTTTTGTATAACAAACAGACTTTTATGGTAGCAATTAGATGAAATTCACAAGGGAATAGCCAGTGCGGTTAGTGACTAATTTAAGGGTTCTTCGAACAACTGAAATAGCCCTTTTTGCACTCGCTCATTTGAAGAACCTTGAGTCTTAACATTGATGGGGGTTTTTTTAAAACGGTTCTATGTGTATGCGTTTTGTACCTAATCTGTGTACATAATATATACCTGCAATTGTACAGAAATGTATGCTTGTAATCTGCGTTTTGGCCGTTGTAATAGCCATTAGTGTCTATCTTTTCTATAATGACGTGTGGCGTTTATCACTAACGATTCATAACCGCTATATGGCAGTTATCTCAGTATCGTTGTTCGTTTGTGGAATGATCAGATCACAGAGTGAGCTGATATAAATTAAGGCTGTATGGCTGGAGAATGTTTTTTTTTTAAATATGCCAGTAAAACATCATCAATGAAATCGAATTAACTAAGGAATCCGCTTTATTGAGAGCCTTAACGCTTTTCTATTATCATTCGTTACGATGAAACGAATAACGAGAAAAGTTTCATTGCAAATTATCCTCTTTCCAAATGGTCATATTTCAGGCATACGCTTGATCTTCTCATAGCTGAATGGTGCATATATCGGCGATGAGTAATCAACCGGTAACTTTGGATCAGTTTATCCCCTTAGGGGGCTATGTGATCTACATTTGTCTCATATGGGAATTCATATTGCTTGTACAACTCGGCAACATGCTTTACATGATTTGTGCGGGTAACTCGTTAAATAAGCATTCTGTTTAGTGCTTGTTTCTAGAAATTGTTATGCTGTGCTAAGCAGATCGGTCCGAATTTCTTCAGTTTTTTTCCCATTCCAGTGTATTGTGATGATCTTTGTTGTTCAATCGCTAGCCTCTTAGGGTCGGTCATTATTGAAAAAGATATGTAAACAAACTTAACTTATCCCGGATTTTATTTAATTTTTGGAAGTCTAAGATTTGTTTAATTGAAAGCAAGAGATGGGAAAGGAGGAATGAAAAAAGTGTGAAAAAAATATTTGATACAAAGAAAAATCTAAAAGATTGCGTATTTAAAAATAAAACGTTCGATTTGATAGTCCATCATTAATGAAAGACATTACCGGTCATATGCGATCGAGTTAAGACACATTTGCACACGAAGCCTTTGAGGCATGAATCCCCAAACGGCGACAAAAAAAACTGGAAATTGCGAACTTTTTTTATTACCTCAAAGTCTGCTTAGGCATTTTGAACAATGCCAATTAGCATTTGTAAAATTCGCCTCCAAATTTGCATTTTCGTCTCTTCGTTTGGTATTATTAAGTCAATTTCTACTTTGATAAACTCCCGTTATGGTGGTGTCATATCTTTGCTTATCTATCCTGCAAAAGATATCTATATATGCATTTCTGTTCGTCCGAAACTTTCAACTCAGTAATAACTGAAGCCACTCCCGGGGAAATTTGCGAGATGTTACCGGACATCAAAGTTTGGCCCAATGATCGGTTTCCAGTTGCATCATCATCATATAAAGTGCCGAGAGGTACCTGAAATTGTGAGAGTCTTCAGCGTCTATATCGTTTTGCTAAGAGTGAAAAAGGAGTATTTTATAGCGGCCACACCAACAATATTAGGATGTGGTAATGTGACGTTCTCGGGCAATTTGTCAAACAATGACATATGCATATTTCTTCGTTCGATGAACGCCACCTGTGAGCCCGTCGTTGCCGAACAATTCAAGTCGATCAACGCTGAAGTAATTTTTCAAATTGCTCACGATCAATACGCTAACGTAAAAGTGTTAGCGAATGCTAAAAGGCTGAACATATTGTTGCGATAACTAATGTGATGAGAGCACTAGTGAATAGGAATTGGTGAAGAAGTGGAAGAAGGCGAGGGGGAGGTGGGGAAGGGAGGGAAGGCGAGAGTCGGAGAAAGTATAAATATCGTACCTTTCATGAAATTCTCGGTAAGTAATCAATTTGCAAGTGCTGTTCAAGGTTTTCTTCGACAAGTTTATCACCTATACTGGGTATAGCTCTCAGATCTTGGAGGATTTTTTTTAAATTTTCGAAACGTTTCATATTGACAATTAGTTGTTCGAGGTAAACAGCCACCAGGCGAGAATGTTCAACCATATTTTCGAACATGTGATATATTTCTTTATACCGTTAGCTTACTGCTAATGAGGCATATACGCACATCTGAAGAGAGCTTCTCATGGACAGTTTCAGCACAAGGAAATGAAATAATCTGTCGATTTGGAATACTAACACCGCCAAGTTGCTCGGGGCGCAGTATTCACAAAGTTTATTTTAAACAGTCAGTTATCAGATAAAGATCCTAATGCGAATTTGTCCCATCATACAGTTCATAAATCTTTCATCGAAGAGCCATTCAGCAATAGCGCAGTTTAGTGCAAATCAAAATCCATTGCTTATCAATCGACATCACTTCCTTTTTAGTGGATTGAAATGCGTCTGTCGTTCACGTATTAAAATTGTAGTTTGGTTACCTATGCGATGACGCTCGTTATGTGAAACATAGTATCTCGATTGAGTTGGCTGGAGCGATGATTGGTGCTTTGACGTTTGGCCAAATATCCGATCGATTTGGGCGCAGAATGGTTACATTTATATTTGGGCGCATGTGTCAATTTGAAAAACTCACTACGCTTCTGATTTTATCGTTTGACGGAAAAAGTAGCCCTTCGAGAACTTGAAGAGTTATTTTTTCCGTCAAAGAATAGTTGAGATAGTTGACTTGGTTGACGTGAGACTTGATTGACGCATGTGACATACATTTTTTCCTTTTTGAAGAAGAAGCCGTTCAAAAGCAAATAAATGAACGAGATTTGGGTGCATTCTAGAGGGCGTACACAGAGTTGTTCCCCCCGAGTAAAAGACACTGGAGAACGAAACCTCATTGTCTCGAGAATTGCAAATAAAAGACTTCCGTTGAGTGAGCGATAAATCCCTCGTGAGCATGGAAGTAGTAGAAGTACCTACTGTAATACTCTGTTACATATCCCCCCAAATAAAAAGCGGGCACTGCAATTTTGGCTGTAACCTTGTCATTTGTCAGGTTGACCTTGTCATTTGCGCGTCCATAAGTAACCGGCTGGAAATTATTGCAGAATTTCGATAACAGGTGAGCACATTTCACTTTCAGACATTGCTCTTCGCTCTAAGCGGCTTGTCGCTATTTGGAGCGCTTTCGTCGTTTAGCGGTGGACTCATCGAATTTGTCATCATTCGTTTTGTTACTGGTATTTTCAATGGCGCATCAATGAGGTATTCGTCTTCTCCGTCGATTTGCTGGGCCGTAGAACGTTCTTATAAAATCTGTTTCTATGCAACGTGGAAATTTCCGAGATGCATATGATTTTCATACGATGGGACTGCGCAAATACTGAAATCAGTATCTGAAATTCAACCTTCGTATCGCCCTCTTATGATATGTTATTATTAAGATTTAATCCCCTTCGCCTCATCCCCTTCGGCATCTTAGCGCGCCAACGTCAACCAAACCATTTTTTTGTAGCTTTCTTTCATGTTTGAATCTTGATATGTTTACTTCTGCGTTGATTGCAGTGTACTCAATGTGTTCACGTTCGAAAATTTGCCGCAGCGATATCGCCTCTGGTTGAACACGTTGTTGACGTGGTCACCAAATTTTGTGCTTTTCGCTCTGCTCGCATACTATAGCGAGGATTGGCGTACACTGGCAAGGGCCACAAGCGGGATCACACTCCCAGCGATCGTATTGCTCTTGTGAGTTTCACTCTGCATCTCTGATCTTTCAGTAATTTGCTTTGTTTAGTAGGTATTTCTGTTGCTAGACTCATTTAATTTTGTTTCTGATATTTATTCACTACAGACGGAATGTGCATGGCACATGCGCACTAAATGATTTGTACCAGTTTGAGAGAGAGAGCATTTAGAGAGAGGAGAGAGGGTAGAAGAATGCACTAAACCAGTGAGTAGGGGGAGAGATGGTGGCAGGGCTGGAAATGAAAGAGGGAGGGAAGAATGAGAATTTATCACAAGTGCTAGTTTTTTTGAATTTGAGAACTTACTATTTAGTTGGTGGTTTTAAGCGGACATATGCTGACAATAACTGCCATACTACCAAGATTTGGACTGCTCGAGAGCTTAATTAGCTAAGATCGGTTTATCGCATTCAAAAGCCTCCTCAGTATGGAAATCATAAGATTAGGGTATCGCACTTCGTGAAATTTACTGAACATAAAATTTTCCGCTCATTTCTAAAAATCTAAACGTTTTCTGAATGCGTTTCAATTCCTTTCTGTTTCGAAAGTACGCATTCAAATTTTGTTCTTATAATAACTGCGAATTGTTGATCTCGTTTTAGAACAAGATATCAATGCAAATTTCGATAGAACTCGCATATGTAAACACACTGATGCAGTTTTCGACGATCGTGCATGTTTCTTTTTTTGGGGCGACAAAAAAGGATTTTTTTTGGTATTGAAGCAACAGAATATTCTTTAAAAGAAGAACTTCAAAAGAGTATTCCTTAAAAATAACACCAGAATATTCTTTAAAAATTACGAGTGGTCTTTATAAAAAAGAGTGGTCTTTAAAAACAGCGACAGCATAGGCTTTAAAAATAATAATAGAATAATTTTTAAAAATAACAGAATAGGTTTTAAAATATTTAAAGTAATTTCATATTATTATGAGGTGATGAAGTTGGCGATATAATGATTAAGGCATACAACAGTAATTGTACTTCGGCTTTTAGTTTGCCTTGACCGACGAGAACACCGTAGCTAGAAAGAAAAAAAGCTTTTTTACTGAAAAAGAAAGAGGCGACAGTTAAAGAAATAGGATTTCTGAAATACATTGCAGTCTAGCAAAACGTTAAACATGAGCATCACTGTTTTCACGTTTCACTCTCGTCCGTTATTTTTTCGTGTGATTTTTATTTTTGCTTTGCAAATTAATGTATGTGTTGCGTTAGCCATTTTCCAGCTGATGATGTTACAACGCATCTTATAATTACTAAACACCAATAGCTGAGCGCATATGAGATAAAATGAATGGGAGATCAGTTTTTAAAAAACACCAAAATAAATAAGCGTAAATGTTCTGAAAGGATTGAGAAATGAGTTATATAAATGTATAAGCATTTGTTGGCAATCGACATAAACGCTACCTTCTATCCAAGCATCTTTTAAGCTTAGTTAATTATTATTGTCGATTTAATTGATTTGATCATCGATGATCCGAGAGACAATATTCGACACGTCAGAACCGCCTCGTAGATTCATTTGTCAGTAACTGCGTCTCTAGGAGATTCGATTGCATAAAACTTTAGGTAGAAAGCGCGTTGAACGATGGTTGAACTAGGGAAAAAAAGAATAAAGGAAACGTTATGAACAAGACGCCGGATGACGAGGGAGTGATACGTTATTCAGAAAAAGACTGATTCGGCAGCAATGTAAAATCTAATTTTTGCATCCATCGGGAGAATTACATGGATTCATAAAATAGCATGTGAGTTATTATTAGTCTGTCTTAGAGGCACAACACATAATCAGCTTTTTCTATTGAATTTTGCAAAGCGTAATTCAAAAGTGTTCATTTGTTCCTGTGTCGATGGTGTTTCGGTTTCAGTTTTGCGTACGAGACACCGTCTTGGCTAATACAGCATGGCCATCTAAAGGCTGCAGAGGATGCAATTGTTACAATGAATAAATGGGCCAGAAAAGATGTTCGTGATCACCTAGATATAGTAGAACTGCGTAAAGCGATCGGCGTGATATGTTTCGTAAGTTGCTTTTCGATGGTTTAATTATTTTTCCCTCTAAAGATTGAGAACAATGTGAATATGTAGTGACTTTTGATGAGTTGAAGTTGTTGTCGAACTTCGGATTTTGTTGTGGTCTAGCCGAATGTAGCAGTTCACTTTTCCCCGTTTTTTTCTGCTCACGGTGGAGTATGGGAATGCACCGAACTTGATTGGTTTCTAAAAATAATCAAGAAAGTTTTTCATAAAAGGTTTTTAGGTAAAACTAAGTTCGTAGACTTCAGCATTTTTACCTGTATCTTTCTTACTTTTTAGATGGTTTTGCTTTTGTTTGTTTTTTTTTCATGTAAAGTTTTTGGCTAATTAAGGATTGTAAGCACCGGTTGCGTGGCCGGTTTTGGAAGTATGCAAATTGATCGGGAAATTATTTTGATTGTGCTCACCAACAAACAAAACCTTTTTTTTCAGTCAGCTCACCTATACGGTTAAAGATTTCTGGGAATGTGTGCTAATTGAGCGTTCTAAATTTCATTCGATTCATAACGGGGTATTTGAGCCTATTAGCGTAATATACTTTTTATACTTTTTAAGATGGTTTTGCTTTTGTTTGTTTTTTTTTCATGTAAAGTTTTTGGCTAATTAAGGATTGTAAGCACCGGTTGCGTGGCCGGTTTTGGAAGTATGCAAATTGATCGGGAAATTATTTTGATTGTGCTCACCAACAAACAAAACCTTTTTTTTTCAGTCAGCTCACCTATACGGTTAAAGATTTTTGGGAATGTGTGCTAATTGAGCGTTCCAAATTTCATTCGATTCATAACGGGGTATTTGAGCCTATTAGCGTAATATACTTTTTAATTTCTCGTTTAGGCCTACTTCGTATGTCATTGCCATAAAGGTATCTGATCGACTTAGCCGTAATCACGCTGAACAGTAGAGTACAGATGCTCTAAAGGTAAATTCATATAAGAGCCTAGGCCAGTTATCAACTGCAGTCGTCTCTGAAAATGACGTTCGCACATCAGAACATCCCAGGAAGCGCTTATGAAATTATCGCAGCAGTGTGCAGATGTTTCATACACCTCAGAAATATTGTCAAATCATATGTACTGTTAGGTAGGAAATTAGAAAAAAAGATTACTGGTAGGCAGGAAATTCATATGTCCAGATTTAATATATCGTCGTTAATTCACTTACCATCGTCACATACGTTACTAGTATTTGATATAAAGATACATATGGACGTGATGTAGAGGTTACCTTACTTTAGGCAAGTTATTTCATGATGGGTTTGCCAAAACTCTTAATTTTTCATTCATATTTGTTCCTCATCTCTTTATGAAAAAGTCATATTAAATATCTTCGAAATGTTCGCGTTTTCCATTGCCTACATACGACTACAACATGCCAATAGTAAAGAGTAATTAAGGAACGAGTAAGCATGAGCCGTTATGGGAGCGTTTTGAATATGCTTATTTTCTAGAATTTTCACTGATGTAAATTTTCCAGTTTTCTTACATACACATATTTTCCGTGTTTTTTTCACGAATGCCACTTTTCTAACTGCTGAAATTTCTAGCAAAGCAATGGATGCGCAGAAAAGGCAAAGAATTATTATTTCTATCATCTGTTCACGTCATCGAAACTGCTGAAGTATGTCGTGACACTTTCGTTCAGTCTGTAAGTTTCAGATTTAATTAGTTTATTAGTTCTTTTGTATTACCTGTTGCTTTCTAGAATAGTGAAACGAAATAAAAGAGAAGTGAAAAGGGGTTGTCACTAAACTGATGTGATATCCGCTTTGACAGTTCCATCGAACAGATGGATCGCTTTTCAAAAGTGAAACGCGCATTCATACTTTAGCTCATTCGTCCGCTCTTTTTTGCCGTGTATATAACACACATTTTTTTAATGGTTCTATTTGTTAAAAATGATGCCCGAACTATTCATTATCCGATGCAGTGAATTTGCGGGCACGTTTGAGCGTCTGAATTTTTTGAGCGTTATTCGATAAACACAAGAAATGACTTGGAAGGCATCACCTGGGTGAAGGCTATACCCTGAAAATTTCATGAGTCTAGCAGCAGCGATTCTTGAACCAAAACTTTGGGTCTACTTATTGTTCAATCGACTATTGATGCCTAATACATACGGTAACAGCCATGACAATCATCCATTTCTATATCATGCCTGTGATGTCCATTTTGTTGCTTTCATTGGATTCGGCATCTTTGCTAAGCAAACTAAAATAAAGATTTTAAGGCAGAAAGAGAGAGAGACACACACACATCTTTATACATAACTAAGTATTGGCAATGAGCTTTACGAATGGAAATTTGATTAAGGGCATTTGAAAAAGATAGAATCGAAAATTCCTGAAAATTCATTTTTGGACTATCTGAACTGAATACCTTCTCGCATATTTCTCTCGCCGTTCCTTATTTCCTAAAACGTTTTTTTCTTTTTGAAACACTTTAGTTTCACGTATGTTTTTCACTTTTTAATCGTTGTGTTGCTTTTTTTTTCAGGGTAGTGACAAGTATCGTCCATTACGGTCTTTTGTTCAATATGGAGAAGTTGTCCGGTTCACTGTACTGGAATCTTGTCTATACAGGTATTATTCGATACACATTTAATATCGTTGCTGGCGCATTGGATAGAACGTTTTCATGTGTTGGCCGCAGATTTATTCACCTTGGCTCGCATGTATTCGTCTCGGGCACCATTGGTGCTGTGGTGTTCATCAATCTGTTCGGTAATCTTTTACGCTATCCGCGAAATACCGTAACGCCTCAGTTTCACTAAAGATTAAGCCTTAAAAAGCAGCGCAACTGCCAAGTCATGCGCCGATACTGGTCTGTAGCTGAACGTGAGAATTCTATTTACTGGTTTAAAGGAGTAGGTCATAACAAGTATAGAATAATTAGGCGTTTGCAATGCGTACGGAGTGCAGGAAAGATAAGGAATAACTGAATGCCGGGAAATGAAATGAACGTTGATGACTATTCAAAAAAGGTGTAAACATGTACAAGGAGCTATCATGATATATTTTTGCGTGGTCCTCCCCATTAAACCGTCCAACATTGCAAAAGGTATTGTAAAGCGAGTGCAGTTCGGTTTTTTCATTGACCGATGTGAGCAGTCGCGCAAATCTGCCATTAAAGATTCGTTTCTCCGACGCTCAGCCATAAAGTATGCGACCAGCCGTGTATTTGACTACTTAGATTCTTAAACACATTTAAGTATCAATAACTTCCATAGTTATAAATATGTCGCGTTCAAAATTTGATATATGAGATGATTGGAGAGCTACGTTACGTTCAACAAATTTCAAAAAGTATGGCATTAGTGGTTCCCGGAGAGGCAAAACAGTCTACGCACACATCGCAGATGCGACTTCGCCTTAACGCGCTTTGCAAATGCAGTTTCATCAGAGCGCTTAACAGAAGTCTTAGAAATTAAGGTGAATTCGTCGTTTTTAAGTAAGTCATACCAATGCTACAAATTATTTTGTGATTCCTTTAACGAAATTTTGAGTAACGTTGAATTTCCTGTTAGTCGATTAGAAAATTCAACGCTTTTTCTCGAAATAGCCGACTCTTTAAGGCTGAACGAAATCCGCTTCTAGAAGTGGAAATATGAAGGATTGAGAGTCCACTGGCGAATATAATGTAGTCGTCTGTTCAGTTTCCGTCTGTCTGATAGATTTTGACGAGGATATATAGGTTTATCGATAGCAGCAACGGTATTGCGAGAATTTGTGTTAGCGTTATTCAGACGCACAGTATATCACTATTTCCTCACCTCGGCCGCATCTGCGTTTTGAAGGCGCGAATGTTTCCACATATTACACATCTCAGTGACTGTTAAACGAAAGATATTGAAAGAAATGCCTTTGAGGATTAAGGTTTTCTTCTTAGGCCGCATAGATGGAGGCAAATTTCGCTTCGTAGAGTTTGAATAAGTCGAAACATTAATATCTGTCCACGTCACCTTTTCTAGTTTTTCTCTTTAACTACTCACTCTTTTGAAGACTTAGCTAAGTACATTTTTTTCTCATTATATTGGATATTCAGTGATACAGTAAAATGAATACAACGATCATATGGGATCTTTTCATAAACACCAGGTAAGCTATCGTAATCGAGTGAGCGGATAAAATAGGAAAAAAGCTTTAGGATGGAGGAATAACTATAAACAATATATGTTAAAAACCAAAATCACACAAAAACGAAGGAATTTCCGGTAAAAATTACTTAGTAGTTGATAAATTCACTGATAAGGATATAGCTGATAAATGATCGACCACTTGTTTGATTTTCAGATGGATCACATTCAATGGATACAGTAATTCGTATTCTCGTTTTGTGTGGTGTGTCAATGACAAGTCAGTTGTATATTGTTAATGTATTATGCGCCGCTGAGCTCTTTCCGACGGCGATTCGAAACGTTGCCGATTCACAGTTGGCAATTTGGAATCGAACTGGCACCGTTATTGCACCGCAGATCTTTTTCTTGGTAAGCCGAGAAAAGCATTTCTTTAGTTGTTGCTTCAGCTTACTTTTGGTTATGAACGCTGCTTCATTGATTGCAAATTTCAAGTTTGCTCAATTTGTGTCTGTCTGATAGATTTTGATGAGGAAACATGTTTATTGGTGGCAGCAATGGTGTTGCGTGCATGTGCGAAATCGTGCTATCATTGTTCAAACGCACCGTATATTTGCAAAGTAAGAGCTACTCATGGGATAGAATAATTAATAATTTTACTTATACTAATTGCTTTTGGATATTTTCATGGTTTGACCAGGGATTCGAAATGAACTTGTTTAATGCATTGTGGAAAAAAGTCTATTAGAAACATCCAACCATGGTCCAATTATCACATAAGCGCTGGAAAAATAACAGCCCATTCAAAAGAGCGTTAAAAACTACCGTGATTTGCCATACAAATGGTTTTTAAAAACACAAGCTGTTTCAATTATCCGTTTTCTTTTTGACCTTTTTTTTGGTTATCTGCCATCATCTGTATTTTAAGAAAGTATGGTATTTAGATTATCCATGAGGCTGTCATCGTTTCAGTTCGCACAATGCATCGAAGCATGGCATTATGGAACCCTGTGCTGGGCCACTCTCCATTTTTTAGACAGTGAAAAATTTCGTACTTAATCTTAACGTGTTCTTAGCCGACTCTCTGTAAACATTCTGATCAGTGCTGTGGCTTTTAATGCCTTCGATATGTCAGATCTCAAGAAAAACATTTTTTTTTTTTGCAAATCGTTGGGCAGCAGTAGTTTCACAAAATATTTGTCAGCTTACTGCATACTTGTTGATTGCATATGAAGAATATTTCTTTCTGTGCAACCGCAATTCACGTAATAAATCGTCGAATGTGACATGGAGATCATTGCTGGTTGAAACCGATGTTTTTCTGATTCTCGTTTGCGAAGTTTCAGGATAGCATCTGGGAAGGATTACCGTACGCCTTCATGATGTTTATGTGTCTCATTGATTCCGTATTGTTCCACTGCTTCATTCCTGAAACAAAAGATCAACCGTTGGTCGATTCAATGCCTGAGGCCGATCTCTTCAGACGTAAACCCAAAGTTGAAGCAGATCCAGCGTGATCGGGGAACAATGAGAGGCGTCGATAGTATATTACGATCGACAAAAAAAGACGGTTGCTTCATGTTGCTTTTCTTGATTTCTTGCATTTTACTCTTCACCAAGGATGAAGAAACCTGCATGCACATATGTATATACATATATGTACATGTACAGGTGTATATACACTTACGTATATATATACATATACATACACATATAATGCTGAGGACGAGGCAGCTCATTAATATTGTAGAGATTTTATTGGAAGCAAAATGCCAAAAAGATTATTTTTCTTATCCATTGTTCTCAGCTAAGAGCGAAGGATATGGAATTCCTACCGAGTTGAGGGCCAAAGTTGAGTATTTCGCTAAACAGTTGATTTATCATAGGATATAACTTCTAGCAAATAGATGCGCTGTGAGCAGTTAAACATTATGAGCTGCTATTATTTTTGTGTTGTTCTTAAAAGCGCTAAACGAGAATTTCACTTAAGCCTTCATTTGTGTTGAAAACGAAAGGAGAATAGTGTTATAATTATAGAGCGCCTTTCCATTGCTCACTGAATGATGAACACATTGTTTCATTAAGCGTCAAAGTTTACTTGACGAATTGCCTTTTATGGCCATGCACTCATCAAGATGGGAACCAAATTGATCGTAAAAGAATTTTTAATTACATATTCCTTATCTTTACCGATCGAAACCCGTGACAGCCAAGAAATTCATCCTAGTTATGCATCATTCCATTTAGTGCACACAAATATCAAGGCGATATGTTACGATGACATATTTATTATGATTGTTATTTGTGTTTATCGAGGATACTGATTACCGATCTAAGCGACTGAAGTATCCTGTTCAACTTTGTTCATTTTGTGCTTGAATAAAGCCGTAATTTACTTAGTTTCTCGATTAGGTATTTTGCGTATTGCTATTTATGTTAGAGGTTTGAGTCTTATTTTCGATGCGCTATTGACAGTAACAAGGCCTATGTAACCAGAAATGGTTGGGCGTATTTGTGTAGGCGTCTAAGAAGGCTGCAGCATCAATTTCGAGACCTCTACAGTACTTTTCATTGTTTAGACGCAGAAATCAAAGCAATCAATATACATGCTGGAAACTTTTTAACGAGGTAGTTGCTTATGATCTTAAACGGAAACACAGGGGAGCCACAGAAGCCAGTGACCTTATTGCGTCGGAGCGATTGATTGCGATATACGGAATAATTGACTGCGAAATTACAAATGTTAACTGCGAAATCGATTATGCATATATCTCTTTGAATGATCATTTACCAAGCAGTTTAAATAACTGTGAGGAGATGGAACCCTTGTCTTGCAGATATCTTATTGAAAAGCTACTAAAATAATACTTTTTTTGTTTTGTTATTGCTGACTCATTTTGTATCGAGGTGACCTGTTGACAAAAATACCTGCAGCACTTTTACAGTTAACAATTTACAGTTTACAGTTAGTTAACAAAAAAAATTTTTGTTTAGGCAGTCTGCGTTGTTATTTATGTCGATTTCGTTGTTCTTTTTTTTGTAATCGACTGGCATGCAAAAAAATTATCAAAGTATGACAAAAACTGTTGAGTGATTACAACTGATTGGTTCATTTATGTGTCCGCGCTAATTCTTCGAAATTGCTAAGCAAATTTTGCGGTACCTGTGAAGCGTAGTTGTGGGCATTTCTCCAAATTTCCCTTGAACTGCACTTTTCCCAGGAAACGTTCGGGCAATTTTTTAAGGTATTTACAAAAATTAACGAACTATTAAGTTGTTTTTCATCAGTTGTTACATCTGCTCCCGTCATCACGAACGTTTCAATCGTTAGGGAAAATTTTATTGGTAGTTCATATAAAGTATGCATATTGTATATACAGAATGTACACAATATGCAACAAAAAAAGTCTGAGGTTGTAAATACAGACAACAACGCTCACATGGAAGGTTCTCCTTATTCGAGTGTTTTAGACAATATGAAGGAGAGCGTATAACAAATGCTGTTCAAATTGATCAGCAAACCGATGTGCTATTGCCACTCATTTTGTTGTATTGTAATTGCGTGCGCACTGCAAACGTGTGTTATTGTAACATATTTGTCCGTTATTTGTTACGAACCAACACTTATGCGCAGATCGCGAGACGAATTACGAGCGAAGCAAATAAACATAACTTTTTCCTTCTCCTACCTCTACCACGGACGATTTACACTGTATTTATTCGTGATAACTAAATATGTAATATATTCCACGAGGAACAGGGAGTTCATGTGTTTTCCATAGGTAAGTACTCCTCCAGAGTACAGTTCCTTACAAAACCGTGCGTGTTATCCAAACATTGTTGAATTAGCATTTGAATCTTGGAGTATAGCTATGATAAATACAAATGAGGTAATTTAGATTTTTTAGACTTCCAGGCCGCTGTGGTTAGGTGGAGAGTTCAGGACCACAGTTCTATAATGTGTTTAACTGGCGCAGTCGATAAGAGCTTCCATTTAAAATAGCAATCCAAATATATATTTGCTGAAGAAGTTATTCAACAACTTATTTGCTTGCTTATTTATGTAAGAGCGTTGCCAAGAAGGCTATTAGTCCAGGTTGCGACTAAATGGCGGTTTTGCGTACATTCGCTTACGACATGAATGCCAAACTTATCTTGCTGTATCTGACACGCTGGTATCCGTAGCGGAGTCAAATCAATTTTTTCTC